>OW028584.1:6199406-6699406 GCA_932294295.1 Alitta virens | reverse complement strand
TTCCCGGTCGAACCTATGTTGGATGGCTGTTTCATCCATCATCTTATTGCCATGGTCCCTGCCTGTTCTAATTAGCCCATTAGGTGCAGAAATACAGGACGTTAAGCCCTTTAGTCTCAATGCTACTGGTCCATAATAGCTTGGGCAGCATACATATGACCAGGTTCAGGCAGACGTAATGATGCAACAGTGAGGAGTTCTTACCATGACACATTTACCCCATGGGTGAGATATTTTACTTGCCTCAGCATAGACACAAAATATAATGCCCGGTATCTTTTATTTTCAAATTCCATAAATCACTAAACTAATATCGTCTTGACAAAGAAGCTACAAAGAAGTCTATCATCTCCATATAAACAGATAAAATCTCATCTAACTGGGAACCTATAGCTTTCGAATTGATTCACTTTGAAAAAAAACTAATTTCATAAACGAGATTTTCTTAATTTCCCACTATCACGTTTCTTTCAAGAAATATCTGATTAATATAATGAAGCCTAGCTTGGACCCATTTAATGCAATTTGCTATATAGGAAAGAGTGGAGATCTCTGATTAAATTGCCTAATTGAGTAATTTAAGGCAGTCAGCAAGAGTCCATTAAGGAGTCAACTGGGCTCTTATTTGGTCCACATTCTATAAAAGAAGCAGAAATTTCTCTGTGTCACTGCGTTGGCCCTTTAAAGGATTTTTATGTGTTTATTTAGTTTGATTTGTGTAAAACGAAATTAAATTTAACAAGAAAATGTATATTTTGTTTTATAACAAGATTATTGTCACTCTTTCTTTTCTTCTTCCTTTCTGCCTTCTTTCTTCATTCATTAAATCATTCATTAAATCATTCATTAAATCATTCATTGAATCATTCATTAAATCATTCATTCATTCAGTCATTCATTCAGTCTTTCTTTCTTTAATTCTTTCTTTCTTTCTTTCTTCATTCATTAAATCTTTTATTAAATCATTCATTAAATCATTTAATCATTAAATCATTCATTCATTCATTCATTCATTCATTCAGTTCATTCAGTCATTCTTTCTTTCTTTTCCAGCGATCATTGCGATTTCACAAACCAATAACATTACATCTGCCTACAAGTTTGCTTGTTCTGTCCGCTGAAAATAGGTCACAATGCAAAATATTATTTTAAGAATTATTTGAAGTTAATTGTCTCAACACCATGCTGTATTTTTATTTTTATAAAACTTATTGAAAAACATATGTTAAACATGTTTAAAATCGTGAAGTATGCTCACAAAATATAATTTGTACTGCAATAAAATGAAAAGACCTATTCAAAATTAATTTTTCTGAATTTCAAGGATAAAAAGTATAAAAGTTTTGCTTATGATATTACAGTATTTTAAATGTGTCAATAGTACAACTTTTTATAGTAACTGTATATTTCACAAAACATCAGATAAAAATACTTCTGCACTACAAAGATATTTCCTGCAGCCTATATGACATCCAAGTTGACCCCAGCTGCTATGACATGTGCTAATTAAACATAGATAATCTCAGAGAGCCTACATTTGACCTGACAACCAAGGCAGATGTCTGTCACAGATGTCATCTGTCTGAGGCACCCATTTGCTTTTAGGGGGTCCTGTTTACTTATAGAGCTTCATGTGCTGGCTGCTGGCTGCTGTAACTGGCTGTAAGGCTGGCTAATGTATACAGTGCTGTGCATAAATATGTGAACTCCACAGAAAAACAAATTGTGATTAATTTGTATTTAGTATAATAAATTAAAAAAGAAAGAGCCATTATATTGAAACCTCTAGTGTAATAAACTATCACTTTCTATATGATCTTCTTCGTTAAAAAAACCCACCCATGGGGTAAATGTATAAAATTGTGTGGACTCCAAGTAGGCTTGTCATCTCATCATCACGCTTACCATACAATTATCTAGTCATTTATTTGCTGCCTAAGCTTCAGACCAGTAGCATTGACACAATACAATACAATACAATACAATATGATATAATACTGTACAATACAATATGAACATCGCGATCAATATATAGATTCGAGAGCTCCCTGTAGGACTTTCCTATCCTGTTGTAGAATGGAAAATGATGAGCTTGTCCCACAGGGATTTAAGGCCCTCAAAACCAACTTAATCTCAGGGAAGTCAATATGGAATACTTACAGGCTTGTCTGATATGGTTAGTGCTTAAGCTAGCTGGCTGTGTGCCTCACATGGATTTAAGGAAAGTCGATATTTTTGGGCTGTGGGGTAGTGGTTAAATTCTTGGGTTTTCTGTTTTGGGGTTTTGGGTGCAAATTTTTGTATGATACAAGAAATATTGAAGATTTTCTTAGACTTAGTTTTTGTTTGTAATATGCACTGAGTATAAACATATGTTCTCTGCTCCACAGTGATTTTGGCAAATTGGATTTAAAATTTATTAGAGCTTAAACGAGGGGTAGGGGCCTAGCTCAGAGGTAGCGCACTGGGCTTCCAACCACTGGGTCCCGGGTGCAATTCCCGGTTGAGCCTAAGTTGGATGGCTGTTTCATCCTTCGTCTCATTGCCATGGTCCCTACCTGTCCTAATTAGGCCAACAGGTGGAAAAGCACAGGACGTGAAACCCTAATCCACCACCACCACATTAGAGCTTAAATGTTGAAATAATGAAATAGAAAAAGCACTAATTCAATTTTCTTACGTTAATTTTTAAGTAAATACAGTATTACTTTAACTATCCTCTTAGCAAATTAACAGTTAAATATAATCAATTCATTATTGTATATTAAGCACAGTCGGCAATACAAATTTTGTTTTATTGGATTGGTAATTCTTGGAATACTTTTTAATGAACAAATTATATTATATTTAAAAAAATATTTTAAATAATTATATTATGTTTTCATAAAATGTATTACCTCATATATGAAACTGCATCGCATATTTGAATAATGACAATATCCTAAAATGTAAAAAAAGATCAATAATTTAGTGACTGCCATTTTACTGTTTCAATCAAAACATTTTTGGCAGCATACCAGATTCTCATTTGTCTAAATTCAGGTAATTTCAGCTTGTCACCAAAAACCCAGTTTTTTTTACAATCATATGCATTAACAATATCAAAGTGTGGGCCTTAAATCCCTTTGCTTAAAATAATATTCCTAATGTCATTGCCTAAATATTTTGCAAACGTTCAATATTTTGGACAAAAATAAAATTGCAGCAACATTTGTGATGAAATTTTCCATAAAACATAATAGTGTGGGGAGGAAAAAAAGAAGGAAAACTGCATCCGATTTAAATATGTAAAAATGTCATTATATAAAACATTTTGTGTGTGTTTTACTTGCATTGAGATCATTTTTAATTTCATTGAAAATATTGTTTGTTAAAAAATTTCTTGTAAGAGCAACTAAATATCCAGATCATTTATCGTCTGCCTTTAGCATGCAGAACAAAGTTGTACTGTCACAACTGCATTGTACATATTGGACCTACTACCCGTCGGCTTACTCCTAGTGACCCGTAGAACTCTCCAAGTGACTCCTAGAACCCGCAAAGTGACCCGTAGAACCCACCGAGTCACCCATAGAACCTGCCGAGTCACCCGTAGAACCCTTTTTGCCACCAGAATCTGTCGCCAACCTTGCGAAAGAAGCTGTTGCATAACCGTTATGTAATACTACGGGTTCACTACGGCAAAACCGGGTATGTGAGACCGGGGCTTAATAGCAAGGTGGTCTTTATGGTGAGATATTCTTAATATTCTTGAGTGAGGTGGTCTTATTAGCCAGGTGGATGATCTTAATTATGAGGTGGTCTTAATGGCGAAGTCCCTCTGTGCATACTTAACAGTCTATCACACTGCAGGTGTAGGGTACCCTATTACATAACCCAGTGGCTTGTGGAGCCAAATTGATTGATGGTCTTTGCTCCAGACAAGAATCTTAGGTAGTGCTGATTTTTATCTAGAGCTTTTTTTTTCTTCCTCATCATTATTGAACCTATCCATCACTTACGTGACGTTTGGGATGCTTTGCTTAATTTCGGCCTCTAGTCCAGTCATTGGTCGTTTTTAACTTTTTCTAATATTGTTATTATTTATTTATTTATTTTTTGCTGTTATTACATCTTACAGCCAATTTCTTAGACTAAATTCTTAGATGATGTCACGTGAATTCATGTCTCTCATTGGTTAAGGCAGGACTTCTCTCAGCCAATGGGCATCCTGGATTCAACCAAGTCTATAAAATTGCCTGTAATATGACGACTTTGTGTATTTTAGTTTTTTATTCATGACATAATTCTAATACAGTTATTTGCCTTATTTACCTACAGTTAACTCAGTCTAGCTTGTAAAGGACTGAGCATAATTTATGAGTTGAACTGTAGCTTCCTAAATGGCCAGTCTAGCTCAGTCTAGCTCAGTCTAGCCCAGTCTAGCTCAGTCTAGCCCAGTCTAGCCCAGTCTAGCTCAGTCTAGCTCAGTCTAGCCCAGTCTAGCTCAGTCTAGCCCAGTCTAGCCCAGTCTAGCTCAGTCTAGCCCACTCTAGCCCAGTCTAGCTCAGTCTAGCCCACTCTAGCTCAGTCTAGCCCAGTCTAGCCCAGTCTAGCTCAGTCTAGCCCAGTCTAGCCCAGTCTAGCTCAGTCTAGCCCAGTCTAGCCCAGTCTAGCTCAGTGTAGCCCAGTCTAGCCCAGTCTAGCTCAGTTTAGCCCAGTCTAGCCCAGTCTAGCTCAGTCTAGCCCAGTCTAGCCCAGTCTAGCTCAGTGTAGCCCAGTCTAGCCCAGTCTAGCTCAGTTTAGCCCAGTCTAGCCCAGTCTAGCTCAGTCTAGCCCAGTCTAGCTCAGTCTAGCTCAGTCTAGCCCACTCTAGCTCAGTCTAGCCCAGTCTAGCCCAGTCTAGCTCAGTCTAGCCCAGTCTAGCCCAGTCTAGCTCAGTCTAGCCCAGTCTAGCCCAGTCTAGCTCAGTTTAGCCCAGTCTAGCTCAGTCTAGCCCAGTCTAGCTCAGTCTAGCCCAGTCTAGCCCAGTCTAGCTCAGTCTAGCCCAGTCTAGCCCACTCTAGCTCAGTCTAGCCCACTCTAGCTCAGTCTAGCTCAGTTTAGCCAAGTCTTGCTCAGTCTAGCCCAGTCTAGCCCACTCTAGCTCAGTCTAGCCCACTCTAGCTCAGTCTAGCTCAGTTTAGCCAAGTCTTGCTCAGTCTAGCTCAGTCTAGCCCAGTCTAGCCCAGTCTAGCTCAGTCTAGCCTAGTCTAGCCCAGTCTAGCTCAGTCTAGCCCAGTCTAGCCCAGTCTAGCTCAGTTTAGCCCACTCTAGCCCAGTCTAGCTCAGTCTAGCCCAGTCTAGCCCAGTCTAGCCCAGTCTAGCCCAGTCTAGCTCAGTCTAGCCTACTCTAGCTCAGTCTAGCTCAGTTTAGCCCAGTCTAGCTCAGTGTAGCTCGGTGTAGCACAGTCTAGCTCAGTGTAGCTCGGTGTAGCACAGTCTAGCTCAGTGTAGCTCGGTGTAGCACAGTCTAGCTCAGTGTAGCTCGGTGTAGCTCAGTGTAGCTCAGTCTAGCTTGTAAAGGACTGAGCATAAGTTATGAGTTGAACTGTAGCTTCCAATGGCCAGCTAGAAAGGTGGTTAATTAGCAGTCCAGCTCAGTCTAGCTCAGTGCAGCCCAGTCTAGCTCAGTCCAGCTTGTAAATAATAATATAAAGTAAAACAAACCAGAGACTCATTACATTTTAAAGCAAAATGCTTTGACAAGCAACATTTGTGGTTTTTCTGGTTTTTTTTAAATATTTTATTTAACAAATTAGCTTTTAGGGATTTAGCCAATGGCGCCCACATCACAAAACATGATAATTTAAACATTATTAGCATTTAAACTAATCATGTGGGATCAAATGGATTGTGTAAACTTCAATTTGTGGGCTTATGCAAATTGCAAATGATTATTCTTTTACAAAGAATTTGTATAAAGTTACATGGTAAATTTTGAGTGCCTTGTAGTCAGCATCTAAGCTGGGGCGAGTAAAAAAAACGCCACAGATGGGGTAAAAATGGTGTGGACTCCAACCTGGATAGCATGTCACAAAGCTTCGATGTAACACTTATATCGGATCAATGTTTTCCTGACCAAACATGAAATCTGGGAAGCCACATCAACACATCATTACGTCAGCCTGCAAATGGTAGTATAGGCAGATTTTCTCTGAAGCATAGCCAACTTCTAAAACCAGCAGCCAGAGGCAGACATCAGTCTGGGCAGGGTCTCTGACTTGCCCCAGCATAGACGCCGTGTACAAGGAACCTTCAATAGAGTCTTTTCACTGAACAGCCTTGAATTCAGCTTGACATAAGTCTTTCCTCTTCTCTTATTACTCATTTTGCTTTTCAGGCATAGTAGGTAATAACTAACTGATTCCATAAACATGATTTTCTCTGGGAAAATAAACAAACATCAACTAAATGATAAAGCGAATGTACATGAAAATGCACTAAAAATACTGCTGCTAGGATGCACTTTGCTTCAGCCAATCACAGCCAAGGGCGGGAACTTTTCCAGCCAATAGAATTGCAGTATTATGTTTCAGCCACCTGGTGGAAATACAGAGAACCTTCCGTGAAAATCCACTATTTAACATCTCATGCAATTGAAATCCACCTTGCGTGTAGCTACTGAAGAGTGCCCGGGCCGGGATTGAAGCAGGGTCCTTCAGTAGAACCTCATAATGTAGCATTGAAAATATTGTACTATAAACAAAAGTTTAACAATGATTATTGATTTATTTTGAACTGCCTCTACTCCTCTTAATTGGCAGAGCAACACTTAATGCAGTTCATTGATCTTAGAAGAGCATCCGCTTCCCACTAATCTTTTCTGTAATCTCTTACAAGATCACAAATTGACCATTTAATCTTTCCCGCATCCTCCATCACAGACGAATGAAAGATCAAGTGCTTGCTTCTACGCACTATCGAACCCATTCAGTCGTAGCTGCCATTTGTCCCACAAATGACTATAGCGTAGGACTGGGGTCACATATATCAGATAAATGTTGTGATAATAATATGCCTTTAGCCTGATATCATACCGGTAGTATATGGTGAAGAGTCCAACATTGAGTTTTGTGGGATGAGGAAAAGTATACTGGCTGAGGTGAACCCGAGGCCAATGTATTTTTTCTGAATCCTACAAATCTCTATGTTGGATGACACACCATATGTCATTATTTATATTCTCCACATTGTTAAACATACACTGCAGCCATCCAACATACACTGCAGCCATCCAACATACGCTGTACGCCATCCAACATAGCTCTTAGCAGTTAAGTGGCGAGTATGTGCCACTATTATACCTAACATTTATTTTTTCATGAGGTCATTTACACTCTATATTTGTAAACTCATCAGTAAACATGGTGTGGACTCCAAGTCTTTTGAAATCATATATAGATATGGTGTTGACTTAGTTAGTCATTATGAGTATCATATGACATACATGATATAGACCACAGCTGACTAACATGTTAGTCATGGTAGAGTCATGTTGTCTCAATCAGTGAAAATGAGTTATGATGTCTAAAACAATTTGCCAAAATGTCTAAAACTGTTTGCCAAAATGTCCACAAAACAATTTGCCGAAATGTCTAAAACTATTCACCAAAATGTCCAAAACAATTTGCCAAAATGTCTAAAACAATTTGCCAAAATGTCTAAAATTATTCACCAAAATGTCTAAAACTATTCACCAAAATGTCCAAAACTATTTGCCAAAATGTCCAAAACAATTTGCCAAAATGTCTAAAACAATTTGCCAAAATGTCTAAAACTATTCACCAAAATGTCTAAAACTATTTGCCAAAATGTCCAAAACTATTTGCCAAAATGTCCAAAACTATTTGCCAAAATGTCCAAAACTATTTGCCAAAATGTCCAAAACTTTTTGCCAAAATGTCCAAAACAATTTGCCAAAATGTCTAAAACTATTTGCCAAAATGTCTAAAGCTATTCAACAAAATGTCTTCAGACATAGGCTAATGTCTGAAAGGTTGCCATCTTTAAATATAAATCACTTTTTTCAGCAGCAAAGACTTAATACAAACATCAGTTCTTGGAATCTAACAAGTTCACATGAAGCATTTCATGAAACAGCAGAGGCAATTCGAGTAATCCTAGACGAGAAATTTGCATGTAAATTGTGCTTTGATTAACACATGACAGTTAATGAATAGACTCTGCTTGTTAAACAAAACTGCAATCTACGGATTCTGCTGAATGAATAATGTTATCCAATGTTTAACTTTCAAATGAATTAGTTATGTTACAGAAAAGCTCATGAAGTTCATATCATAGATCAGAGAACATTATGGATGGCTTTAAATTTGCGACTTGCATGATCATTGATTTTAATGAACCATGAAGAATCTTCGTGGTTCATTAAATATCAAAGTTTTATATATCAAAATTCTAGATACCATCAAAAATTGCATCAATTTTTGATGCTTTCTAGAATTTGAAGTTTGGCGTAGTGCAGCCCTTGACTGAAAATTATACTTGGCACCTCTAAACTGTTAAATAACATGGTGATGTGATATCAACAAAATTAAGACTATGTACATCAACAGTTATAATGTACATGTTGTGAGGGGTGGGGCCTTAAGATAAGATAAGATAAAACTTTATTTTTAGTCGGAGGTACAAGACAAAACAATAAAAAATAAGTTATAATAAATTATTTTGCTGCCAGATTATACAATTACAACGTCTTTATAAATATTTGAACTTAGCTAAATCATCTACTTGTTTTAGCACCTTGATATATAATAGATCTGAAACCATATTGCATAGTGTTGTAAACCGGCTTCACTAGCTTAAGATTATCTCTCGTCATTTTCCAACCACTGGGTTTCGGGTTCAATACCCAGTCGAGCCTAAGTTGGATGGCTGTTTCATCCTTCGTCTCATTGCCATGGTCCTTGCCTGTCGTAATTAGTCCATCAGGTGCAGAAATACAGGACATCAAGCCCTAATCCACCTTCTACCCACTCATGTACGTACTGTATGGAGAATACTGTGACAGCTGTTTTTAATTTTTTAGTTAATAGTTTTGCCTTCACTGCATTTATCGAACATATAGGTAAAAAAATGAAAAGAAAAACCCTGCAAGCACGACATAATTCCAATGCCAATTTTCAACATATTGTTCTAGTATCTGCAATATTGATGTTAAAATAATAATCTGAATGATAGGTGAATGTTTTGATAATATTCTATGGAATTATTACCTCGGATATTGTTGCAATATTTTGCTGTCACTTTGTTTCAATGTGTCGTCAATATATGTTGTCAAGGTGTTGTGGCAATTTTATTTTTTTTGGAATATTATTTGAAAACATAAGGGTAACGTTTCTGGGTCTTCACTAAAATTGTATTGTAACTGTATTAGCCAAATGTTTTGGCGCAGTTATCACAATCCATTGCGTTTGCAGGGTCAGTGCTATGTTCACCAAAATATGAAGAAAAAGTAAGTAAGCTTTACCCTTCTTTTGCAGTAGACCTTTATCAAAATTAATGCCAAAACATGTTTATCGATATAATTTTTCTGAGACTTATTCAATCTCAGACAAATATGGCGAATTGTAGTTGGAGCTCAAACTCAAGAATTATTTCATCCAAATGGAAAAGATAATCCAATTCTTTATTATGATAATTTCCTAGCTTTTCTTTTAATCTTTCTGTTATTTTGATAACAAACTCATTGCAGACATTTTAAGGGCAATTTGCATTCAGCGTTATAAATAAGATAAGCTCCAATCTCAATATGCATCTTTTAACTTTTTAAGATAATTTCCAAAAGGCACATAATGAGTTTTGAACAAAGACACATTGGTTAAGAATGAAAAAGTTTCTTTTATTGCATTTTCCTAAAGCAACGCCTCTTCTTCCGCCCGGCTCCAGGCCATGTAGCCGTAAGGAGGAGGAGATCTTGGGTTGGGAAGATGGTTTTCTTTGTGAAGAGATGCTAGCTAATTAATCACCTAATATTTGCAAATGATTGGCAACAATTTAAACAAAGAAAATATTTAAAAAAATCTATAATAAAATGAATATATATCATATTTACGAACATAATATTTTCAAAAAAGGACGGATAACCTGTTTTTAAAGTAAATCTTACCATCTCATCTCATCTCATCTCATCTCATCTCATCTCATCTTAGCCACTGTAGCACTAGAATATAAATGGCTCTAGAATTCTGCTAAAGGAATTTGATCAAGTCAATCTAACCTTACTGATTCTTGATGGTTTTTGTTGTTACGCCTCAAGTCTTTAGGGTTGAGGCAAAGATGAATGTGTTTGGATTGCTTTAATTTTGTGTAGCAATGTACTTATAAGTAAATAGATTATTTTTTTCAAACTATTTACTGTGATTAGGATTTTATGGTAAGACCTTCTACTAACAATTCAGCAGTCTTGAAGTAATGTATGGTAGGAGTTAGGTGTTTGCAATTGCCTTCAATTGGTTTGAACCCCCACCAAGGTGTGGAAGAACTGCAAAGACCTTTAAAATGTGTTACTCTTTGCTCCACTCCACTCCGCCCATGTGTAAATGAGTACTTGGCTATAAGTAGTAATGTCATATGTAAAAACCTTGCCCCAAGAACTGCCATAATGGCTGCGTGTTAGGTTCATGCTACACAGGGAGCTGAGAAAGGCTCAA
Source organism: Alitta virens (assembly GCA_932294295.1). NCBI lineage: Eukaryota > Metazoa > Annelida > Polychaeta > Phyllodocida > Nereididae > Alitta > Alitta virens. The sequence goes on along the minus strand of OW028584.1, from coordinate 6,688,715 downwards.
GCCTGAACAGACTTGCCAAGGTGTGAAGTCAGCAGAGTACGCCCATCACGTAATGGTAGACTCTAAAATCACATACATTCATGACAGAAATCTTAGCTGCTCCGGAGGAAAGCTTAAAAGGTTGTAAAATGTAATAAGATTCCTGGTGTCTGCTAATTTCATCATGTTGATGTCTCGCTCTGAGCCGGAATGCAGTCCGTTACCATTTTCACACTAATCACAGGAAATATTTCAGAATCAATGAGACTGGAGCCAGTTTGGTCCATCAGATCTGGTTATTTGTCACAATTCCGCTCAATATGGACTCATGGAGTCCAGATATGCATCAGGCCGGGGATTTAATATCACTAAGGAGTCGGGCGGTCATTCATCATAACACATCCATGGCAGGCAGTCTCCGGTGGTGTGACCATCGGCCAGTGTAGACTGGCCGCTGCAATGTGGATTGAATAAAAATATTATTTGTGCAAGTTGATTGTTAAAATGGCAGTGTCTTGTACTCAGTTTCTGCACTGAGGCACATAAAAGACCTCACACATGGATAAATGTGTAACACTGTGTGGACTCCAAGCAGCTGGGTGGCCTAATGGTTAAGGCATCCGCCAATTCCACATTGGCCAGCTCTGCTGAAGGTCCCGGGTTCGATCCCAGTCCTGGACACTCTTCATTAGCTACATCCTAGCTAGATGTCATTCGGATGAGACGTTGAATTGGCAGTCCCGTGTATGCATTGTTTATGCTGAGGCAAGTAAAAGATCGCATCCATGGGGTACATGCGTAACATGGGTGGACTCCTCCTCTCTCTCTCACCTCATCCATCAACCCTCGCTAATGGCAAGAACTCGCTGCACTTTCCATATACAGTGCATTGAAAAAGTATTGGACCCCCTCCAGTATGGTGCATTATTTCCATCTTACATGATTATATGCTCCCAAATAACGCAACACATTTTATCATTGTAAACTTTTATTATGTATAATACATATTTCAACCATAACCAGGGTTAATTGTATAAAGATATGGAAAATGACAAATATGTTCTTAAAAATGCAGTTGAGAAAGTATTCGAACCCCTACAAAAAATAAACAGTCAGTACATTGTGGCAGCTCCCTTTACTGCAATAACAGCTTGCAACCGCTTTGGATAACCATCCACAAGCTTGGCACATCTAGCAGGAGAGTTTTCCCCACTCTTCAATACAAAGACTGCTCCAACTGGGCTAAGTTTGTGGGCTTCCGCTGGACTGGTCTCGCCATAAATGTTCGATAGGATTTAAATCCGGACCATGACTGGGCCACTGCAAAACCTTGAACTTCTTCTGAAACAATTCCTTGGTTATATTTGCACATTGCTCAGGATCATTGTCTTGCTGGAAGTGAAAGCGTCGTCCTAGTCCTAGTTTTGTGACTGACTGTAGCAAGTTTTCTTCCAAATCTGGATATATTTCCTGCTATCCATTGTTCCTTCCACTCGAACAATAGACCCAGTGCCTTCTCTGGAGAACTAGCCCCAAAGCCTGATGCTGCCTCCGCCATGCTTGATGCTAGGTATGGTGTTCTTAGGATCACTGGTAGTACCAGATTTTTGCCAGACGTACTTCTTGAGAGTTTAACCCAAAAGGTTCAATTTTAGTCTCATCTGACCACAATACCTGAATCCAGAATTCAGGACTCTAATTTAGATGGCCTTCAGCGAAGTCTAATCTAGCCTTTAAATGACTTTTTTTCTGCAATGCTTTTTTTCTTGCAATTTTGCCGAAGAGCCCCTTTTGCGCAAAACCTTCGATATTGTTGTCTTGTCTACATCCACTCCAGCTGCAGATACGGAGCCTGGAAGGTCACTCAAAGTCATCTGAGGGTTTGCTTTTACATCTCTAACTAGTTTCCGAGTCATTTTCTTTGTAATTTTGGCAGGACGTCCTGACCTAGGCTGATTACCAATGCTTCCAAATGTCTTCCACTTTGCTATGATGGCCTTCACAGTGGATACAGGTAGGCTTAGTCCCTTGGAAATCTTCTTGGCACCATTCCCATCTTTAAACTTCTTAATAACAGCATTTCTTGTATCATTAGGCAATTCTCTTGTCTTCATTTTCTAAGTTTTTTTCAAATTCACTTAAGAGAGTGATTTGTTCTGATATTTTGACAGAATTAAAGTGAATTCCCTTAAGGAAAGGACTTAATAATCCCTTAAAGGCCAAACACTAATCAACTAACTGATTGCTTGCTTGTTTTGAGTAGTTTCTATTAGCAGTTTACATTTGATACAATAATATTAGAGGATTATTAGGTGGGGGTCAAATACTTTTTCAACCGCTAATTTCAATATTTTGTTTATTTACCATTGTAAGATGATTTGTTTTTCAATATTCTATAGTGATTATTCATAATTGAAGGAGGCATAATGTATATGTAAAATAATAAAATTCATCATACATTTTAACAGAAAGATATTATATAAAATGCATAATTTTTAAAGGAGGTCCAAAACTTTTTCAATGCACTGTATATCTATCTAGCTTATCATCTTATCATCTCATCATTACATCTTCATTTGGTGGCTAGTCATATAAACTACTTATGAGTAACTCAGCTTCAGACCAGCTGCCATAGTTAGTTTTTTTTTGGGACTATACCAAAAATGCACAAAGTGACAAAGATAAATATTTCGAGGGATTACCCTTGTTTGTGCAATTCGAACTAGGTAATTTGCTTTGTGTCATACAAAGGAAGATCGAGTTACCCTCGTCATTGTCGAAGCTTTCTTGTGTACTAAATTCTGATGTATTTTCATATAATCTTGCTTCACACTTATCTATTTTCATCAATGAGGGAAAAACACGGAATAAATTTGCACTAACCTTTTCTTGTGGGAGTAGTCTTGGCGGCACCAAAGATTAGAGTAACTGCAGTTACCCTCCCGATCTAACTTTTTAGTCCTCCTTGATACAGCAAACTTCATTTTAATTCTCGTAAATAAGGCTTTGATAATAATGATATGCTAAAAAATTCCGGATCAACTAATTGCTAACATTTTCTTTTGTGCTGCTCCACGTTATGCATGAAAAAAAAAAAAGTAAACACAGATGGACATTTATTTTTAATACTACTATGGTATTACAACCACACTAAATGTATTTTTGTTATGTATGTTAGATTTTTAACCAGAGTAAGTATATAGCATGCTCATTGCTCAGCACATTCCTGTATTGGGCATTATCCTATAGGCCTATGGGACATGCAAGCATCACACAATGTGTACACAATGTACTTCTCTGACTATGTATTGTAGCAACATCTATCATCCTAATGGCATATTGTTATCACAACATTTATCTGATATATGTGACCCCAGTCCTATGCTATAGTCATGCTATAGTCATTTAGGGACAAATTGCAGCTACGACTGAATGGGTTCGATAATGCGTAGAAGCAACCACTTGATCTTTCATGTGTCTGTGATGGAGGAGGCAGGAAAGATTAAATGGTCAATTTGTGATCTTCTGAGAGATTACAGAGAAGATTAGCGATATGCTGTTGCTCTTCTAAGATCAATGAACTGCATTATGTGTAATGTATAAAAGTTTGAAAACATTCACTATAGTTGGAATAAATTTTGATTCAGGTTTTATATACTGGAAAATTGCAAGAAAGAAACCAATGTATTTATACAAAATTAAAGTAATGTTAAAAGCCTTGATTACAAATAATGAAAAATGTGGGTTTTTATGTAAATGTGGAGATGAAAATATCGGGTCCTTAGAACATATCCTTTTTAAATGTGTAAATATACAAAATAGTAGAACTTTGAAATTGAATGATGTTTTAAGAGAAATGCCTTCAGCTATGAAAAATGAATTTGTCAATATGAATGATGTACAGAAACTTGGTTTTATTTATTCATGTTGTAATGGTGGAAACGTAGATGAATGGATGAGTATCATTGTTAAGATAATAGATTTTACATATTTAATTATTAAATCATATTACGAGTCTATATAAAACTACTGCCTATTACAGTAAAGCAGAAAGTGTCATATATGTGTTCATATAAATATAAATCATACATTTAATTTTAACAATGTGTAATCCTGTAACTGTCTAATTCTGACATCTAACTGTTGTATTATTGTACGTCTTCAAATTGGAGGTTAATAAAGATATATATATATATGTGATGCTCTGACAGTTAAGGAGTGCAGAGGCAGCCCAAACGACACATAGGTCTACACTTATGAGGACTGAAAATGCTTCTTGGGTATTGTATTACACTGTATTATATCATTGCTGCTATTCTGAAACTTTAGTCAGCTTTTAGTTATAAATTTAGTTTCCGACAAATGCTCTGAGAGTAAAATACAGAACTACTGCAAATAAAATCAGTGTGTTTATGCGATTGCATTGAAAATTGGCTACCTTGCAAACACAACCTTTAAATACATTGTGTGTATGGTTTCTATTCACATGTTGGCAAAATATTTCCAAAAATTAATCTCTAAGTATATTGTAGAAAAGTCATTGCTAATTGTAATTTCTAGCAGAATCCAGCTACCAGGGGCTGAGTTTTACACCCATGGGAGGGGTCTTACCTCTGCATAGACCTCAACTACAGGGCTCAACCAATTTAACATCTCATGTGTCTCACATCCAGCTGAGATGTATCTCATGAAGAGTGGGCTTGTAGTAGTATTAGCTTACTTTAGCAGTCAACTGCACGAGGCTACTCAGTCACCTTGAAGATGTTGTTCACAGCGTATTCCAGTGCTTGCATGCTCACAACAGTCCCCTGTAAGGCTTCACATTTCTGCAACAGGAAGCAGGGTACAGGTCAATGGGTGCATTACTTCCGCAAGACTCTTTGATAGTATCAAGCAAATGAAATGTGAAGGGGCATATATGCGACTAATCACACTGGCATTTAATGGTTCAACCTTGAGTTATGTCATATTATTTGCCTCAGGACCTTTTAGCTATAAGGATCTCTAATGACTTTGGCATGTTTCTTTGCAACTTTTGTATTGAGTTGATGTCTAGTAGACATTTATTGTTTGTTCTCATTATTTGACATAATGTATGTGAGGTCTAATCACATGGCATTTCATATATATAGTTTAACCTTCAGTTGTGTCACATTATTTATCTCAGAACATTTAAGTCAAGTATCTCCTACTAATGACTTTTGCATGTTTCTCAAAAGATCAGTATTTTATCGATATTCGAGGCTAATTTTACAGAATGCTGTACAGGGTGCAGCCTAAAAACTTGCACTGGGCATCATCTTTTTCGGGACAGCTCAAGGTTACTCAAATGCTTATGAGGTCTTTTAAATTTTTGCCACATTTAGTAAGGGGTATAAGCAATTGGTCATTGTGATATTTTTGATCTTGTAATGTCAGACAATATCAGTGTCTGAATTATTGAGACTGCATGCTTGTTCTGAGAGACACATGTATAATGGCATTCCAGAGAGACGTTTTGAATATACATCTAATCTGGAAAAAATCACATGATTTTCAGGAAGAGGGGCCAGTTAAACAGAAAATTGATCAGAATCTAAAAAGTTTCAATGGTCTACCTCCTTATTAAAAATGAATCTATTTGCCCTATTTTTGGTATTTAGATCCATATATCATCAATAATTCGTGAGGAAACAAGAAAACATATTAATAAAGATAATTTAGGACTATAATTACTTGCTTGTGTATGATTGCAGCTGCATGCGATCACTGTCAATTGAGGTAATAACAAAAGAGGTAGCAGTAGCTGCTGGTGCAAGTTTTTATGCCGCACCCTGTACATTACTTGCCTTTCCCTTTTTATGTAACCTTCAAACCATACTACAAGTATTGTAATTCAGACCTCACTGAGTATTCAATGACCTTTCACTTCCCTAGGTTTTCCACTCAACCTGTATTGCCAAGTGATTTGCACAGCACCAGAAGTCCTTTGACGTGAAAACAGTGTGTTGCCATAGAAACTGCCTAATCGCCCTCACTTAACCCTGCTTTGAAACTAGTAGTAGTAGAGGTGCATATTTGTGGACATTTTAGTGGGTGCTGTGGACTATTGGATAAAACTGTGACCTTCTAGACCAGTAGTTCCTGGGTTCAAACCTTGACCAATGCATGGAGGTACTGAGTAGATACTCTTTCAACCACTGCTTCACTCCACCTGATGTAAATGATGTAAATGGTGTAAATGGTGTAAATAGGGTAAATGGTATAAATGGTGAAAACGGTGCAAATTAGGCAAATGGTGTAAATGGTGTAAATGGTGTAAATGGTGCAAATGGTGTTAATGGTGTAAATGAGGCAAATGAGGCAAATGGTGTAAATGAGGCAAATGAGGCAAATGGTGTAGATGGTACAAATGATGCAAATGGTGCAAATGATGCAAATGGTGTAAATGGTGTAAATGGTGCAAATGGTGTAAATGGTGCAAATGGTGTAAATGGTGTAAATGAGGCAAATGAGGCAAATGGTGTAAATGAGGCAAATGGTGTAGATGGTACAAATGGTGCAAATGGTGTACATGGTGCAAATGGTGTAAATGGTGCAAATGGTGCAAATGGTGTAAATGGTGTAAATGGTTACTTGGCTATAGGCAGATCGAGCCATCAACTAATTTTGATTATGGTGGCCCAATTAGCTTAGACTGCCAAATGACTATTTCAAAATTGTTGAATTTTACAGAACTATTTTAAAGTGGATGTCGATTACATGAGACAGTGAATTAGAACATTGTATTCCGGAGCAGGTAAAAGAGCCCAACGGGTGAATGTGTATGATGTGCCTAAAATGGTGGGGTCTCCTAACCTTATCATCTCATCAATATATCTGCCTGTGGCACCTAGTCATACAGTTGCAGGCGAAAGTATTCATACAGATGTGTTAAATTCGTGAAGTTGTGTTTATTGAATTAAGAACCTGATTGCACTAAAAAAAAAGAAGGAAGAAATCTTGAAATCTGGAAAATAGCAACATCTACGTACATAATGGTGAAGGCTGATTCATCATAATTTGGTGCCAATTTAACTACATGCTCAGGAGCTCCCATGTGACAGGTAATGATGATCCTGCTCAATTTACATTTAATGTTAATTCCTGAAATTATCAAACTAATCACATGTATAAATACTTTTTTCTGCAACTGTACAAGTTGGCTAAGCTTCAGACCAGCTGCCATCTCACCAGTAATGAGATCAGTAACATTAATGTTGAAACTGGGATGGACTCACTGGTGACTTATCAATAATATTATAAATGATGTCAAAGTCAACTAAGATGAGCCGACTCTCAACGGTAAATAAGGTGAATACAGGTGACTGAAAATGTCAATGGTTCTATGCAAGCATGAGTTTTCTCAACTTTTTAGAGAGTATAGGGGTTGGTTACTCATATAGAATAACTTGCAGGGACTAAGTACTCTACAATCATCATCACTGTCCATAACCAGCTCCTAGTTACACCTTCCCAGTTACACCTGGGTGGAATGGAGCAGAATAAAGAGTTATAAGGATCTGCCCAGTTCCTCTATGCGATGCTGGGGGCTTGAAAACATGGAACAATGGACTGAAGACCCCAGACTTGAAGCAAGAACATTTTGAAATAACGTCATATAGAAATTACAGCGGAACTCCTTAGCGATATTATATCCCCAGCCTGATGCATATCTGGACTCCATCAGTCCATATTGAGCGGAATTGTGACAAATAACCAGATGTGATGGACCAAACTGGCTCCAGTCAGACTGATTCTGAAATATTCCCTGTGATTAGTGTGAAAATGATAACGGACAGCAGCATGTTGCTTCATGAACTCTCTTGCAACACTGTAACGAGTTTAGTAGTGTTGAGGCATTGAAATAGTTTATGACAGCTGTCTATTAATTTCTGGTGATATTTCAAGAAACAGGATGATGATGATATTTCATGAAAATAGGGATTATTCACATGGAGTTTAAATTTACATGTCATCATAATTAAGTGGTCACATTGCTGTTGGTCAACAACTGACAGCTTGAGGTTTACCAGGATATCTATAGTATTTACAAGTAATTTCACAATGAGTAATTATACTAATCATCAAGGAAAAATATGTCTGCCTAGTTGTTGAAAACTACAAACCTAGTTAAAGTTCACTTATACACAAAATGCTGTGTAACTGGTGACATGGAATAATTGTGATTACAGTGGCCATCCGTTGGTCATTTTCTTAACTTGAAAATGTGCCCTTGAATAATGCTGGTTGAAATCAATATCCCTGTTTACTTGTCACTCATTGGTATGAACGAGGTAATTAAAGTTCCATTGTGATGGAGTAGATGAAATTATTGCTTAAGAAGACTGCATTAACATGGTCCTATACCTGTCTTTAAATGTTTGAAAATGTCATTACTGTCTCTCTCATCAGCGTATTTTTGTCATAAAAAGCTATTAATTAATTTAAAATTCAACATTGGATCAAAATTATTCTATCAGTGGTATCATAGATTGCAGTTTTGTTTACAAGCCTTAATTAACTGTAATGAGTTAATCAAAGCACAATTTACATGCAAATAAATAAGTAGGATAACCTAGATTACCTCAGCCATTTTCAGTAATGCTCTGCAGAATCCTCGTTTGTGGTGCTTCTTTCATATGATTAATGCTTGCATTAATTCTTCGCTGATGTAAAATGAGATACTGTGAAGCAAATCAACAATAAAATCAATGCAAAAATAAGGTTATTTTGCATATTACATCAACATTCAGCAAAGTTGTAATCAACAACAAAACATTCTGATGAATAAAGATGAGGGATATATCTATCATTTTTGTCTGTTATTATTTACCCTGGCTGGAATTATTTACACTGGCTGTTATTATTTACCCTGGCTGTTATTATTTACCCTGGCTGTTATTATTTACCCTGGCTGTTATTATTTACCCTGGCTGCTATTATTTACCCTGGCTGTTATTATTTACCCTGGCTGGAATTATTTACACTGGCTGTTATTATTTACCCTGGCTGTTATTATTTACCCTGGCTGTTATTATTTACCCTGGCTGTTATTATTTACCCTGGCTGTTATTATTTACCCTGGCTGGAATTATTTACCCCAGCTGTTATTATTTACCTGGCTGTTATTATTTCCCTGGCTGTTATTATTTACCCTGGCTGTTATTATTTACCCCTGGCTGTAATTATTTACCCTGGCTGTTATTATTTACCCTGGCTGGAATTATTTACCCTGGCTGTTATTATTTACCTTGGCAGTTATTAATTACCCTGGTTGGAATTATTTACCCTGGCTGTCATTATTTCCCCTGGCTGTTATTATTTACCCGGCTGTTATTATTTACCCGGCTGTTATTATTTCCCCGGCTGTTATTATTTACCCTGGCTGTTATTATTTACCCTAGCTGTTATTATTTACCCCTGGCTGTTATTATTTACCCTAGCTGTTATTATTTACCCTGGCTGTTATTATTTACCCCTGGCTGTTATTACTTACCCTGGCTGTTATTATTTACCCCTGGCTGTAATTATTTACCCTGGCTGTTATTATTTACCCTGGCTGGAATTATTTACCCTGGCTGTTATTATTTACCTTGGCAGTTATTATTTACCCTGGTTGGAATTATTTACCCTGGCTGTTATTATTTACCCCTGGCTGTTATTATTTACCCCTGGCTGTTATTATTTACCCGGCTGTTATTATTTACCCGGCTGTTATTATTTCCCCGGCTGTTATTATTTACCCCTGGCCGTTATTATTTACCCTAGCTGTTATTATTTACCCCTGGCTGTTATTATTTACCCTAGCTGTTATTTTTTTACCCTGGCCATTTACCCCTCAGCCATTTTCAGTAATGCTCTGCAGAATCCTCGTTTGTGGTGCTTCTTTCATATGATTAATGCTTGCATTAATTCTTCGCTGATGTAAAATGAGATACTGTGAAGCAAATCAACAATAAAATCAATGCAAAAATAAGGTTATTTTGCATATTACATCAACATTCAGCAAAGTTGTAATCAACAACAAAACATTCTGATAAATAAAGATGAGGGATATATCTATCATTTTTGTCTGTTATTATTTACCCTGGCTGGAATTATTTACACTGGCTGTTATTATTTACCCTGGCTGTTATTATTTACCCTGGCTGTTATTATTTACCCTGGCTGTTATTATTTACCCTGGCTGCTATTATTTACCCTGGCTGTTATTATTTACCCTGGCTGGAATTATTTACACTGGCTGTTATTATTTACCCTGGCTGTTATTATTTACCCTGGCTGTTATTATTTACCCTGGCTGTTATTATTTACCCTGGCTGTTATTATTTACCCTGGCTGTTATTATTTACCCTGGCTGGAATTATTTACCCCAGCTGTTATTATTTACCTGGCTGTTATTATTTCCCTGGCTGTTATTATTTACCCTGGCTGTTATTATTTACCCCTGGCTGTAATTATTTACCCTGGCTGTTATTATTTACCCTGGCTGGAATTATTTACCCTGGCTGTTATTATTTACCTTGGCAGTTATTAATTACCCTGGTTGGAATTATTTACCCTGGCTGTCATTATTTCCCCTGGCTGTTATTATTTACCCGGCTGTTATTATTTACCCGGCTGTTATTATTTCCCCGGCTGTTATTATTTACCCTGGCTGTTATTATTTACCCTAGCTGTTATTATTTACCCCTGGCTGTTATTATATACCCTAGCTGTTATTATTTACCCTGGCTGTTATTATTTACCCCTGGCTGTTATTACTTACCCTGGCTGTTATTATTTACCCCTGGCTGTAATTATTTACCCTGGCTGTTATTATTTACCCTGGCTGGAATTATTTACCCTGGCTGTTATTATTTACCTTGGCAGTTATTATTTACCCTGGTTGGAATTATTTACCCTGGCTGTTATTATTTACCCCTGGCTGTTATTATTTACCCCTGGCTGTTATTATTTACCCGGCTGTTATTATTTCCCCGGCTGTTATTATTTACCCCTGGCTGTTATTATTTACCCTAGCTGTTATTATTTACCCCTGGCTGTTATTATTTACCCTAGCTGTTATTTTTTTACCCTGGCTGTTATTATTTACCCCTGGCTGTTATTATTTACCCCTGGCTGTTATTATTTACCCTGGCTGGAATTATTTACCCTGGCTGTTATTATTGCCTGTAACCTCAACATTTATCTGATGTATGTGACCTCAATCTGTTTCAGTCATTTATGGACACATTGCAGCTACGACTAAATGGGTACGATAATGCGTTGAAGCAAGCACTTGATCTTTCATTTGTCTGTGATGGAGGATGTGGGAAAGATTTAATGGTCAATTTGTGATCTTGTAAAAGATTACAGAGAAGATTAGTGGCAACTGGATGCTTTTGTAAGATCAATGAGCTGCATTAAGTGTTGCTCAGAATGTTTGCAAATGTGTAGCCTACAATAAATCTGCATTGAAGTGTACTGTAAATACTCACCATTATACTGCAATACTGATATATGTCTATGTCTGTGTCTCAATGCTACTGGGTCTGAAGCTAGTTAGCTTATATGACAAGCTACCAGAGGCAGATGCATTAATGAAATAATAACATCATGTTGTACATTTACCCCATGGGTGGTTTTTTTAGTTGCATTCAATATGGACACCAAGTACACCTCCAATTGAACGTCTCATCCAATCGACATCCAGCTGGGATGTAACACATGAAGAGTGTCCAGAACGGGGATCGAATCCTTGACCTGAGCAGAGCTGGCAAATATCAAATTTCCTTAACCATCATGCCACCCAGCTGCTGTATATCAATCAATACAAAGCTGATAATTAGTAATATAAAATTGGCCTGATATCGGCCAACATCGGTCAATGTTTGATTGGACAATGACCCCATCTAGCATGCTACCTGGGTGCAAGTAGAATATATATTAGTTATTTAATTAATACCTAAAACGGCATGTTGTTGTAGTCTGACTTTGTGCAAATCAAAACGTGACTGCATAAAACTGCATTGAGTACACTTCTTCACTTTGACAAATCATTGCTTGGAGCGTACTGTATGCCAGTGTTTGCGTGTTTCACAGCAGTCACCTTGAATTAAAGGCTTCACATTTCAGCAACAGACTCTGAGTACAGGTCAATGGGTGCGTTACTTCCACAAGACTCTTTGATAGTATCAAGCAAATGAAATGTGAAGGGACATATGTGCGATCTAATCACACTGGCATTTGATGGTTCAACCTTGAATTGTGTCATGTAATTAGTCTCATAAAATTTTAGATAAGCATCTTTAATGACTTTAGCATGTTTCTTGGCAGTATTGTATTGATGAAAAGAAGATATTTAATATTCCAGCCTCAATATTTGATATCATGTATATATGCAAGATCTAATCATACTGACATTTCATAATTTAATCTTGAGTTGTGTCATATTAGGTGGGAGTCTGAAAATTGAGGTAATGATAACTTGCCAGCAAGTGGTCTAGTCTTTAAGTCTATTGAAGTTCCAGGTTTTGATTCCCAGGCTAGAACCTCTTCAAGAAGTTGATCTCATCTGGAAGACGTTCACTAAGATATCAAAATGGTAATGTCTAGTAAGTGAGTGGTGCTGGGGGATTAGGGTTTTATGTCCTGTATTTCTGCACCTGATGGGCTAATTATGATGTCTAGTAAATGAATAACATAATGAAGAAAGCTTCGGTAAAGAGTTATGTTGTCCAATAGTTTCACTTCTAAAATTAGTTCCACTTTGTCAATGTCAACCTCTCAATGCTCCTGGGTCTAAAGTTTAGTTAGCTTATATGACCATCTGCCAGAGGCAGATGAAATTATGAGATGATAAGGCTCGGAGTGAATACTATGTCACAACTTAACAAATGGGTGGGGTCTTTGACTGGTCTCAGCATGGACACTGAGTACAAGGCACATTATCATTATTATTATTGTTTATGCTGGCTGTCAACAGTACTTTACAAGAGCTTCTTCCTCAGGAGACTATGCAGTGAAGAAGTGGCTAGTGGGGGACGTCTAGTGGTAGTGTGCTGAACTTCCAATCAAGACATTCCTGGTTCAAATACTGCCAAGACCTCTTTGCAGTAAATTGGCACTCTAGTCTCATAGCCACCTTTTGCTTACATAGTCTCCCTATAGTCACTTTGTCACTGCATAGTCTCCTAGGGAAAAAGCTCTTGTTGGACACGTTTATAATGAGCTTGCTTGGAACAAAAAGTCTGGTTACATAATGATGTCCTTATCCATCCTCAAATTTTTGGCCTATTTCTTAAAACATCAAACTCTCGTGTCACTAACCATGGTTATAATGAATACTTTCTGACAGTTCCAAACTTTATTGCAATTAAAACTTTACTGAACGTCAATGTCCTTTCAGTCTCCTGGGCTTTCCACTTAACCTGTTTTGCAAAGTGACTTGGATAGCACTGGAACAGTCTTTACTATAGATTCCCATGGAAACTACACAAGCATTCAAGCATCTTTTTCTCCGTCCAGCTTTGACACTAGTCCACCCTTTTTTGCACTCTAGATCTAGATATTATGACAAGTTATAGCTTTATCCAAAAGGTTAGTCAGCCGTAGATGGATGGGTAGATTAGGACTTTACGTCCGGTATTTCTGCACCTGCTGGGCTAATTATGACAGGCAGGGACCATGGGCAATGAGATGAAGAATGAAACAACCATCCAACTTTGGCTCAAACAAGAATTGAAACCAGGTCCCAGCAGTTGGAAGCCCAGAGCACTACCACTGAGCTAACCCCTGCCCTAGTCAGCCTTATTCTTGCCATGTAAAATGACATATTTATCTCAAGAAGTTAGTCATTACAACTAACTAAGATGACTTACTCATTAGATTAGCTGACTATCAGTGACTAACCTGTTAACAAAAATTTAACATGGGATTCATAATTCTAGACAATATCCAAATAACTAAAATTAGTGAAAAATTTTTTTTTAATATTGCATCCCTTTTCATTATATCATATAATTACATCACATTGTCTTGATTTCCTATTTCAAAACTGAAATTTTATGTAATAATTTCAACTCCATCACTAAACAAATATATTCATAGTCACAAAAACAGTTCAAAGGTTAGTCAAAATTTCTAAAAAGCCAACTGTGTAGACTAACCCTTTGCTTACTGTCATTTTCAGAGCAGAGCATGTCATCTGGATATTGGCAGATTTAAAATGCATTGAAACTACAATTCTGGTTTAGTGGTCTGAAAATATTGCATTTTCATATTTTCACATTTGTACCTTTTATTTAAACAGCAACATCATTGTAGTGTTTCATGGGCACGTCTCTCATTTTCACAAGGAATTCAATTCCTGGGCCCGTTAGTCTTCATAAGCTTCATCCCAGCTGGATGTCATTCGCATGAGATGTTGAAAAGGTCTATCATATAAGCTGGCTTGGTTCCAGTCCGGAAGAATTGAGCATTGAGACAGTTACACATTAAGATTAGGATATGCTGCACAATTCAGTCACCTTAGACATTTGGACATTATATATTTAAGGTTGTTCATATTAAATAGCTAGTCAGAAATACTATCAGCGAATATATTCAATCCTGATTGCTTATCAAAGTCGAAGTTTTAAGTTAAACTAAGATGAACAGCCTCTCACTTATCATAAATAAGACAAATGCAGGTAGCCGAAGGTGTCAATCATTATAGTAACTCATACAAAATAACTTACAGTAAACAGCCTCTCACTTTTGGTAAATAAGGTGAATACAGGTAACTAGACTAAACATGTAAATGGATCCATACAAGCATGAAATTTCTCACATTTTTGGAGTAGGTTGGTTACAAATACAGAATAACTGGCAGGGGCTAAGCACTCTACAATCATCATCCCTGTCCATAGCCAGCTCCAAGTTACACCTGGGTGGAATGGAGCAGAGTAAAGAGTTATAAAGATCTGCTCAGTTCCTCCATGCCATGTGTGGGGCTCGAAAACATGGCACAGTGGGCTGAAGACCCCAGACTTGAAGCAACAACACACATTTTTTAAATAACATTTTACAGTAATGGTCAGTTTAACTGGTTAATGGTCACCACAACTGAGACTGCCTTCATGGCTGTATGATGAATTATAGCGAAACTCCTTATTGAAATTAAATCCCCAGCCTGATGCATATCTTGACTTCGTGAATCCATATTGAACCAAATTATGACAAATAAACCGATCTGATGGACCAAACTGGCTCCAGGCACATTGATACTGACATATTTCCTGTGATTAGTGTAAAAATGATAACGGACAGCATGTTGCTTAGGGAATTCTATTGCAACACTGTATTGAGTTTAGTAGTGTAGAGACATTGAAAAGTTTATGACCCCTGTTAACTCAATTCTGGTGATATTTTGAAGAACCAGGATGATGATGATATTTTATGAAGATATGGTTTATTCACATGGGGTTAAAATTAACACAACATCATGACTAAGTGGTCATATTGCTGCTGGTCAACAACTGACAGCTTGAGATTTAACAGGGTATTTATAGTATTTACAAGTTATTTCACAATGAGTAATTATACTAATCATCAAGGAAAAATATGTCTGCCTAGTTTTGGAAAACTACAAACCCAGTTAAAGTTCACTTATACACAAAATGCTGAGTATCTGGTGACATGGAATAATTGTGATTACAGTGGTCATCCGTTGGTCATTTTTAACTTGAAGATGTGCCCTTGAGTAATGCTGGTTGAAATCAATATCCCTGTTTATTTGTCACTCATTGGTATGAACGAGGTAATGAAAGTTCCAATACATGGAGTAATTGTGATGGAGTAGATGAAATGATTGCCTAAGAAGGCTGCATTAACATGGTCCTATACCTGTCTTTAAATGTTTGAAAACGTCATTATTGTCTCTCTCGTCAGCGTGTTTTTGTCATATAAAGCTATTAATTAATTTAAAATTCAACATTGGATCAACATTATTCTATCAGTGGTATCGTAGATTGCAGTTTTGTTTACAAGCCTTAATTAACTGTAATGTGTTAATCAAAGCACAATTTAAATGCAAATAACTCGAGTAGGATTACCTAGATTACCTCAGCCATTTTCTGTAATGCTCTGCAGAATCCTCGTGTGTGGTTCTTGTTTCATATAATTAATGCCTGCATTAATTCTTCGCCGATGTAAAATGAGATACTGTGAATCAAATCAACAATGAAATCAATGCAAAAATAACGTTATTTTGCATATTACATCACCCTTCAGCAAAGTTATAATCAACAACAAAACATTCTGACAAATAAAGATGAGAGATATATCTATCATTCTTGTCCATTAAAATGTTTTTAATTTTACCCTGTCTGTTAATATGTGAGTAATGCTCGTTAGCCACTCGTGAATCCTGGCCAATCTGTCCATTTGTGAAGAATATCAAAATACATAACCATTGGGTCTTATTATAATATCCCTGTTTATTTGTCACTCTTGGGCTGAACGAGGTAATGTGACAAGATGAAATATGATGGAGTAGACGCAATTGTTGCCTAAGAAGGCTGTATTAGCATGGTTGTACCCCTGGCTGTTATTATTGCCTGCAACCTCTCTGTTGTACAAATGTATTTCAGTCGCTGGTTAAGGAGTATACCATTGTCACACTGATCTCACTAGTAGGCCTTGTAGTAATGTCACTGGGGGTGACCGCACAAGGGTAATCCAAAATACCCTCGATCCTGTGGCATCCATTTTAACTGACGATTCACAATTATTCAAGCTGATAGCACTGTTAATAATAACTAGAACTACCCACTAATTAGTTGTAGACATGTTGAAAGTTGTTTAGTTCACATGTGGGATTCATTCAATGGTTTTATAATACTGTGTTTACCGAAATTAATACAATTTCGACAATGTGGATTTGAGGGTAATCCATATTTCAATATGCAGGGATTACAAGTTTGGATTACAAGTTTGGATTACTCTCGAAATTGTCGGAGCAATCTTTGTAATATTTCTCCCAAATCAGACTGACAATTGCACTTGTAATATATGTCTGACAGTTTCATCACTTGTTTCGTTATTTGGCATGCATCAATTCCTCCTGAAAATGAGTTAAAATTTATGAAAACCTGTGAATCAACAGGTAAAATGAACGCCACAGGACCAAGGGTAATCCGGATTACCGTTGTGCGGTCACTCCCAGTGCATGTGTAGTTCAGCTGTAGTGTAGTGTAGAAGTGGCATATATCAGGCTAAACATTTATCTGATATATGTGACGGCAATCCTGCCCAATAGTCATTTATGGACAAATTGCAGGTACGACTGAATGGGTTGGATAATGCGTTGAAGCAAGCACTTGATCTTTCATTTGTCTGTGATGGAGGATGTGGGAAAGATTAAATGGTCAATTTGTGATCTTGTAAAAGATTACAGAGAAGATTAGTGGCAAGTGGATGCTCTACGAAGATCAATGAGCTGCATTAGGTGTTGCTCAGACTGTTCGCAAATGTATAGCCTACAAGAAATCTGCATTGAAGTGTACTAAAAATACTTACTATTATACAGTTAGTTTCATAAAATACGGTCGACTCTAGCTGGCTGCAGCAACCCGTACCTAACTGTGGTCTAAACATGCTAAAGCCAGCTGCCTCTGTCCACTTCTATAGCTAATAGTCGGCTTACATTTATCATAAGAAAAGTGTAAAATTTAGCGAATGTAAGAAACTAATGTAATATATCATATATATGTACTTTTAGATCTGGTTTTGAGTAGCCAGCCTGAAAGCTTTGCATTCGACGGGCAATTGGTAATGAAACTAACTGTGCTATAACAATGATATATGAAGCTAGTTAACTTGTATGACCAACTGCAAGGGGCAGATGTAATGATGAGATGATAACATCATGTTACACATTTACCCCATGGCCCTCAGTATCAACAACGGGTATCTCCAATTTAACATCTCATGCGATCGACATCCATTTGGGATGTAATTCATGAAGAGGGTCCAGACCAGGGATCGAATCTTGGACCTTCAGCAGAGATGACCAATATGGAATTGGCAGATGCATTAACCATTAGGCCCCCCAGCTGCTGAATATATATCAAGATAATGTGAATATTGGGTAGTTTATTGATATGCCTAACTACTATCTCTGTAATATGCCACGTTGGCTCGACGTTGGCTCGACGTTGGCTCGACGTTGGCTCGACGTTGGCTCGACGTTGGCCTGACAGCAGCCAACATTGATTCGAGTGATAGTGCTATATGTAATAGTTATACACCATTACGAGGGATATAACATTCCAATGTGGGCAGTTATATCCCGAGGCGTAGCCGAGGGATTTAACTGCCCACGTTGGAATGTTATATCCTGAGTATAAGGTGTATAACTGACTTATACCCAATGCGCATTCAATAGTGGCTTTTTTGCAATTTATAATGCCATATTTTAGCTGTAATTGTGGGACTATTTTCATGGATGATTTGATTTTGCGAAATTGTGATATGGTTGAAACTATGCAACAACAACAGCAAACAAGAAACAACAAATTCTAAGGCAAACAATCCTAAAGAGGATTTACTCTTTGTTGTGTACTAGGTCGGGATTTGTTGTGATTGAACAATTTACCTTGTTTCACATTGTTTTTGTTTGTTTGTTTTTGCTAATCCCTATATTAGCAGTTGTTCATGAATGATATTACTGCTCCAAAGCCGGGAGATAACATGCCAAACTGGCCTATTATATCCCGGCAAAGAACAATAGAAAAGGGTCTACTTTGGGTATAAATGTTAGTTATTTAATTAATACCTAAAACAGCATATTCACGTAGTCTGACTTTGTTTCAACTTGAAGGTAATTTGTAAATCAAAACGTGACTTCATAAGACTGCTTATAGTACCCTTCATCATTTTGACAAATCATTGCTTGGAGCATATTGTATGCCAGTGTTTGCGTGTTTCACAGCAGTCACCTTGAATTAAAGGCTTCACATTTCAGCAACAGACTCTGAGTACAGGTCAATGGGTGCGTTAGTTCCACAAGACTCTTTGATAGTATCAAGCAAATGAAATGTGAAGGGACATATGTGCGATCTAATCACACTGGCATTTAATGATCCAACCTTGAGTTCAGTCATGTAATTTGCCTCATGAAATTTAGATAAGCATCTTTAATGACTTTGGCATGTTTCTTGGCAGTATTGTATTGATGAATAGTAGATATTTAATTTTCCAGCCTCAATATTTGATATCATGTATATGCAAGATCTAATCACACTGACATTTCATAATTTAATCTTGAGTTGTGTCTTATTAGGTGGGAATCTGAAAATTGAGGTAATGATAACTTGCAAGCAAGTGGTCTAGTCTTTAAGTCTATCAAAGTTCAAGGTTTTGATTCCCAGGCTAGAAACTCTTCAAGAAGTTGATCTCATCTGGAAGACATTCACTAAGATATTAAAATAGTGGTGCCTGGTACTCAGTGTCACAGCTGGAGCAAGTGAAAGACTCCATTCATATATTAAATTAATAACAAGATGCAGAAATATTTGGTTTTGAGTTACGTTGTCCAATTGTTTCACTTATCAAATAAGTCCTTCTTTGTTAATGTGAATGTCTTAATGCTACTGGTCTGGAGCTTAGTCAGCTTATATGACCAGCTGCCAGAGGCAGATGTAATGATAAGATGATAAGGCTCAGAGTCCATACTGTGTTACACATTCACCCCATGGGTGGGGTCTTTGACTTGCCTCAGCATGGACACTGAGTACAAGGCACATTATCAATATATTGGTAACAGTACTTCAGTTGGATGTATTAAGGAGCATGTTTAGAACAAGTCTGGTTACATAATGATGTCATTGTCCATTCTCAACATCTTTTGGTGATAAGAAATACTTTCTAACAGTCCAGATTTGTTCGTTATAAGCAGGACAGTCCCCTGGGCTTTCCACTTCACCTGTTTTACTAAGTGATTTGGATAGCACTTGACCGTGGAAGTCTTGACTATTGGTTGCCATGGAAACCACACAAGCAGTTAGGCACTTTTTTCTCTGTCCAGTTTTGACACTAGTCTACCATTTTGTTACACTAAGATCTAGATATTATGACTAGTTATATAGTCAGTTTATCTACATAGTTAGTCAGTTTTAGTCATGTCATGTAAAGTGACATATTTTTCTAAAGAAGATAGTCATTACAACTGACTATAGATGACTAACTCGTTAGATAAGCTGACTAACCTGTTAATCAAAGATTCATTATTCTTGACACTATCCGAATGACTAAAGTTTGTGAAAAATAATTTTAATATTGTATCCCTTTTCATTGTAACATATCCTTACATCACATTATCTCAATTTCCTATTTCAAAACTCAAATTTTATGTAATAAATCCAACTCCATAGTTGCCAATCAATAAACAAATATATTCATAGTCACAAAAACAGTTCAAAGGTTAGTCGAAATGTTTATAAAAGGCCAGCTATGTTAACTGACCCTTTGCTTACTGTCATTTAGCAGGGCATGTCATCTAGATATTGGCTGATTTAAAATGTATTGAAACTATAAGTCTTGTTTAGTGGTGTGAAAATATTGTGTTTCACATTTTCACATTTGTACCTTTTTTTAACAGAAACATCATTGTAGTGTTTCATGGGCACGTCTCTCATTTTCACAAGGCATTCAATTCCTGGCCTTGGTACTCTTCATAAGCTTCATCCCAGCTGGAAGACCAGTAAAATTGAGCACTGGGGCATTTTGACATTTAGGTTAGGATATGCTGTACATTTCAGTCACCTTAGAGATTTTGACTATATATATTTAAGGTTGTTCATGTTAATTAGCAAGTCAAAAAGACTGTCAGTGAATATATTCTATCCTGATTGCTTATCAAAGTGGAAGTTCAAAGTTAGAGTCTATCAGTGTTACTGAACGTAGCCTTGTAAGACTTCCCTGTACCTCACATTTTACCCATGTTGAAGTTAATTGAAGCCATGCAAGTGGTCTGAGGCCCTCTTGAAGTTTCCTAGCCGCCCACCTTGTCAGAACTGACAATTCAGTTGTGTCAACAACTCCTTGCAACTGATCATAAACTATAATAACGGATTTTGGATAAAAAGTTGCTTTATATCTTTTACGTTACATGTAGTCTGGGGATGGGATGCTGTCTGAGCCGTTGTTTGGAGCAACTACCTGATGCAACATTAAGCTAAACTAAGTCGATTTGGCTGAAATAAGTTGCATCAAGCTGAACTAAGATGCATTTGGCTGAAATAAGTTGCATCAAGCTGATCTAAGATGCATTTGGCTGAAATAAGTTGCATCAAGCTGAACTAAGTCTCATTGAGCTGATCTAAACTGCATTTAGCTGAACTAAGTTGCATTTAGCTGAAATAAGTTGCATTTAGCTGAAATAAGTTGCATTTAGCTGAAATAAGTTGCCTATAGTTGAACTAAGTCACATCAAGCTGACCTAAGTTGCATTTAGCTGAACTAAGTTGCATTTAGCTGACCTAAGTTGCATTTAGCTGAACTAAGTTGCATTTAGCTGACCTAAGTTGCATTTAGCTGAAATAAGTTGCATTTAGCTGAATTAAGTCCCGTATAGCTGAATTAAGTCGTATCAAAGCTGAAATAAGTCACATCTTCCTGAACTTTTGTCACATCTAGCCACAATTGGCTAATAGTTAGCTCAATTGAAATACTTAGCACAGAACTATTACTTTTAGTAATTTATATGTGTGCAATTACTATAATAATTTCAAGTAATAATCAATATGGAGTAAATTTTTGCTGCACCCAGTAGACAGTAAGAAGGGTATTTAAGTTGTGTTCTAGCTCAGTCCAGCTCAGTCTAGCTCAGTTTAGCTCAGTCTAGCTCAGTATAGCTCAGTCCAGCTCAGTCTAGCTCAATCTAGCTCAATCTAGCTCAGTCCAGCTCAGTCTAGCTCAACTAACTTAGTCCAGCTCATTCTAGCTCAGTTTAGCTCAGTCTAGCTCAGTATAGCTCAGTCCAGCTCAGTCTAGCTCAATCTAGCTCAATCTAGCTCAGTCCAGCTCAGTCTAACTCAACTAACTTAGTCCAGCTCATTCTAGCTCAGTTTAGCTCAGTCTAGCTCAGTATAGCTCAGTCCAGCTCAGTCTAGCTCAATCTAGCTCAATCTAGCTCAGTCTAGCTCAATCTAACTCAACTAACTTAGTCCAGCTCATTCTAGCTCAGTTTAGCTCAGTCTAGCTCAGTATAGCTCAGTCCAGCTCAGTCTAGCTCAATCTAGCTCAATCTAGCTCAGTCTAGCTCAATCTAACTCAACTAACTTAGTCCAGCTCATTCTAGCTCAGTTTAGCTCAGTCTAGCTCAGTATAGCTCAGTCCAGCTCAGTCTAGCTCAATCTAGCTCAGTCCAGCTCAGTCTAGCTCAATCTAACTCAACTAACTTAGTCCAGCTCATTCTAGCTCAGTTTAGCTCAGTCTAGCTCAGTATAGCTCAGTATAGCTCAGTCTAGGTCAGTCTAGCATGTACAGTATTCTGTAACATGTACCATGTGTAACTTTTGACATTTTATAACAAATGATAAAATTCTGCTGAAAACTTTGAGAAAAACCCAAAATATTTCAACATCGATTTTGAACTCATCCTACTGCCGCAGTTATGTTGTGAACAAAAAACAAAAATGTTTTGAGATATCAAAACATGGAGGAAAAATAAAACATCCAATACAGACAATCAGTTCCGTAAAAGTAATGATTTTTAACATAGCCACAATTTGTTTTCCTTAGAGGTTTTCGCACTACACAGGGTTTTTCACTGATAACCCCCCCCGTCCTTTTTTTTATTGGTTGCATGAGAGCTAAAAACAAAATTGAACAAGTGTCAATATCAGGGTCTGTGTCATTATTTTAAAAGGAAAAGAAAAAAATCAACAACTAAATAACTGCTGATGTAACCAAAAACATCTCAACTGATTTTTAAAAATGTTTATTTACACCCATTTTATCTCCAGTTCAGATACATAAATGACAACAATTATATTATTACGTAATAAACTATTATCATTATCATTTAACTTTTTTTGTATAATTTGTGACCCCCTCAATATAAAATAAAATTATTTTCTCTGTCAGGGAACCTCCTTTTTAGTGAGAGGGAACCAACATGCTTACTATAGGGATACCTTTAAGAATAAATGTCCATAATTAGTTTTTGTTAACGCGATGCTGTGACTAGCACAGCCCTCATTAGCGTCCGTGTTCGCAGATTGAGGGCCATGCAGCAGCCTTTGTATTTTTCTTGGGACTATAGATGCACGTGGTTTTACACCCTTCCTACCTACCTGTATCTATTTTATACTGAAAAATAATGAGTGCACACACTATTACTAACCTTGACACACTGTTATTAGTACACAATCATCATTTTCATGCAGTGAATCGCCAATTTCAAGTTCTGCTTCTTAACGATTTTTAATGTAATCACTGAATGACTTAGTCATGTTCGATTAAACCTAAATATTCATTTTCAATGATGTGAAATGGTGATAGTTGGCACTGATGCGTGTAAACTGTCCAGACAATATTTATTCAACCTGTTGTAAAATACCACGAAAAATGACAGGACTTCTGCCAAGCTACATTTTGGGTGTGCAGTCAGAAGTATACATTTTCGCACCCCAGATATATCTCATAGTATTCTTCAAAGCATGGAATTGAAATTTGTTAAATGGCAAAAATAAATAAAATGTAATAACTATGCACTAATTGGCAAAGTTTCTCTTAACCTTATTTAGGTCGACCAAAATGTAACATAGAAAATCATTTTACAGCAAAATCTTACTCATTTAATAGGTGTGCAAACCTTTTTTCCAAAATATTGTATTTCAATTTCTTATATACATGTATACAATACGTGTATCTTTATTCATTATTCCCTATTTTGAATGAAATATTAAGAAATTCATCAACTTACAATTTTGTCGCCAATTTTCTACTTGGTACATGGCCAAATGTGCCACATGCGTTTTCCATGAGAAAGATAAACCGCATGGAAAACGCATGGTTTTAGCTAATTATAATGAGTCAAAAACCATGCGTTTATCCAAACGCATGGAAAACGCACGTGGCACAATTTGCCATGTAGTTCTATTTAACCAAACTCCCAAATCTCAATTTTTTAACATTAAATACACCAAAAGTAGGGAAGTCGTGCATTCCGTTTCAACCATAGACTTCAAAGGTCATGGTCTGGATCAGCTCGAAGCTGTTTGTTGACTGACTAGAATCACTCGCTTTCAATCTCATGGGAAAGTCACCAGGCCCAATCTACTTGCACTGAACTGAAAAGAAAAACTGCCAGACCTCTCCAAGTGACCTGAGTGGGTCTCAGCTATAGTATGGTGACAAGTACAGTAAAACTTTATGAAAAGAACTCGTCAGATAAGAACTACAGTCCCGTTGACACCCACGCATGCCCCACCCCCCCCCCCCCCCCAGAAGTACTCCCCCCCCCCGAAGTACTCCGTCCCCCCAGAAGTACTCCCCCCCCCCCCGGACGTACACCCCGCTCCACTCATCAAAAGATTTCTTCATTGGATCAAAAGAGCAATGAACTAAAAGACACTTAAATTTTTTTTTTTCATATTTGGATATTTTCGATTTTGTTATTTCCGATTTTTTCTTTGTAAATTTAAAGAGTCGTACAGAAGTGTTTACGCTTTTAAACAACGACTTTAAATAAACCTTTACATACTTTACATACACCCTTAGCATCCTTCTGCCCAACAAAAATAGAAAATTAATCCCATAAGCTTTGCCCCAAATGTGTTTAGAATTTAGAATAAATGGTTTTAATAATATATCTTCTACTGTTCAATTCCAACTTGCGCTATTGAATAGAAAATTATTCAGTCACATTATATTCTATAAGTATATATAAGTTGGAATTGCACAGTAGAAAGTACTTTTAAACAAATCAAAGTGTCTTATTAACCAAAATAAAATTCACTTAGTTAATTAGTTAGTTGGTAAGTTAGTTGGTTAGTTAGTTGGTTAGTTGGTTAGTTTAGTTAGTTAGTTAGTTAGTTAGTTAGTTAGTTAGATAATTAGTTAGTTAGTTAGATAGATAGATATTTAGTTAGATAGTTAGTTGGTTAGTTGATTAGTTGGTCAGTTAGTTGGTTAGTTAGTTGGTTAGTTGGTTAGTTAGTTAGTCAGATAGTTAGTTGGTTAGTTGATTAGTTGGTTAGTAAGTTAGTTAGTTGGTTAGTTGGTCAGTTGGTTAGTTAGATAGTTAGTTGGTTAGTTGGTCAGTTAGTTAGTTAGTTGTTTAGTTAGTTGGCTAGTTGGTTAGTGGGTCAGTTAGTTAGTTAGATAGTTAGTTAATTAGTTGGTTAGGTAGTTGGTTAGTTAGTTGGTTAGTTAGTTGGTTAGTAAGTCAGACAGTCAGTCAGTCAGTCTGTTGGTCAGTCAGTCAGTTAGTTAGTTAGTTAGTTAGTTAGTCAGTTACGTATTTACTTACTCACTTACTTACTTACTTACTTACTTACTTACTTACTTACTTACTTACTTACTTACTTACTTACTTACTTACATACTTACTTACTTACTTACTTAGATCTACTACTGCCACTATAGCTTTTATTGGCAATAACTTGGTGAGGCCAACTCACCAACTCAATACACCGGATATAATGTAACATCTCTTTGTCCATGGATACAGTTGCTATGGCAATGGTTACCGAGGTAGTGCTTCTTTTGGTTGCTAAGGTCAACAGATAATGGCAAAAGGAAGTCAGCTGGAAAATCACGGACTGAGCGAGAAGAAAAAATATTCTAGGAGTTTTCTCATGGACTGTGGCTAAGAGCAAGAAAAAGTCCTGATTCGTGGATAATGTTTAAATTTACCCTTTTTATGATTTTACACAATATTTTTATATGTCATATATCACTGTATATATATATTATTTCTTATTAATCATATCAGTGAAAGCACTTGTCTTATGTTGTCTATGTTTTTGTACATATTTCTGACTTTATATTTATTAACACAATTTTTATCCTGATTTTTTTCTTCGTCTGTCGCAATGCTACTGGGTCTGAAGCTTATATGACCAGCTGCCAGAAGCAGACGCAATGATGAGATGATAAGGCACATTTATCTCACGCGTGTGGTGTTTTTTACTCGCCTTTGCATAGACACCGTGAACAAATAATACAACATATGACATAATAGATTAAGAAAAATTACAAATTGTCTGGTTCATTGCATAGTATTGGAAAATTAAAGGGTGAAAATATAATTACAAGAACTGAGAAGTGTGAGATGTAAGTTAGGATATTGATATGAGTTATTTTCTATTTATGAATGGATCATTTTGCCAGTGCAGTTGATAAAATCATTGAAAAATTTGCCAATAAGAGCACCTTTAATACCATACATGATACATTTGTCAAGAATAACTGAAAATTTAATTAATTTAAGTCAAATGTAACACAATTAAGAGAATAAGAAATCTATTTGGTTTACGATCAACTATTCCTACCACTGTTTGTGAAAAAGGAAAAATAAATCTTAAGATTTCGAGGAACGTGTTAAATTTGTAAAAAAAAAACACCTACTAAATAAAGCATAAATATTACCTTTTTGATATAACATTAAAAAAAAAAATTTTAAACAAAAATTAGGAGGACGTAATTCGCCTAGTCCCACCGCTGTCTGTTTGTGACAAATAAACTTCAAAATTTCCTCAGATCTGGAGAAAATATGTTAAATCTAACTAATGCCTTTTATATAAAGTAAACTAGAAGATAAGAAACATTGCTTAACTTTGGTTTTCATGAGTTCACTGTTATTTTTAGTTACCCGGATGTAGCCCTTGGGCAATGTACCACAAAATGGCGCTGATAAAACCCCTAGCAAGCAGTTAGTGAGCTGAGAGGGTGTGGCAGTTAATGGAGAGATTTTACAGTTGGTTGGATGAGTAAGTGCCAGGCGGGGAGAGGTGGTCACTACATCCGCTTGATGGCGGTTGCTGAGACAAGGGTGATGCGGCAGCTACAGGAGATGGGCTGATGATGTTACTGTGGTGAAATGCTAGATATAGTAATACTTGGTGTACAAAGATGTCGTTATAACGTAACTTGTGGCTTACAATAGCTGTTTTTACTGTTTGTTTATGTTTTATCACGTTTTGTTTATTTGTCTGACAAAAGCCCGGGTACATATGTTTATCGTTTTAACACCCAACATTAAATAAAATTTACTTACCTACCCTCACAGATAAAAGAGAGAAAAAATTTCACATAGTTACCCAAAGTGTTTCTTCATATTCAAAAAAATTTGCAAATTCCAAATTGAAATTATGTTTTTTACTACAAAAATGCATAATAACATTCCAATTTAACGTACTTTTTACCACAACAATTCATCGTCAATTATTCAAAATACGATATCTTTCAGTCATCATTTAAGGCTTTTTTAAACTTTAAGTTGTATTAATGTTGTAAAATGTCATCAAGGGGGAGCCCTCGGCAGCAACTTCTGATTAGTCTTAGAGGGACCTTCCTAAAACTTGTGTCTTCAAATTAAAAAATTCTGAGTTCTGGTGTCTTACAGTCAATTTCATAGACTTGGAAACAAAACTGCAGAGGACGTCATGTGAATCTAGGACTCCCATTGGCTGGGGTACTCTTAGCAGCTGCCTAAGCCAATGAGAGTCCTGGATTCACATGATGTCATCTGGAGAATAGCTTCCAAGTCTATGAAATTGGCTGAATTGGAAACTAGCTTTAAAATGGGCTTTAATGTGTTTCACATTTGTATATCAAATCTATGATATTAAGATAAATACCTAACCGTTTGTACTGATTCGTTTTCAAAATGTTTTTGTACGTTTGTTTGATTTATTTGCCTTTATTATTTATTTCATACAGTTTTCCCAGTGCATTATCCACCAATAATTAATGAACTACTTAAAAAATAACTTGTTGCGGTTCACTTAATAATTGACAGAGTGAAAAGTGCTACATGATATGTCGTAACTGTAATATTTTTAAACAAAACGCCTGTTGGTGTACAGTTAAATGGAGAGATAGATAGATAGATAGATGGATAGATGGATATGTGAGATAGATGGATAGATGGATAGATAGGATAGATAGATAGATAGATAGATATATAGATAGGTAGATAGATAGATAATTAGATAGATAGATAGATAAGTAGATAGATAGACTGATTGATAAATAGATAGGTAGATAAATAGACAGATAGACAGATAGACAGATAGATAATTAGATAGATAGATAGATAGATAGATAGGTAGATCGATTGATAAATGAATAGATGGATAGATGGATAGATAGATAGATGGATATATAGATGGATAGATAGACAGATAGACAAACAGATAGATAGATGGTTAGATGGATGGATAGATAGATAGATAGATAGATGAATAGATGGATAGATAGATAGATGGATAGATGAATAGATGGATAGGTAGGTTAATAGATACATAGAGAAATTTGCCCTTCTTTGCATACTGTAAGAAACTGTTACTTCGGCCTCTTTTTTGTTGATATACTTTCCTTTTTTTACTGAAAGGTGTCATGTGCGCTAGTGCTTGCATGTTTAACGACTCCAAAAGGGCTCAAAAAGGGCTCTAGAATTCTGAGTGCAGGTCAATTGGTGCACAACTTAGAACTAATTTTTTTTATATTCTCCCCAAGATTTAAGCTATAAATAGCGCCATGACAACAATTACCTTTTCAAAAAAGCAATTATTTTAAAGGACAGGGAGCGATATTACCTTTCAGGGAAACTTTAAATCATAAAAATCGGACGAGAAATGACGAAGTTACAAGAGAAATTGTAGAGTGAATGGAAACTCTAAATGGTGAGGTGGTCTTAATAGTGATGTGGTCTTACAGTGGAGTTCTACTGCACAAAAAAGCCTAGCTATTAAGACCACAATTATATTTTTAACATTTCTGACTTAATGGTGAAGTGGTCTTGAATTTAAGGCCAAAATTTAAGTGACCTTAATTGCTAATGTGGTCTAACATTAGAAACGTTCTGTACTTTAGCAAAATTCTATACTGTAGCTGACTAAACTATTCATTCTATGCTGATTCCAAGCTAAATAGTTTTCCAAAGTACCAAAATATATACAGCACCTTTCTTGCTTCCAACGTTGTGGACCCAAACTGCATTTCCAAGTGATTTGGATAACATTGAAAGTTTTTGGACTGGAAACGAGTCAGTTGCCATGGAAACCATCCAGTCACCCCAACCAACACTGCCTTGCCTTAATGCTAGTCTGAGTCTTTTCAATAGGTCCCTGCAGGAGTATAGCTGTTTAATGGAAACGTGTAGTTTTCTAGTAGGATACGTTTAAAGAAAAAAACTGCTTAATATGTCAAAAATTGTAAAGAACATTAACATTACATTAATTTTGATATATAGGTATATTTACTATCAATTGTTTGTGTATGTATATGATTAAAATCTTTATATATTTCCCATTTTATGAATGAAACAACTTTCACCTTTAATTTCATCTAGAGTTGCCCATTAAGTAATAACCTATATAGGCCTAGTAACTAACTGACTAATTGACTAACTGACTAACTAACTAACTAACTAACTAACTTACTTACTTACTTACTTACTTACTGACTTACTTACTTACTTACTTATTTACTTACTAACTTACTTACATACTTACTTACTTACTTACTTATTGACTTACTTATTTACTTACTCAATTATTTACCTTTTTACTTATTTACTTACTTACTTACTAATTTACTAACTTACTTACATAATTACTTACTTACTTACTGACTTATTTATTGACTTACTTATTTATTTACTTACTAACCTATTTACTTATTTGTTTATTTGCTTATTTAATTATTTACTACTTTCTTACTAACATAAATCAATCAATAGGACTAGCAATGCTAAAGGTCCCAGGTTCAAATCCTGGGAGAGATGTTAAATTGCCCCTTGTCTTCGGTGTCTATGCTGGGACAAGTAAAGTTTCATAGTTTTCAACCGTTTCCACAAAAAATCTATAATTTTCTCTACCCCACCGCCCATCTTATGAACTACAATGTATTTGACTGGCTTCAAGCCTGCAGTATATTTTCGGCCATCTTCTACACGAACCCATACAACTTCTATGATCTTTCTTGAAGTTAGTTTGAGTCCACATTGTCAAAACTGTCAACCGACTACATAGAAAACTGGTAATATGTGAGCATACACCACCAGTAAGAAGTTTTTGGACAGTATATATATATATAATCTTTATTCATACACCATTGGTACAAAGTTTGAGTCATATAATTATATCACATTTAAAAATTTACAATCGAATAAATTAATTGAATCATTGTAAGCGAAGAGTATTTAAAAGTTCAATAGTCTCATGTCTAGTAAGAGTTGAATCAAACAGTCCATCCCTCAAATTTGCCAATTCTGATATAGTATGGGAAGTCCTGCAATCATCCAACATTTTGCACTGCTGCTCACACTCCTTCATGACTTGTCGTACACAGAAATACACACTCCGATCACTGAAAGATTCAGGGACTAGTTGAGTTTCCTTGCGTGCAAATCTCCGACTTTTTGCAAAGCTAGGGTTTTGTAATGTCACAGCAGTATTCAACATATAACGGATTTCTGGGGAATTGTGTTGCAAACCGTTGCAGGCAAACTTAATGAATCGTTTCACCAACATATGTTTACAGCACATAGA
Source organism: Alitta virens (assembly GCA_932294295.1). Taxonomy (NCBI): domain Eukaryota; kingdom Metazoa; phylum Annelida; class Polychaeta; order Phyllodocida; family Nereididae; genus Alitta; species Alitta virens. The sequence goes on along the minus strand of OW028584.1, from coordinate 6,657,966 downwards.
ATTTGACAGTGATGGCAGCAAGCGAGAGTGTGTCCTATATGGAAGCTGCCACACGTCTCGTAGACACTTTCTCCGTGCAGTTTGTATTTTTTCAGTTCTTGTCAGGTCACAAATCTGAATGCCATAGAGTGAAGAGCAAAACGATATAAATAGTGGACTCTTAATAGAGGAAGGTAACTTACTTATATTTATTCAAATATATTAAAATTTATAGAAACTGAATTAAATGTCAGATACAGAAATTATTGCTAAATATCTTTAGCTATTGTATGCTTTTTTCAATTTGTAATATTACTTTCAAAGAAAATCTTTCCTTTTTGACAACAATTCATCAGATCATTTTCCATGCATAATTGTTAAAATAAAATTTTTAAACTACAAAAATGTATTTGGTTTGTATTGCTTAAAACATCCTCATCACATAAATCGTATAGGATAAGCTTCTAAAAATATATTATTTGTAATTATTTGACATGTACATTGTTATCTAGTACATCATGATAATTTTGTGCAAAAATGCACTGGAAATTATTTAAACATTTTTTTACCGATAGTGTATCTTTAAAAACATTACACTCATATTTTCACATAATATTACGTAGTTGTAAATTAAGAGATTTTCATCTCATAGATCATGCTAGTTTGTTTCCAAAACATGGAAAATATAACATCATCATATATATAATTATCCTAAAAAATTGTCTGGTGGTATATCTTCAGAAATATCTGACAAAAATCTGGCACTTATGCCAGCCAAGATACATTAATTTTGCATGGGTAAGCACACATTTAGTAGTGCAGAGCTAGGGTCAAAATCTTCTTTGAAGCTGGAAAACTTCAAAAGAATAGAAACAGTTGCATATTGGCATGGGCTGATGCAACTGTAATGATTTTCTTAAGCTTTTCTCTGACCTTTTTGAACTTTTCCACATGAGGTATTATTTGTATCCATTGCTGCATGAACACAACTAGGAATTCAGAAGTTTCCAAAAAACATAGTCCATTGTCTGTGGGAAAGCTTTGTCTGTTTCTGAAAGTTAGATTAAATACTTTTCTTTCATAAAAACTAGAACTACTGTTAAAAAGTAAAATCAATTCTAAAAATAGGTCTGCTGTAATATGTTTAAAAGTTTAACAATTTTATAACATCTTTGCTAAGCCAAGTAAATACCCCACCAATGGGGAACACGTGTAACATGGTGTGGATTCCAAGCATTATCATCTCATCATAACGTCTGTCTCTGAGTTTATTATATACATTCTGTAAGCTGACTAATAAGCTTCAAACCGATAGAATTTAGACAATGCAATGCAATATAAGTGATAGATTTATCTTTTTGCCAAAACCATAGCCCTATTAAACCAACCAACCACAATCCAAACAACCAACCAAACAACCAACCAAACAACCAACCAACCAACCAACCAAACAACCAAACAACCAAACAATCAACCAAACAACCAACCAACCAAACAACCAAACAATCAACTAAACAACCAACCAATCAACCAGCCAGCCAGCCAACCAACCAACCAACTTAACAACCAACCAACCAACCAACCAGCCAACCAGCCAGCCAACCAACCAACCAACCAGCCAACAACCAACCAGCCAGCCAACAACAACCAGCCAGCCAGCCAACCAACCAACCAACCATCCAACCAAACAACCAACCCACCAACCAACCCACCAACCAACCAGCCAGCCAGCCAGCCAACCAACCAACCCACCAAACAACCAACCAGCCAACCAACCAGCCAACCAACCAGCCAACAACCCAGCAACCAGCAAACCAGCCAACCAACTAACCAACCAACCAGCCAACATACTAACCAACCAGACAACCAAACAACCAACCAATAAAGGTCTGCTGTAATATGTTTAAAAGTTTAAAATTTATTATAAAAATATCATGTTAGTGTAGGTTTCATATCACAACATCTTTGCTAAGCCAAGCCAAGACCCCACCAATGGGAAACCAACCAAACAGCCAGCCAACCAATCAACCCACCAACCAACCAGCCAACCAACCAACCAACCCACCAACCAACCAACCAGCCAACCAACCAACATACCAGCCAACCAACCAACCAACCAACCAACCAAACAACCAACATACTAACCAACCAGACAACCAACCAACCAGCCAACCAACCAACCAACCAACCAGCCCAATCCCTTTTTTAGTCCTCTATACATGGCCTCAAAAGGTTATCAGCTGAGTCAGCTTGAAGTTGTTGTCAAAACGAATTACCTGCGTTCAATCACACGGGAAAGTCTGTCAGGGCAATCTAGTTGCTTAAGTACACGCGACTTTTCTTCTCCAGTTGGGTACTTGTACTTTCTGACCTGATTAGTGTGAACTCTTAAGTTGGAGCATATTGAACCGTGTGTTCTTCTGACATTGTGGGGAGACTAGCTTTAAAGACATGATGAAAACTAAGGGAATTTTGGATTTGAAATCCCACATTTTGCAAATATCACTGAACTATTCATATTAATTAATTGATTATAAATGTGAGTTATGTATAATGACTAAATCATATTTCTAACAATGAAATACTAGTTATGATATAATCTTAGAATTTTCAAGAATTTGAAATTTTTTGGAATATTTTTTACAGTGGGACGGCGAGTGAGCATGGATGACAAAAATTGTTTACTCCTACTTATCCTCCAGATAAGTCGTGAAAATCCGTGGAGAGTGCAAACATTTTTGAGCATGTTTAAAATTTGGCAGTAATTCGTGACTGAAATTGTTTACTTTTTAATGGGAATCACATTGGAGTCACTCGGCGATTGGTTGGCGAGTGGTTGGCGAGTGATCTACGGACGTCTGTGGCTACTCGTGGCCATTTGAGGCCACTCGTGGTCACTCGCGGGAAAAGCTCGGTGGACCTCTGTGGCCCACCCGCGTTCTTTCTTCGACCGTCCGTGCTAGCAGCACCGTGCCCATCCCTGGCCACGCGTGCCCATCCGTAACCCTCTCCTCCTTCAGTCGTGAGCCAGTCGCTCAGCGATCTACGAGAGTCTCACGGACGCTCGTTGAAATAATTCATACGTGATTAAAAGAGGCACGACTGAGCATAAGTGAGCACGTATAGTCCCACGTCTGTGGTCACTCGGCTCTCTTACTCGTGATAGTGTGAACGGCGCTTTTACAGGTTGGTAGCAAGGTTACTATCATATAAATGTCTATGCTTAGACAAGTAAAATACATCACCCATGGGGTAAATGTATAAATGTCATCATCCCATTATTATGTCTGCCTTATACTGGTCATATTTATATTTTGCCTCAGTTTCAGTGATCTAAATTCTGCTATTTTTTTAAAAAGAAATGTTACCAGATTCAGAATCTTTATAATTTAAAGAAAATCAATGGTCCTTACATTAACATAATTATTTATTTTTTGCGCAATATAGGCCTATTCTTATCAATGTTATAGGCAAAAAAGTTGAAGATCATTCTAATTCATTACATAACCTTTGAGAATCTCTATGCACAAAACTAGCAAAATATGGCATCAAACTTGGGGCAAGTAGGATAAAGAAAGAAAAATAAATCTCAGATGAAGAAATATTTGATAAATTCATGCAATTGAGTTATCTGAAGTCTGAAATTAGCTACAAGTTAAAGAAATATATAATAGAGTTTAAATGACTTTAGATTATTTTCATTTCAGCAGTTGATATTTCCATTTTATATCATTCATCGATTAAATTTTTGTTCGTTCTCGAGTTTTCATTCTTATAATCGTGACTTTAAAATCATGAAATTGACTGCAACGTAGGACTGCGCTGCATTTTGAAAACTGAATTTAAGGCTTTAAAAGACATGCTGAAATAATGACAATGCTATTTTTAGGACCTGCTAAAGCCTTAATATTAATTTTTTTTTTCGGATTTATTTTTTAGGATGCATAACTCTAATTTTGCTAATGGCCAATGGCGGATATATGTGACATTTTTCTTTAGTGAAGCTGATTTGATTATTTTATTTGGACAAATGTTACAATAGGATAGTTTTTATAAGGCACAAAGCAACGTTTTGATTAAATGCTGATTAAAATCATACATTGGAAATTCATAAGAAAGCGGAAATGCCTTTTTTTCACCTTACTCTAAATGAATTATATAAAAAAATCAAGCAAGCTACAGGCAATCCCATTTAAAACAAACAGATAGATAGATGGATAGATGGATAGATGGATAGATAGATAGATAGATATATAGATGGATAGATAGATAGATAGATATATAGATGGATATATAGATGGATGGATGGCTAGATAGATAGATAGATAGATAGAGAGATAGATAGAGAGATAGATAGACATATAGATAGATAGATAGATAGATAGATAGATAGACAGCTAGACAGACAGCTAGACAGACAGATAGATGGATAGATAGATAGATAGTACAGGCAGAATAATTGAAAATGTTTCAACCTATAACGAAACATTAAAAAAGATTTACGTGTCATTTAGATAATTGCTTTTTAGGGAATCCTTGAAAGACCTAAAATAATTAGGAGCATTGTCTGTGCTGATGAAAGTGACAAAATTATATTAAAATGGTGATTAAAAATCATTAAGGAGCAAGACATGTGATTTAACTAATAAACAACAAAAAGATACATCTACCAATTTAAAAGTAAAATTGAGTAGAAAATGAACCATAGAGTTTAGCAGCTTTGACCCAGTTTTTTTTTCCTTTTTCTTTTTCGATCTTTTCATCAAAGTCTTCCTTTTGTTTTCGTTCCATTTAATCACGTGACATGCAGCATGTTAGCTACTGCAGCGGCCCCCATTGACTGACATAGCAAATTACATGTTGTTTGGCTTCTGACATGTGCAGGGAACGTTTTGTAAAATAAAAGGAAGCCAACCATATAGGAAAACAAATAAGCTACAAAACTGATAGTAATTTTTATACAAATAGTTGATGGCATTGAGAGTCCAGCATAAGTTTTACTGGATGTAGAAAAGCAATATTGGCCAAGGCGTTATAGCTAGTTATATTAGTCAATCCAATATAACTTTTTCCATCAAATATAGATGGGGTCTCTCCAATATAACTTCCAATCCAATGTAACTTTTTCTGTCCAAGATAACTAAATATTGGACAATCACATGGTATGAATGAAGATATCTGAAGATATCTGAAACAAGCATATTTCATTAGGGGAATATTATTTTATCTAAGCCAGTCATAACTTCCTGCTAGTGTATAGGCATATTCTTTACCCCAAGCTATGAAGTTAAAGGTCTTTTTGTTTTGCTTGGATTTTTTTTAAAGAAGATAAAAAAAAAAGTATCTCAGATAGTTTTAGTGAAAAGTTTACTACATATATCAAAGTATTGCTGAACTCAGTATCTATCTTGAGGGTAAATTAAATTTAAAACATGAATTTACTCGATAAGACCTGTAGGGGTGCACTATTATTGACAAAGTTTGCTTGAATGGCTGCAAGCACATGTTTGCTCCCACACTTGTGGTATAGTTCTGAACTTTCTTGATAAGTCCGTAAATTCTGACCCAACCGTCAGAATACTCCAAAAAGGTTTCTTTCTTTCTTTCTTTTTCTTTTTTTCTTTCTTTCTTTTTTTCTTTCTTTCTTTTTTTCTTTTTTTCTTTTTTTCTTTTTTTCTTTCTTTCTTTTTTTCTTTCTTTCTTTTTTTCTTTTTTTCTTTCTTTCTTTCTTTCTTTTTTTCTTTCTTTCTTTCTTTCTTTCTTTCTTTCTTTCTTTCCCATCATTCTTTCTATCTCTCCATCTTTCTTTCTTTCTTTCCTTCTTGAAGGTTTCCCATTTTGCAATAATTATCAATACTTGTTTCTGCTTGTTCGTATTTCTCTTGTTATAAAAAGTTTGGTATGGGTGGGGTAGGGCTTTACATCCTATATTTCTGCACCTGATGGGTTAATTAGGACAGGCAGGGACCATGGCTATGAGATGAAGGATGAAACAGCCATCCAACATAGGCTTGACTGGGAATTGAACCCGGGACCCAGTGGTTGGAAGCCCAGCACGCTACCACTGAGCTACTCCCACGTTGTTGACTGAAATTCGGATGAGACGTTAAATTGGCGGTCCCTTGTACTCAGTGTCTATGCTGAGGCAAGTAAAAGATCCCACTCATGGGGTAAATGTGTAACATGTGTGGACTCCTCCTCTCTCTCTCACCTCATCAATCAACCATCAATAGCAGCAAGAACTTGCCTTAGAGGGCTGCACTTCCCATACAATAAAATACAATACAATTCCACAATTATGTATGCTTAATATCAATACCAGCTAATAACGCTTTAATAATCTTGTTAATAATCATATTCACAAATCCTTATTTATATTACTTACACACAGACACTGCAACCTATACAGCTGCACTGTAAAATGTCGGGAAAATACTTCAGGTGTAAGACAGGGCGTTTCGGTCTACTCCATATAGATGTCTGACATGCTGTGGTATGAAAGCATCTTGCAGAAGTGACCCTCTCGCCCCTACAGACATTTATCTGTTGTAAGCCCTGATATATATATTTCAGTTTTGCGACAAATAATCAAATGCTTCAGGATTAAGTTAAACCTAAACTTCCTGTAAATTTGACAGAGCGAAGTTATAATCACTCAAAGCTGGGATATGTCTTCTCTCTCTTTATCTTTGTCTCAATGCTGCTGGTCCAAAGGTTAGCCAGCACATATGATCAGCCACAGGCAAATATAATGATGAGATAATAAGGCTTGGAATCCACACCGTGTTAAGCACTTACCCCTGGGGTGGTGTCTTTTATTAACCTTGGTATTGACATGGAGTACAAGGCACCTCCAATTTAACTCAATTATGTGTAACTCAAGGCCTTATCATCTCATCATTGCATCTGCCTCTGGCAGCTGGTCTCATAGGAAAACCACACGTCGCGCATGCATTTTTGGCGTTTCAGCCTTATTTGTAAACAGCAACATCTTGATTTTCCTTATGTGGGCATTACATGAATGCCAATACGTGTGGTATAAAATGTAGATCACCCAGCCCGTATCACCCGGTATTTCAAGTGATATGGCTGCAATTCGGGAATAAAAGATTAGGCCAGTACACATATTAAATGCAGATATATATATAACAGCATGCAGACATACTGTTTTCCAAAGGGGATAAGGTAGTTTTGTACCCGGCTGTATTTTGTGCGCTTCTGGCAGACAGTGTAGAACCACATGCATTGCATAGGCTATATCCACATGCTATGTAAGCCAGCTTCCTATCATGAATGAGATTATGTTGTGAGTAATGAGAAAGCCATGGCAAGGCAACAAGCGCTGTGTATTTATCCAATGAGAATAGCCATGCCGGACACGTTGGCCGCAGTCGTTAGGGAGACTTACAGCCAACCTTTTGCCACCGTAGGAGTTTGCAATGGTGTGGTGAAGAGATATGGTAGGGAATAGTGTATCTGCCTTCATTAGCAACTGCCTTTGCCACAGGAAACCTCTTGTTTGTGGTTATTATGTCAGCACATGGCAAGCTAGGTTGAGAGTGTGTAATGCATACAGTATGGTAGATCCTCGCCATTAAGACCACCCTTTATGCAAACTGTACCAGTGTTATTGGTAAGATGGTCTTAGGTAAACGATCCCACCCTTGGTGTAAATGTGTTACATGGTGTGGACTCCAAGCCTTATCATCTCATCATTATGTCTGCCTCTGGCAGCTGGTCACATAAGCTAAGCTTCAGACCCAGTAACATTGAGACATGGACAATTTAGACAAAGACATACACATAAACATTAGTGGGGGTAAATTACAATAGAATGAATATTTAAGTTTAATATTAATAAAATTTAATGGTAACAATAAGATAAAGTGAGAAAATGGAGGCTTTAATGGTTGGAGATGTCTTTTAATTATATGGTCTTATAAAACATAAAAGAATAGAAAATAATGTATTATCCATCCAATATCATTTATTGTTATAATATACAAAAGATAAATGCAATTACCAATTTCAGGCACAACAATAAATTTGTACGTTTTCATTGCGTTTTCAAACCAAATATAATAAACTAGCTTAATTATATATGGTCAAATATAGACAGACGTTATGATGAGATGATAAGCTGCTTGGAGTCCATTTAGCACATTTACCCCATGGGTGCGCAGTCTTTTACTTGCCTTAGCATAGTGTTACGACTCAGCAGAAATGAACGACAAACCCAAAGTTTTACAATTAAACACTTTAATGGTTACTAAACAATAATACACTCAACAGGAAGTAATATGTACAAATAATTCAATATTCTGCACTCACAGTCTATCAATGTCAAAATCGTCCTTATTTTGGCACAGTTATGTGTGGTGTCCCTCCTGGTGTGGTCCTGCTGTCGTTCCACAGTTGAGAAAGTCTCACGATAGTCCTGATGTTACGTTGATGTCTTCCCGTACTTGGACTAATGTCTCTTCACTCACAGTTTCACGGACGCTCTACTCTTATGATGATGAATTCCAACAAGGCAATACGATGGCACAAACTCCACACTAATGTATAGCAATAGGCTCTTGTGGTGACGTAAGTTCTCCAGGGCTTCTGATGAAATCTCCCTTCTCTTGCCTGTCACTCACCCCCTTTTATACTTGGCCATTAATCTGCATATTTCTAGAAAAGTCTAGAAAAGTCTAGAAAAGTGTAGAGTGTTCTAGAGCATTGCAGAATCTTCCAGAAACTGCTTCCACTAAGTTCCATTCAAAACCAGGTGAGCCAAATTAGGCCAGCTAAATATAGATCATCTTGCACACCACACAATAGAACAGTTGATTAGATGATTCTGTGCTACCTTAAAGAACTAAAGGGAACAATGAGTATATTTTACAGCCTTTCACAATAGACACTGAGTATATGGCACCTCCAATAACGTCTCATGTGCTCGACATCCAGCTGGGATGTAGCTCTTGGTGAGTGCCTTGGGATTAAAACCCGGGACATTCAGCAGAGTTGGCTAATATGGAATTGGTGGATGCCTATAACCACTAGGCAACCCAGCTTCTATAACTCTTTTTGTTTTCAATTCAACAATGCATTTACACAGTACATTGAAAATATAAACTGTTAGTCAAAGTGGCTAATTTATCAGAAAATTTGATGTAGCTTTTAATATATATGACTGATACAGTGTATACAGACAGTTTGACCAAGAGGTAGTCATGTCATAAGTCACAATGACTACTTCTTTATCAATAACATGCAACTCTACATGACACCCAGTGGGCAATAGTGGTCTCATTGACGTCATTTTGACATCTCTGCAAGACGTCTCATGACCAGCCCATACTGGTCTCATATGCAAACTTCAATGACGTCTTATATGAGACATCTAAAAGACGTCATCTGACGACGTCTTTTAGACGTATTTAGTTGACCAATATCTGACGTCTAAAATACGTCATCAGATGACATCTTTTAGACGTCTCATAGTTGACCAATATCTGACGTCTAAAATACGTCATCTGACGACGTCTTTAAGACAAACTTTGCTTACAATTTTTGGACATATTTAATGTACAGAGAACCCACACAAGTTTAAAATTAATAAAAACACTTTATTATATTGTGTGAAATAGGATACTTCACATTTATTTGATGCATGCATGCACATATTATGTAAATCTATGAATGGGACTGCTGCAATTAAGTCTATCATAATTCTTCAGCTGAATTGTGTCCATAGTTCCATAGTTCTCTGAAATGAATATATATTCAGAAATTAGACTATATAAACAACAAATCATTTATGAATCAGCATGTGCAACATATTTTCACAGTGGTTAAAAAAAATTCACTTACCCTGCAATGATGTGATGAATTTTAATGGTATATATCCCTCCATAGATTAAGTTTAAATCCAACTTCACTAGTATCCCTCCAAAGTTACTGAATGAATTTTAAATTCTTAACTGACAAGATGTGTCTTGTCCTGCAGCTGCTTAAGATTTCTAGGGTTTTGATTGGTCAGCCAGTTCAGATAATGATAACCACAGGGCTATAATATAGGGTGCACTGGGGTCAGGGTGATATTATAAGCCCATTTACCCCAATTGATAAACTTCACCTTGGTTAGAAAAGTTAATTCTATGTTATAAATTTGCTATACATTGATATATATTCTGACAAGGAAATCACATTGTATTTTTCTATCATAAATTAACTATATAAAGTAAAGCTAAATGTGAATTTAGTCATTATATATTAATTGCTAAAAATGGTTACTTCCAATGTATGAGCCTTCATGGTTAGAGAATTGGTATGTTAATGACCACAAGATTACGTTGATAAGACGTAAAAAAAATTTGTATGCTAGACGTAATTTATTGACGTAATAAAGACGTATAAATTAAGTAAAATAATTACATCTGCTTGAGCACCAGAATAAGACGTCAATAAGACGTCTTATTTCCTGGTCATTTTGACGTCTTGAAAAGTACGTCTTATTTACGTCTCAAATTGGTCACCGACGTCATGACCCGTTTGAGACCAGAAAAAGACGTAATTTTTACGACTTGCGCCCACTGGGCATTGACTAAAGTTGACTGACTGGATCAAGCTAATCTTGTTGGTCAGAATGGTTATTGGAGGTAAGTCATTATTTTATCAAAATATCCACAATTACAATCAAAAATACATTCAATGCACTCCATATAAATCTCATTTTCATTTGTAAGCGAGACCTGCTTTATTGCTTCATTACACATTGTCACACTGTTAGTTATGGGAGGCTTGAGACTGCTAAACCAGTGACTGATCTAATTAGGAAAGCTGTCTGCCTGGTCAGCCATGCATAACAAATTGTGTGGTAACAAACACAACCAGCTTAATACACAAACTGCATTGCACTGGATCACTTCTCAACCTCAGACAATAACACTGCTACCTGCCACTAAACCAAATGCTACAGCTGCCTATACTGGAGTAATAAATACTCCATCGTGGTTAGTTTAACATGACAAGTACTAATTTGCTACTTCAATATGACTGTTTCTCATCATCTTAATTTAGTGACTTTTTCTCATGATCTTATAAATGTTGTTAATTTTCTCATGATTTTGTAATGTCCATAATCTTAATTCTAGTGTCTCTATCTCAAGATCTTGTAAATGTTCTATCATATGGAATTATAATGTATTATTTGCCAATCTGAATATAAATAAAGTCAGTTCAGTTCAGTTTATCAAAATCGTGTCAATTAGAAGGTTAAATTAGTGGCATTTTATTTTCAGGATTTGGGTATTATTATTATTATTATTATTATGTTGATTCGTACCTCAATAGTACAAAATTATGGAAAAATTAAATGGTAAATTTTATAAAAGCATCAACATAAAAAAAAATTCCAAGATGTACATAAAAAATGTAGAAATTTAAAAGCATCATGTCTGTCCATAATTGAAAACAACTGTGCTTGTGAGACAAGAACTAAGTCTCTAATAGCTGTTCCTGTGAGGGTATCTTCTTGTGTGTAGCAATTTGCTTCACAGTCTCTGTTCACTATATGACGTAATTCCGCTACATCCAACTAGGTATGGCTCAGTTTGGCTTCAGATAGATTTTTCTAGTTCTCCGGACAAAGAAACGCATAGCTGGCTAAATCGTATATCTTGGCATATATTTTGCTAGTGTCACAATTAATGGCAAGTAAATAGCCATATATCCAACATAACTTCTTCCATTAAAATACATCTTGTTTTGGCATGCATACCATATGGGATGCAATATATATTTATTCAGAATGCTGTATTGTGTTTTTGACATCTGCAATATGACATCTGGACACAGCGTTGTCCTGCAGGGGTTGGCTGTCTTGCTCTACACAACAAAAAAGTCAGAATGCATATGTCTGGTCAACAAAAAGAGCCAAAAAAACTTTCCTTCAACTCTAATGTCCCATGATTTTTGTAGGAGTACAGCTGGATGTCCATTGCATGAGAAGCAGGCAGCCATGTACTGTGTTGTCCGTGCTGAGGCAGGTGAAATGTCCCATAATGCATGGAATAAAGGGGTAGCTATTCGGAAAATTCAAGTTTATCGTCTGCAACTGGTCAATGAACTGTGCAAATGCATTGTTGAATGAGAAAAAAAAGAGTTATCTGAGAGAAGTAAGATCCCGTCTACAGGGTAAATATGTAACATGGTGCGGATTCCAATCAGCTTATCATCTCATCATTACATCTTCCTGCAGCTGGTCGTATAATTGGCTGCACTTCATGTCAGAAGCACTGAGACATTGGCATTGACATAGAGTTAGTTAATATTTAGGTGTAAATGTTATGCTTTGTCTGGACAGTGCAGTTTCATTGCTAAAGCAAGTAAGTAATAGCAGCTCAGCACTGTTCTGTGTCTGAGAATGTGTTTTGTGGCTCTTTCTGTGTAAGTGATGGTTCTTCAGACACTCAAACGCATCTTAACATGGAAATGCTCTTTGCACCTCAGTTTTTTCCCTTGCTGGACAAACAATGATGCCTGGTCTGTGCATCTGTGGATGTTAGGATCTTCAGTTATGCCAAGCTTTTATTATTTTTCTAGATGTTTTGCTGAGGTTTCAGCTTGTTTTACAATGATGTTTAATGATGTGAGAAGTGTCATAATTTAGTTCATTTGCAATTTTAAAAAAATGTATGAGACATGTGGTTGTGTCAAAGATTAAAACTATTGGTCAAAAATGGCACTGTTTAGTAATTTGTGCTATAGATCTCGAAACTATTTTTGATATGGAATATGTAGTCTGACAAACCGCCTACCAGTGCGCTTGCAAATGACAGTAATTGGTCGATGGAATATAATCACAAATAATTGACAAAGAAGTACTTGTGACTTATGTCATATTACTGGTTTATGACATGATAAACGGGATAGACAAAGCTAAAGGGCCCTTCACACATAGCCGGATCAGACGCCGGAGTGTCCTGGAGTAAAATTTCTTTCACTCTGGCAGTGTCGGGGATCAAAGAGCTGAAAATGTCAACCAAAAAGAAATGTGTACACGATTGCAATATGGTGTCAACAAGGAGCAACATTGAGTTAACGCGGCTGTCCCGGAAAAGTGCGGAGTGAACCGGATTTTACACGGTGCCTTAGCGCATATAACCGGTCTTTACACCGTGTTCATTTGTGTGGAACCGTGTTGTCCTTGTACTCTCCGGCATACATGGCGGTGAATTTTTCATGCCCGGTTGACGCCGGAGATAACACGAAGTATGCCGGAGTCAATACGGAGATTCCCGGAGATCGGCGGAGTCTACTGAGAGTCTACACGGATCAACACCGATCAACACGGATTAAATTACTCCGGGACCTCCAGCATAAAAAATTTAACATGTTAAATTTTTCACCCGGAGGCCCACGGTGGTCCCGGATCACCCCGGACAATGCCGGAAATAAACACGAGGTCTACACGGTATTACCCTGAGCATGCCGGAGTGATACTTCGGGACACTTCAGCGTCTGATCCGGCTATGTGAGAAGTGGGCTTAACTAACCTCTCAGTCAAAAATTGTCATTCTTTAATGGTGTCTTCCCGTTCTGATAAAATCCTCTGATGCCAGCATTATAATTATTTCAATGAGAAAAGCCTTGTCGTGATTCATTGTTTTACTTGATCAATGATTCAGAAAACATTGGAAACTTGAGAGGCATCTTGACTTCAGGACACTTTAATCACAAGCCCTCTGAAGATGGCATACTTCATAGGCTAAACTTTCAAGGGTAAGATGAAATATTGAAGACCCTGAGAACCAATCCATCATTTATGCCAAGCTTGGAGAGCTAGGGGCTGTGTATACATGTAATGGCAGCTACAGTCTGCCTTATACATTCCATGGATAATTATCTCGACAACAAGGCATGGTGTTACTTAGAGCGATGACAAGAGAGGAAGTTACAACGTTCAATCATTCTGATAGATCAACTCAAGTATAGTGGACTGACCTTCAGTACTATCCAAGGAAATTTTTAATTTGGAAGTATGTTTAACCACTTTGCCCCATTTTATGACTTAACAGGGTGCCTGTCATGGTTATAACTACACATTTTATACCTTAAACAAAGAGCAACTAAAATAGTGTTTCTTACTGTATGAGCAGCTAAAATAGTGTTTCTTACTGTATCAATAAATACCCACCCAAGTGTTATCCCTTCAATGCAAGATAGAGATATTTTCAGATGAAAATGGTCCAAAATGGCATGCCAAAAAACTTAGAATATGGTTAATTGTATTGAAACCAGGACATGCTCTAATCAACCACCATGGTGTCAGTTCTTTGAGGCACTAAAACACCCTATGACATGCTGAAGCTTTTCTGTACTCCAGTCCTTTTTCTTACATTGTGTTGGGTGTCATTCTCTGTTGCACACACATCAGATAGATGCTGAAACAAGCTTTCATGGACATAGTCAAAGAAAAGATGAATGTGGAACTGAAAACTTCTAACGATACCAATGCAGACATCACTATTAATGACGAAACCCCAAGAGCAATTCGACCTAACACCCAAACTGGACCAGAACAAAAATCAACTTTTTTATCACTGTCAAATGCTGAAAAACAAGGCAAAATTATTGCAACCTGGACCAAGGAAATGATAATCTGCAAAATAAATACAAATGAAATAATTGAAATTGAAAATAAGGAACAACTGCAGGATGAGAAGAAAACGCTAACAAAATTGAATCATTCAGCGGTGTAACTGCAACTCTGCGTGAAACAACAGAGGAGTATGAAAACCTATTTAAAGACTAAATCCTAAAATTTACCAAAATGAATAATACACTCAAATTACTTCTTTTTAGTACATTGAATATCTATGCGCTACTCCAAACATTACAATCTGTTAAAAATCGAATTAACAACTTATATTGAAAAATAAGTTTAGAGAATATATCAAAAAATCTTTTGTGCATAATTTAATAGAAAACATCAAATACTACACTGAAACAGAGTTGAATGAAATGCAAAAACATGACAAATTTTATATTTTAATTTCAAATATGAATATAAGAAGTCTGGACAAGCACTGCGGAGAATTCCAAACAATGCCTCAAAATTTTAATTTCAAATTGGACATATTTACGCTATCAGAAATTGGTAGACATAATATCGAAAATAGAGCTGCCAGTTTTTAAAAATCATACAATATGGAATATAAATTACCAGACAAAAATAGATTTGGAGGGGCATGCATATTTATCAAAAAAGACCTCTGCTACAGCCTTAGAAATGATCTCTGTTTGAGATGTGAAGACGTAGAGGATGTATGGATTGAAACAAATATCCAACAGGAAAAAGTTATAATTGGTTTCATTTACTGGCATCCCAATACAGATATCAAGCAATTTACTCAGAAACTAGAAAGAGTGATGAATAAAATACAAAAAGAAACAGGAAAGGCATATGTGTGTGGTGATATTAACATTGATGGTATAAAATTAAATGCAAACCAAAAAACTATGGACTATTATAATACAGTGCTAACAGAAAATGTTTTCCAACCATAACTCTCCCTACAAGAATAACTGAACATTCAGTTACCATAATTGAAAACATATTCATGAAATTAAACAACCACACTATAAATGATGAAATTGAAAGTGGTAACATATTCAGTAACATCTCTGATCATCTACCAAACTTTATCATGATAAAATCAGACAAAAATTCTTCAAATAAGTCAGATGAAAACAAAAGACCATTTATTAGATTACAGGGTATTACAAATGTCACAAACTCTGATCCAAATATTACATTAGATATGATTAATACCAAATATTCTCAAGCATATGAAAGATCATTTCCATCTGTCATGATATCTCGAAAAAGAATGAAAGACAAGAAATGGATAACACTACGGATCAGAATAAGCATAAATCAAAAAGCTTATTTGTACAGAACATATCTAAATAATCCCACTGAAAGGAATAAAACTATTTACAAGAAATACAGAAACATTTTAACAAGCGTAATAAGAAAAACTGAGGAAATTTATTATCGACATCTGATAGATGAAAAAAAAAGAAAAATCTTTAGTCCAGTTATTAATCCTAAAAAGACAAAAGCTAAGGTAGAAATAAACAAAATAACACACAAAGTATTTACTGGTGACCAAGAAATTGCTAATGCACTGTGTGATCATTTTATAAATGTAGGAAATCAAATAACAAAAAATAACAAAACACAATATTGTAGGACAATAGAATTTCAAACTTACTTTAGGACATCCTGCGAAAGCAGTATATACATATACCCTGCATTCTTGACCCAAAACTAAACTTTAATGAGCACATATCTCAAATATTCAAAGGACTAGTTAAAGTAATCAGTGCATATAAAATCATAAAGAATAAGGTCACAAACAAAGGAAAAATGCAATTGTACCATGCTTATTTACTAGCTATAGAATTGAAATTTACGGTACAGCTGCCAAAAGACACCTAAAAAGGATAGAAATTTTGCAACATAAGGCCTTAAAAACCCTCTTTAATCTTGATCCACTAACTTCCTAGACATCCCTACATAACAAATATAAAGTATTAACTATCAAAGATCATTATGCTTTAAACATGGCGAAATAGTGCGCCTACATAATAAAATGAAAATATTGCCGCACATATATGAAAACTATCTCCAAGAATTAGCAAATAACAATTATCCAAATACAAGAAACAGAATGAAATTAAAATTGCTCAAAGTAAGAACAGAACAAGGCAAAAAAATGACAAAATATCAGGGAGCATGCATATGGAATAAAATTATTTTAGATGCCGTCACATTTTGAGTCAGAGAAAGTTTCATTAAAGGCATGTAATAGAACAATAAAGAATTATCTTCTATACATAAATTATCAACAATCGTAATTTCTTTTTATATTTCCAGATATTATTCTAAATTATCAAAATTTTGATTCAACTACCCTTTTATAGCATAAAAATTACTTTATTAAACTCTGTTTCAATATCATTTTAATATACATGTAATTATTATCTCAATATCACAGTGTATTGTTGTGTATTCTCTAATTTGTATCATTCAAAATGCTTGCTTGAAAATTAATTTGTACCAGCTCGATAAGCATATATGCTACTTCTGGTAAATAAACATACAAACAAACAAGACTGTTTTATTGTGCTGTCTTCACTTCATGATAGAAGAAGTTTACTTTCCATTGCAATGTATTATTAGTGTAATTCCAGAATCGATGCAATATATTTTCGAATACCAAATGGCAGTTCTACAACAACTATTTATGAATGATGGCATCTTGTATTTTCATCTCAGTGATGCATAGCTGGAATGTTGGTCAAAGAATTAAACTGATGGTGCTGTGGTTTAAGTGTTTAGACTGAGGTAAAACATCGATCAAAATTTCCCATAAATATTACGAATAACAAGAAACGATTGATAAGTATGTAAAGTTGATATTTGATATGAACAAGATATGTATGTATATTCTATGAGAATAACTTAATCAAACTCAATCTGATGAGTCCTAAACCTTAGACATTCGTTCATCTTAAAGCCACATTCACAAGCAGGAGCAAGAATGGCCTTTTTCCTTACGGTGCTTTTGAACTAAAATAGTACTCATTGAAGTTAATCAATCACTCCTGTCTGTTACCAGAGAGTTTTTAACATTTTCAATAACATAATTTTTGGAACATGTGACATCAAATGTTTTAAAACAACCAACAAGATGACGTGTGAAGAGGAGAAAAAGGAATCCTATTCCAGCAGCTTGGCAAATGTGTTCATGACGAGAGATCATGCAAACATTCAATCACAGCTCGAATTTCAAGGCACATCTTCTGCCTTGAATTTTAATCCTGTGGTCTCCCAAGATTGATTGTGCTGAAGTTTATGAACCAGGAATAACAACAGCTGGTTGGTTTGATCAGATGGAACTTTTGTTATTGGTTTGGTCAGATGGAACTTTTGTTATTGGTTTGATCAGATGGAACTTTTGTTATTGGTTTGGTCAGATGGAACTTTTGTTATTGGTTTGATCAGATGGAACTTTTGTTATTGGTTTGGTCAGATGGAACTATAGTATAATTTTTCTAGCTGCAGGCTATACATGTTTTAAGCAGATTAATATGTGCTAAGAGAAGGCAAAATTTTCAACTGAAAAACATTTTCTTTCAGGAAAATTACCGAAAACATAAACACCCAATGATAATTTAGAACAAAAACAATATTGTGTTACAAGAACTCTATGCTTTAGAAAAGCAAAGCAAGCTAAGAAACACAAGCAACTTCTTCAAGTGAGTCCTGCTGCCTCATTATCTACATTTGGAAACAATAATGCCTCAGATTAGGGTAGACTAGGAAGTTGCAGTAAACCTCTGATGCTCTCTGGAGAAATCACAGAGAGTATAAGAAAAATAAAAGTACCTTTATGTAACTTTTTAATGAGATCCTATCATATAAACATTTTCAATCCTGTATCAACTGCATACTGTATACACTTGAGACTGATGCTGGGTGGTCTATTGGCCAGCTATGCTGAATTTCCCAGGTTTGATCCCAAGCATGGGCACTCCTCATGAGCTACATCCCAGCTGGGTGTCGATCGCATGGGACGTTAAATTTGAGGTGCCTTGTACTTGTTGTCGATGCTGAGGCAAGTATAAGACACCACCAATGGGTGTAAGTGTGTAACATGGTTTGGACTCCAGACCTTATCATCACATCATTACTTCTGTCACTTCTGGCAGTGTATCTTATACAAGGTTGTGCCGCACATTACATCACATTAGTCTTTATTAAAATGGTTTTCATACTAAATGGGTGACTTTAAGCCACATGAGGAGCCACATAGCAATCCTTGCAAGGTCTTTGTTTGATGACGCTGGTCATATGAGCTCACTAAGCTTCAGATCCAGTATCATTGAGACACAAGACATAATTCACAAAATAAATGAAGATTTTTATTGCACTTCTGTTCATTTGTGACAAACAGTGTCCCTTCTGATTTCTGCCATATTCGTTTTGCATTGTTCACACTTAAAAGTTGGTCCTATAGTAGTTCATCCTAACATGCTGTGCACATGGCATTTAATAGGTTGGAAGATATAGCATGATATTATGAAATGTTATTAAGACAATGAAAGTAAGCACAAACCTAGGTGTTCCTGTTTAATGTACATCCATATGCTCTATGGATCAGCATCCTATCATAAATTTATGAGGTAATATTGTGTATAATGACAAAGCCATGGCAATGCAACATGTGCTGTGCATTCATCCAGTGAAGATAGCCATACTGGACACATTGCCTGCAGTCATTGGAGATGTGAAAGCCCACTTAACATTTTCTGTGGTGTGGCCTGGTGTTGGTCTGGTATGTGGTGTGATTTTCATAATAGAATGCTATGTGATTCTGGAAGTTTAATAACAAGGGCATGCAGCAATGATCTCATGTTTGGAATTACTGACTGACTTAGCCATTGTTGACTAACATGTCACTGAGCTTCTTCTGCATGTTAGTTGGTTAATTTGTTTTATATTAAACCATATTATATATATATACTCATAAATTCTGCCAAAAAACAAAATATGCAGTTCATATAAGTCATTTATCCTTATTGTTATTCAACCCTTTTATGCTTTGTAGCCATTTTAATATAACTTGCAGCAGAAGACAGGCAAGGCAGGGATATCGGTAAATCACTGTTCTAGGATTCAAACTAAATATCCAACCGTTTCTTGGGTCATATTTTTCCATACATGGCTTTTCATTTTCTTTGTTCTGACTCATCTAGGAGCTCTTTATAGAATCATTTTTCCCAGCCAAGTGCTGTGTGTGCATATATAATGACATCTACAATCTTCCCTATACATGCCTTGTATCATTATCTCGACACAAGACATGTAGTGTTACTCAGAGCGATAGAAAGATAGGAAATTACAAATGTGCCCTCATTCTGAATATTATATAAATCTGAACTGCTTGCAAACCCAGTTGAAGTTCCTAAAAAACAGTAATCTAACGATTTTATGGCACAACTTTCCTGCAAACTTGTAGAGGTCAAATAAACATAAGACTAATATTGACACAATATTAAAGTGTGGAGCCAGAAACATGTTTTCCAGTAATATTCCCAAAACTTATTGCCGGAAGATCTTGAAAACATTCAATATTGTAGAGCATGTTGTCAAAAGATCACAACATGGACTTTCAAAACATTTAGCAATATTTAAGAGCTTTAAGCATAAATTAAAAAAAATATTTTCCGAACATGCCATGTACAATAAGTTGAAAACTTTTTGTATTTGTAGGGTTAGGGTTTTTTAATGTTGTGGTCTGCTGTATTATTATAACTTACAGTCATGGAGTAAAGTTACAATGCAAGGTATTGCCAGTACCCCAAGTGTGTCAGGGAATGTGTTTTGCTCTTCTGCTTTGACAACGTCTTTATGTGTCAGTGATGGTTCTTCAGACACTCAAACACATCCTAACAAGGAAATGCTTTTTGCACATCAGTTTCTTTTTGTGTTGGACAAACAATAATGCCTTGTCTGTGCATCTGTGGATTTTGAGATCTTCAGTATTCCTAAGCACTTATTACTAAGATATGTTTTGTTAAGGTTTTCGCTTATCTTATGTTAGGGAATATTTCTTCAGGATAGAGTTTTATCCAGTGATACAGGTAGTGAAACAGTCTGCATGATTATTTTAAAAAGGAATTGTCTAAAGGAGTACATTGCATTAAAGTTTACATGATCAAGTTCTTTTTCCTGGACTCTTTGCTTTCCTTGGAACTTGTACGAAGTTTCTTTTTCTTAGTACAAATCCATTTACAGCTGTGGATATCAATTATTACACATACATATTTTGCCTGAAGTGTGGCAATGTGAACCATTAAACTGCAAAACATTATATCTCATCAAACTTACAAAAGTAAAGTAGTATACTTCACAAATGCAAACTTTTTAACGAATTATGTCTGACCAGTTTGTATTCATTTGTTGAGATATATTTCTGGAACATTTTGTGGCAATGTAAAGCAACACAGTTTAAAAATACAGTTGTGTATATTTCCATATTAAGGTGTCTTAAGAGATATAATTTAAATGTCAGAATTCTACACTACTCCATTGCAAGGAACTAACAGCTGTGATATCCATTCACTTTCTTGGATTTTAATGAAGAAATGAGTGGATTAGGAAATATTAATCTGAATTCCATGGAGATTTAAGTGACAACAATAGTTGAAGATCACAATTATCAACCATATTTGATAGCTTTCATTTCATAATCATCAACTTTTGTTAGATATGGTAATTAACATTTGTTGTTATTTCTTGTTTTCATTTTTGATCTTACTTGTATTGACTTCTCAAGTAGTTTTTATATTACCCTTAATATATAGATCAAAATAGAGAATGCGGCTCAGTACTGACCTGTTAGCAGTAACAT
Source organism: Alitta virens (assembly GCA_932294295.1). NCBI lineage: Eukaryota > Metazoa > Annelida > Polychaeta > Phyllodocida > Nereididae > Alitta > Alitta virens. The sequence goes on along the minus strand of OW028584.1, from coordinate 6,636,508 downwards.
TTTTAATGCATTGCTGTACAATCTGATTCCTGATTCATTGTTTCACTTGATCAATGATTCAGAAACCATTGCAAACTTGAGAGGCTTCTTGGCTTTAGGACACTTTCATAACAAGCCATCTGATGATAGCATCCTTCATGGTGTTACTTAGAGCGATGTAAAGAGAAAAAGTTACAACGTTCCATCTTTCTGATTTATCAACTCAAATTTAGTGGACTGCCTGCTCATGGAAATTGATCATTTGGCAGTACGTTTATATTATGACTTAACTGAGGGTTCCTGTCATGGTTATAACTACAAATGTTATACCTTAAACAAAGTGTGATGGGGTTATAGTTAGTGTGACTTTTAAAGAACAACTACAACAGTGTTTCTTACTATATCAATTAATACTCAATTACCCACCCAAGTCTCTGGTTGTTATCCCCTCGTTGCAAGATAGAGATTACTTCAAAAGAAAATGGTTTAACATGGCATGTCAAAAACTTTCAATGGGGTTAGCTCAGACTCAAATTTGCAGTCCAAGGCACCATTGTCTTGACACCAGTTCTTTGCCAGTCCTTTTCTCTCATTGTGTTGGGTGTCACTTTCTGTTGCACACACATCAGAAACTGAAAGACTGTTCGATTGTGCTGTCTTCACTCCATGATACAAGAAGTTGTTTGCTTGTTTTTGCAATGTATTATTAGTGCAATTCCAGAATGAAATATATTTTTGAATACCAAAAGGCATTTCTTTAACAACTATTTATGAATGATGGCATCTTGTATTTTCATCTCAGTGACGCATAGCAACTGGAATGTTGGTCAAGTAATTTAATTGAAGTTTCTGCATTTAAATGTTTCGACTGAGGTAAAATATCCATAAATTTTTTATATATATATTACGTATAAACAAGAAACGATTGATAAATATCTAAAGCTATTATTTAATTTGAAAAAAAAAAGTATATATTCTATACGAATACTTACTCAAACTCTAATCTGATCGATTCAAAACATTATAAAATCATTCATTTTTAAGGCACATTAAGAGCTGGAGCAAGAATTGCCTTTTTTCCTAAGGTGCTTTTCAACTACTCATTGAAGTTAATCAATCACTCCTGTCTGTTACCAGAGAGTTTTTGACATTTTCAATAACTCAATTTCTTGGAACATGCATCAAATGTTTTAATTACCAATAAAAAGATTATGTGTGAAGAGGACAAAAAGGAATTCTGTTCCAGCAGCTTGGCGAATGTGACCATTATGAGAGATCATGCAAACATTCAATCATGGCTCAGATTTCAAGGCACATATTCTGAATTAAAATCCTGTGGTGTCCCAAGATTGATTGTACTGAAGTTTGTGAACCAGGAATAACAACAGCTGATTGGTTTGATCAGGTGAAACTTTTGTTATCGAATATGGCAGATATTAACTAATTGAAAATGCAAAATAATATTAACAAATACAGGATTTATTTGAGAAACCATTGATCCTATTGAAAAATGTATTTTTATGATCTGAATAATATAATATATTTAGCTGCAGGCTATGCATGTGTTTAGCAGATTAATATGTGCATGGAGAAGGCAAAATATTCAACTGCCAAAGTTTGTTTTTTGTTCAGGAAAATTACCAAATATGAAATTAACCAATCAGCAGTGATGCCTAAGAACAATGATTATTTTGTGTGGCAAGAACTCCATGCTTTAGGCAAGCAAGCCGACAAACAAAGCAACTTCTCTTAGTGAATCCTGTCTCATTATCTACATTTGGAAACAATGATGCCTCACATTAGGATGGATTAAGAAGTTGCAGAAAACCTCTGATGCTCTCTGGGGAAATCATCATGCTTCTACAGACTGTTAACAAAAAAGAAGTACTCGAATTAATGTAACTTTTTAATGAGATCCTACCGTATAGCATTTTCAAACCTGTGTCAGCCGCTTACTACACACTAGAGACTAATACACAAAATAAATGACATTTTTATTGCACTTCCGTTAATTTACGACGAACATTGTCCTTTCTGATTTCTGCCGTATTGGTTCATCAATGGCTTGGCATTGGCCTGACAAAGATCACATTTGTTAAACGTTGGCCTTATATTAGTCAATCCTAACATGCTGTGCACAATTTTCTTTACTGGGCTGGAAGATATGTTAGAAATTGTTTGGAGAAATAGCATGATACTATGAAATGCTATTAAGAATTGCCATTAAGACAGTGGAAATAAGCACCAACCTATCTTCCTATTTAATGTACACATCCACCATGCTCTATGGATCAGCATCCTATCATAAATTTATGAGGTAATATTGTGATTAATAACAAAACCATTGCAAGGCAACATGTGCTGAGCATTTATCAAATGAGGATAGCCATACTGGATATGTTGCCTGCAGTCGTTAGAGCTTTGCTGTGGTGTGGCCTGGTGCTATTCTAGATGGCGTATATATCCTCCGATTGCCCACTAAAAATTGTTTGCAGTCAAACTATAATAATGATGTCACAACACTGCGCTACACTGACCTTCCCTGTCCACTCTTTAGCACTCCATAGACTTGTTTTTGAAGAAAAATTAAGGCAGTGGTCTGACAATGGCGTTCTGTCCTGTCGAGAGATGGAGCTACGACCACACCGGTCTTGCTATTGTTTAATGACGTCATCCAATTGTAACGTCATCAAATGCACTGATTGACCTTTTGTTGATGACGTCATTAAACAATAGCAAGACCGGTGTGGTCGTAGCTCCATCTCTCGACAGGACAGAACGCCATTGTTTATTGTTCTCTAAAAACTACCACAGCTCCGATTTTGGTCCATTAAACTTCATCGCCATTTTGCACTGAGAATTATGGGAGAATAAATACCAATGTTATCACAACACTTGCAGTGACGTAGTTCATTTATGACGTCATTCCTAGTGCCTTGTTTTTATTTTTTAATCTTCCCAGAATGCATTGTTTACACAAAATGGCATTGTCGGCAAGGACGGATTTCTTGCCAAACAAGATAAAACTAGCCTCACGTTTGTGATTATGAACTGATGACAACCATTTCTCATCAAAAAACAATAGACAAGTACATCCAGTTTTATTAGAAAATGTAACTTCAACAACTTTCAGCTGTGCTTGGGAAATAGAACTACTGCGTAAGTTTTAAAGGCAAATCGGCTCATCTAGTGCTATTCTGGTATGTGGTATGATATTCATTATAGAATACTGTGTGATTTTGGAAGTTTGATAACAAGAGCATGTAACAAAGATCTCATTTTTTGAATTTCTGACTGACATAGCCATATTTGAGTAACATGTCCATGAGCATGTTAGTTGGTTAATTGGTTTTATATTAAACCGCATTATATATATATAATCATCAATTCTGCAACAAACAAAATACTAAACACAATGTTGTGCCAAATAATCTAAGATAATCATAGGCGCAGGTCATGAACCTCGTTTAGCCCTGCTGTACTTCAACCATTTAAAGCCCTGTGGCCAATTTCAATATTACTTGCAGCAGAGGACATGCAAGGCTGGGGTATGAGTAAATCACTGTAGTAGGGTTCAGAATACATATCCAACAGTTATCTATAGGGCATATTTTTCCATACATGGCTTTTCATTTTCTTTGTTCTAACTCGTCTAGTAGGTCTTCACAGAATCATGTTTCCAGCCAAAACAGACACGTGCTTTGAGTACATATTTAATGACTTCTACAATTTTCGCTATACATACCATACATTGTAGAACATGCGCGGGAATTTTTTATCATTAGACAGGCACAATGAGCCCAACGTGATTCATGTATCATTATCTAGACACAAGACATGTAGTGTTACTCAGATCGATAAAGAGGTAGGAAGTGACAACTTTCCGACATTCTGAATATTATGAACTGCTTGCAAACTCAGTTGAAGTTCTTCAAAACCAGTATTCTTATATGGCTATATGGCACAACTTTCCTGGAAACACGAAGAGGTGAAATAAACATTGAACTAATGTTGTTACAATATTAAAGTGTAGAGCCTAAAAAACTTGCCCATCGTATTTTCAAGTAATATTCCCAAAACGTATTGCCTCCAAAAACTTATTTGTAATTTTTAGTATAATTTTTTATAAATTAATTCCAACATGCCATGAACAATATGTTGAAAACTCTTTGTAGGGTTAGGGTTTTTTAATGGTGAAGTCCACTGTATTAGAAGTCTGCTAGAAACGAAGTCAGATAAACTCTGTAAATATAAACATATATACTTCATATAAATTAATATATATTTAGCTCTATTTTGAAGTAAAATCATTCTGTAAAAAGTTATATCGTACACATATATATAAGGAATGTATTTTGTTGAACATGTTAATATGTATTATATATTATTTGTAAAATATAACTGTGTACAAGCTGTATGTATGAAAGATTCTGATTGGATTTTATAAGGAGTGGATAAACAGCTAAACTAATTTGGTGGCTGGAACCATCTGTAACTGTAGTCTTTGTTGTATTCCCTTTTTTTTTTTTTTTCTGATTGATTTTATTTCTTTTTAATTTTTGTACTTGTGACATATATGTCTTTTCTGACATCTTCCATCAATAAAATTATATATATATATATATATATATATATATATATATATATATATATATATATATTATTGATATTTGCAGTCAGGTAGTAAAGTTACAATGCAAGGTATTGCCAGAACCCCCAGTGTGTCAGGGAATGTGTTTTTCTCTTCTGTTTTGACAACGTCTTTATGTGTCAGTGATGGTTCATCAGACACTCAAACACATCTTAACAAGAAAATGCTTTTTGCACCTCAGTTTCTTTGGAAAAACAATAATGCCTTGTTTTACATGATCAAGTGCTTTTTCCTGGACTCTTTGCTCTCCTTGAAACTTGTATGAAGTTTCTTTTTCTTAGTACAAATCCATTTACAGCTGTGGATATCAATTATAAGACATACATATTTCTGCCTGAAGTGTGGCAATGTGAACCATTAAACTGCAAAACTTTATATCTCATCAAACATACAAAAGCAAAGAAGTGTACTTCACAAATGCAAATTTTTTAACGAATTATGTATGACCAGTTTGTATTCATTTGTTGAGATATATTTCTGAAACATGTTGTGGCAATGTTAAGCAACACAGTTTAAAAATACAGTTGTGTATATTTCAGTATTAGGTGTCTTAGGAGATATCATTTAAATGTCAGAATTCTACACTACTCCATTGCAAGGAACTAACAGCTGTGATATCCATTCACATTCTCGTATTTTAATGAATGGATTAGGAAATATTAATCTGAATTCCATGGAGATTTAAGTGGCAACAATAGTTGAGGATCACAGTTATCAACCATATTCAATAGCTTTCACTTCATAATTATCAACTTTCATTTGATAAGGTAATTAAAATTCATTTTTGATCTTACTTGTATTAACTTCTTAAGTAGGTTTTATATTACCCTAAATATATAGATCAAAATAGAGAATGCGGCTCAGGACAGGCCCGTTAGCAGTAACATTTTTAATGCATTGCTGAACAAATTGATTCCTGATTCATTGTTTCACTTGATCAATGATTCAGAAACCGTTGCAAATTTGAGAGGCTTCTTGGCTTAAGGACATTTTCGCAAGCCACCTGATGATGGCATTCTTCATAGGCTAAACTATCAAGGGTAAGATGAAATGTTGAAGACCCTGAGAACCAATCCATCATTTATGCCAAGCTGGGAGAGCTAGGGGCTGTGTATACATGTAATGGCAGCTACAAACTGCCTTATACATGCCATGGATCATTATCTCGACAACAAGGCATGGTGTTACTTAGAGCGATGACAAGAGAGGAAGTTACAACGTTCAATCATTCTGATTGATCAACTCAAGTTTAGTGGACTGCCTTCAGTACTATACAAGGAAATTTGTTATTTGGAAGTACATGCATTTTATGACTTAACAGGGTGCCTGTCATGGTTATAACTACACATTTTATACCTTAAACAAAGAGCAACTAAAAGTAGTGTTTCTTACTGTATCAATAAATACCCACCAATGTATTATCCCTTCAATACAAGACAGAGATATTTTCAGATGAAAATGGTCCAAAATGGCATGCCAAAAAACTTAGAATATGGTTAATTGTATTGAAACCAGGACATGCTCTGATCCTTCACCATGGTGTCAGTTCTTTGAGGCACTAAAACACCCTATGACATGCTGAAGCTTTTCTGTACTCCAGTCCTTGTTCTTACATTGTGTTGGGTGTCATTCTCTATTGCACACACATCAGATATTGATCAGATATTGATAGACTTGAAAGATGCTGAAACAAGCTTTCATAGACATAGTAAAAGAAAAGATGAATGTGGAACTGAAAGGTTCTAGCGATACCAATGCAGACATCACTATTAATGAAGAAACCCCAAGAGCAATTCGACCCAACACCCAAACTGGACCAGAACAAAAATCAGTAAAAATAATTAAATTCAACAACATCTGGAAGAGAAAGTCAATCTATAATTCAAGAAACCAACTGAAAAACACAGACATATTTTTAAATGAGGATTTATATAGAGAAGAAAGACAAACTTTTCTATCACTGCCAAATGCTGAAAAAACAAGGCAAGATTATTGCAACCTGGACCGAGGAAATGAAAATAATCTGCAAAATAAATACATTGAATAATAAATAATTGAAATTGAAAATAAGAAAATACTGCAGGATTAGAAGAAAACGTTAAAAAAATTGGATCATTCAGCGGTGTAACTGCAACTCTACATGAAACAAAAGAGGAGTATGAAAACCTATTTAAAGACTAAATCCTAAAATTTACCAAAATGAATAATACACTCAAATTACTTCCTTTTAGTACATTGAATAGCTATGAGTTGTTCCAAATATTACAATCTGTTAAAAATCGAATTAACAACTTTACATTGAAAAAAAAGTGTAGAGAATATATAAAAAAATCATATTGCATATAATTTAATAGAAAACATACACTGCAAATACTACACTGAAACAGAGTTAAATGAAATGCAAAAACATGACAAATTTGATATTTTAATTTCAAATATGAATATAAGAAGTCTGGACAAGCACTGCGGAGAATTCCAAACAATGCCTGAAAATTTTAATTTCAAATTGGACATATTTACGCTATCAGAAATTGGTAGACATAATATCGAAAATAGAGCTGCCAGTTTTTAAAAATCATACAATATAGAATATAAATTACCAGACAAAAATAGATTTGGAGGGGCATGCATATTTATCAAAAAAGACCTCTGCTACAGCCTTAGAAATGATCTCTGTTTGAGATGTGAAGACGTAGAGGATGTATGGATTGAAACAAATATCCAACAGGAAAAAGTTATAATTGGTTTCATTTACTGGCATCCCAATACAGATATCAAGCAATTTACTCAGAAACTAGAAAGAGTGATGAATAAAATACAAAAAGAAACAGGAAAGGCATATGTGTGTGGTGATATTAACATTGATGGCATAAAATTAAATGCAAACCAAAAAACTATGGACTATTATAATACAGTGCTTACAGAAAATGTTTTCCAACCATAACTCTCCCTACAAGAATAACTGAACATTCAGCTACCATAATTGAAAACATATTCATGAAATTAAACAACCACACTATAAATGATGAAATTGAAAGTGGTAACATATTCAGTAACATCTCTGATCATCTACCAAACTTCATCATGATAAAATCAGACAAAAATTCTTCAAATAAGTCAGATGAAAACAAAAGACCATTTATTAGATTACAGGGTATTACAAATGTCACAAACTCTGATCCAAATATTACATTAGATATGATTAATACCAAATATTCTCAAGCATATGAAAGATCATTTCCATCTGTCATGATATCTCGAAAAAGAATGAAAGACAAGAAATGGATAACACCACGGATCAGAATAAGCATAAATCAAAAAGCTTATTTGTACAGAACATATCTAAATAATCCCACTGAAAGGAATAAAACTATTTACAAGAAATACAGAAACATTTTAACAAGCGTAATAAGAAAAACTGAGGAAATTTATTATATACATCTGATAGATGAAAAAAAAAGAAAAATCTTTAGTCCAGTTATTAATCCTAAAAAGACAAAAGCTAAGGTAGAATTAAACAAAATAACACACAAAGTATTTACTGGTGACCAAGAAATTGCTAATGCACTGTGTGATCATTTTATAAATGTAGGAAATCAAATAACAAAAAATAACAAAACACAATATTGTAGGACAATAGAATTTCAAAATTACTTTAGGACATCCTGCGAAAGCAGTATATACATATACCCTGCATTCTTGACTCAAAACTAAACTTTAATGAGCACATATCTCAAATATTCAAAGGACTAGTTAAAGTAATCAGTGCATATAAAATCATAAAGAATAAGGTCACAAACAAAGGAAAAATGCAATTGTACCATGCTTATTTATTAGCTATGGAATTGAAATTTACGGTACAGCTGCCAAAAGACACCTAAAAAGGATAGAAAAACCCTCTTTAATCTTGATCCACTAACTTCCTCGACATCCCTACATAACAAATATAAAGTATTAACTATCAAAGATCATTATGCTTTAAACATGGCGAAATAGTGCGCCTACATAATAAAATGAAAATATTGCCGCACATATATGAAAACTATCTCCAAGAATTAGCAAATAACAATTATCCAAATACAAGAAACAGAATGAAATTAAAATTGCTCAAAGTAAGAACAGAACAAGGCAAAAAAATGACAAAATATCAGGGAGCATGCATATGGAATAAAATTATTTTAGATGCCGTCACATTTTGAGTTAGAGAAAGTTTCATTAAAGGCATGTAATAGAACAATAAAGAAATATCTTTTATACATAAATTATCAACAATCGTAATTTTTTTTTATATTTCCAGATATTATTCTAAATTATCAAAATTTTGATTAAACTACCCTTTTATAGCATAAAAATTACTTTATTAAACTCTGTTTCAATATCATTTTAATATACATGTAATTATTATCTCAATATCACAGTGTATTGTTGTGTATTCTCTAATTTGTATCATTCAAAATGCTTGCTTGAAAATTAATTTGTACCAGCTCGATAAGCATATATGCTACTTCTGGTAAATAAACATACAAACAAACAAGACTGTTTTATTGTGCTGTCTTCACTTCATGATAGAAGAAGTTTACTTTCCATTGCAATGTATTATTAGTGTAATTCCAGAATCGATGCAATATATTTTCAAATACCAAATGGCAGTTCTACAACAACTATTTATGAATGATGGCATCTTGTATTTTCATCTCAGTGACGCATAGCTGGAATGTTAGTCAAAGAATTAAACTGATGGTGCTGTGGTTTAAGTGTTTAGACTGAGGTAAAACATCGATCAAAATTTCCCATAAATATTACGAATAACAAGAAACGATTGATTAGTATGTAAAGTTGATATTTGATATGAACAAGATATGTATGTATATTCTATGAGAATAACTTAATCAAACTCAATCTGATGAGTCCTAAACCTTAGACATTCATTCATCTTAAAGCCACATTCACAAGCAGGAGCAAGAATGGCCTTTTTCCTTACGGTGCTTTTGAACTAAAATAGTACTCATTGAAGTTAATCAATCACTCCTGTCTGTTACCAGAGAGTTTTTAACATTTTCAATAACATAATTTTTGGAACATGTGACATCAAATGTTTTAAAACAACCAAAAAGATGACGTGTGAAGAGGAGAAAAAGGAATCCTATTCCAGCAGCTTGGCAAATGTGTTCATGACGAGAGATCATGCAAACATTCAATCACAGCTCGAATTTCAAGGCACATCTTCTGCCTTGAATTTTAATCCCATGGTCTCCCAAGATTGATTGTGCTGAAGTTTGTGAACCAGGAATAACAACAGCTGGTTGGTTTGGTCAGATGGAACTTTTGTTATTGGTTTGGTCAGGTGGGAACTTTTGTTATTGGTTTGGTCAGGTGGAACTTTTATTATTGGTTTGGTCAGATGGAACTATAGTATAATTTTTCTAGCTGCAGGCTATACATGTTTTAAGCAGATTAATATGTGCTAAGAGAAGGCAAAATTTTCAACTGAAAAACATTTTCCTTCAAGAAAATTACTGAAATCATAAACACCCAATGATAATTTAGAACAAAAACAATATTGTGTTACAAGAACTCTATGCTTTAGAAAAGCAAAGCAAGCTAAGAAACACAAGCAACTTCTTCAAATGAGTCCTGCTGCCTCATTATCTACATTTGAAAAAAAATAATGCCACAGATTAGAGTAGATTAGGAAGTTGCAGTAAACCTCTGACGCTCTCTGGAGAAATCACAGACAGTATAAGAAAAAGAAAAGTACCTTAATGTAACTTTTTAATGAGATCCTATCATATAAACATTTTCAATCCTGTATCAACTGCATACTGTATACACTTGAGACTGATGCTGGGTGGTCTATTGGCCAGCTATGCTGAATTTCCCAGCTCGATCCCAAGCATGGGCACTCTTCATGAGCTACATCCCAGCTTGGTGTCGATCGCATGGGACGTTAAATTATTGGAGGTGCCTTGTACTTGTTGTCGATGCTTAGGCAAGTATAAGACACCACCAATGGGTGTAAGTGTGTAACATGGTTTGGACTCCAGGCCTTATCATCACATCATTACTTCTGCCACTTCTGGCAGTGTATCTTATACAAGGTTGTGCACACATTAGTCTTTATTAAAATGGTTCTCATACTAAGTGGGTGACTTTAAGCCACATGAGGAGCCACATAACAATCCTTGCAAGGCCTTTGTTTGATGACGCTGGTCATATGAGCTCACTAAGCTTCAGATCCAGTATCATTGAGACACAAGACATAATTCACAAAATAAATGACGATTTTTATTGCACTTCTGTTCATTTGTGACATTGTCCCTTCTGATTTCTGCCATATTCGTTTTGCATTGTTCACACTTAAAAGTTGGTCCTATAGTAGTTCATCCTAACATGCTGTGCACATGGCATTTAATAGGTTGGAAGATATAGCATGATATTATGAAATGTTATTAAGACAATGAAAGTAAGCACAAACCTAGGTGTTCCTGTTTAATGTACATCCATATGCTCTATGGATCAGCATCCTATCATAAATTTATGAGGTAATATTGTGTATAATGACAAAGCCATGGCAATGCAACATGTGCTGTGCATTCATCCAGTGAAGATAGCCATACTGGACACATTGCCTGCAGTCATTGGAGATGTGAAAGCCCACTTAACATTTTCTGTGGTGTGGCCTGGTGTTGGTCTGGTATGTGGTGCGATTTTCATAATAGAATGCAATGTGATTCTGGAAGTTTAATAACAAGGGCATGCAGCAATGATCTCATGTTTGGAATTACTGACTGACTTAGCCATTGTTGACTAACATGTCACTGAGCTTCTTCTGCATGTTAGTTGGTTAATTTGTTTTATATTAAACCATATTATATATATATACTCAAAAATTCTGCCAAAAAACAAAATATGCAGTTCATATAAGTCATTTATCCTTATTGTTATTCAACCCTTTTATGCTTTGTAGCCATTTTAATATAACTTGCAGCAGAAGACAGGCAAGGCAGGGATATCGGTAAATCACTGTTCTAGGATTCAAACTAAATATCCAACCGTTTCTTGGGTCATATTTTTCCATACATGGCTTTTCATTTTCTTTGTTCTGACTCATCTAGGAGCTCTTTATAGAATCATTTTTCCCAGCCAAGTGCTGTGTGTGCATATTTTATGACATCTACAATCTTCCCTATACATGCCTTGTATCATTATCTCGACACAAGACATGTAGTGTTACTCAGAGCGATAGAAAGATAGGAAATTACAAACATGCTATCATTCTGCATATTATATAAATCTAAACTGCTTGCAAACGTAGTTGAAGTTCTTCAAAAACAGTAATCTAATGATTTTATGGCACAACTTTCCTGCAAACTTGTAGAGGTCAAATAAACATAAGACTAATGTTGACACAATATTAAAGTGTGGAGCCAGAAACATGTTTTCCAGTAATATTCCCAAAACTTATTGCCGGAAGATCTTGAAAACATTCAATATTGTAGAACATGTTGTCAAAAGATCACAACATGGACTTTCAAAACATTTAGCAATATTTGGGAGCTTTAAGCATAAATTAAAATATTTTCCAAACATGCCATGTACAATAAGTTGAAAACTTTTTGTATTTGTAGGGTTAGGGTTTTTTAATGTTGTGGTCTGCTGTATTATTATAACAGTCATGGAGTAAAGTTACAATGCAAGGTATTGCCAGTACCCCAAGTGTGTCAGGGAATGTGTTTTGCTCTTCTGCTTTGACAACGTCTTTATGTGTCAGTGATGGTTCTTCAGACACACAAACACATCCTAACAAGGAAATGCTTTTTGCACATCAGTTTCTTTTTGTGTTGGACAAACAATAATGCCTTGTCTGTGCATCTGTGGATGTTGAGATCTTCAGTATTCCTAAGCACTTATTACTAAGATATGTTTTGTTAAGGTTTTTGCTTATCTTATGTTAGGGAATATTTCTTCAGGATAGAGTTTTATCCAGTGATACAGGTAGTGAAACAGTCTGCATGATTATTTTAAAAAGGAATTGTCTAAAGGAGTACATTGCATTAAAGTTTACATGATCAAGTTCTTTTTCCTGGACTCTTTGCTCTCCTTGAAACTTGTACGAAGTTTTTTTTTCTTAGTACAAATCCATTTACAGCTGTGGATATCAATTATAAGACATACATATTTCTGCCTGAAGTGTGGCAATGTGAACCATTAAACTGCAAAACTTTATATCTCATCAAACATACAAAAGCAAAGAAGTGTACTTCACAAATGCAAATTTTTTAACGAATTATGTATGACCAGTTTGTATTCATTTGTTGAGATATATTTCTGAAACATGTTGTGGCAATGTAAAGCAACACAGTTTAAAAATACAGTTGTGTATATTTCAGTATTAGGTGTCTTAGGAGATATCATTTAAATGTCAGAATTCTACACTACTCCATTGCAAGGAACTAACAGCTGTGACATCCATTCACTTTCTTGGATTTTAATGAAGAAATGAGTGGATTAGGAAATATTAATCTGAATTCCATGGAGATTTAAGTGACAACAATAGTTGAAGATCACAATTATCAACCATATTTGATAGCTTTCATTTCATAATCATCAACTTTTGTAAGATATGGTAATTAACATTTGTTGTTATTTCTTGTTTTCATTTTTGATCTTACTTGTATTGACTTCTCAAGTAGTTTTTATATTCCCCTAATATATAGATCAAAATAGAGAATGCGGCTCAGTACTGACCTGTTAGCAGTAACATTTTTAATGCATTGCTGTACAATCTGATTCCTGATTCATTGTTTCACATGATCAATGATTCAGAAACCATTGCAAACTTGAGAGGCTTTTTGGCTTTAGGACACTTTCATAACAAGCCATCTGATGATAGCATCCTTCATGGTGTTACTTAGAGCGATGTAAAGAGAAAAAGTTACAACGTTCCATCTTTCTGATTTATCAACTCAAATTTAGTGGACTGCCTGCTCATTGAAATTGATCATTTGGCAGTACGTTTATATTATGACTTAACTGAGGGTTCCTGTCATGGTTATAACTACAAATGTTATACCTTAAACAAAGTGTGATGGGGTTATAGTTAGTGTGACTTTTAAAGAACAACTACAACAGTGTTTCTTACTATATCAATTAATACTCAATTACCCACCCAAGTCTCTGGTTGTTATCCCCTCGTTGCAAGATAGAGATTACTTCAAAAGAAAATGGTTTAACATGGCATGTCAAAAACTTTCAATGGGGTTAGCTCAGACTCAAATTTGCAGTCCAAGGCACCATTGTCTTGACACCAGTTCTTTGCCAGTCCTTTTCTCTTATTGTGTTGGGTGTCACTTTCTGTTGCACACACATCAGAAACTGAAAGACTGTTCGATTGTGCTGTCTTCACTCCATGATACAAGAAGTTGTTTGCTTGTTTTTGCAAGGTATTATTAGTGCAATTCCAGAATGAAATATATTTTTGAATACCAAAAGGCATTTCTTTAACAACTATTTATGAATGATGGCATCTTGTATTTTCATCTCAGTGACGCATAGCAACTGGAATGTTGGTCAAGTAATTTAATTGAAGTTTCTGCATTTAAATGTTTCGACTGAGGTAAAATATCCATAAATTTTTTATATATATTACGTATAAACAAGAAACGATTGATAAATATCTAAAGCTATTATTTAATTTGAAAAAAAAAAGTATATATTCTATACGAATACTTACTCAAACTCTAATCTGATCGATTCAAAACATTATAAAATCATTCATTTTTAAGGCACATTCAGAGCTGGAGCAAGAATTGCCTTTTTTCCTAAGGTGCTTTTCAACTACTCATTGAAGTTAATCAATCACTCCTGTCTGTTACCAGAGAGTTTTTGACATTTTCAATAACTCAATATCTTGGAACATGCAGCATCAAATGTTTTAATTACCAATAAAAAAATTATGTGTGAAGAGGTCTAAAAGGAATTCTATTCCAGCAGCTTAGCGAATGTGAGCATGATGAGTGATCATGCAAACATTCAATCATGTCTCGGATTTCAAGGCACATATTCTGAATTATAATCCTGTGGTGTCCCAAGATTGATTGTACTGAAGTTTGTGAACCAGGAATAACAACAGCTGATTGGTTTGATCAGGTGAAACCTTTGTTATCGAATATGGCAGATATTAACTAATTGAAAATGCAAAATAATATTAACAAATACAGGATTTATTTGAGAAACCATTGATCCTATTGCAAAATGTATTTTTATGATCTGAATAATATAATATATTTAGCTGCAGGCTATGCATGTTTTTAGCAGATTAATATGTGCATGGAGAAGGCAAAACATTCAACTGCCAAAGTTGTTTTTTTGTTCAGGAAAATTACCAAATATGAAATTAACCAATCAGCAATGATGCCTAAGAACAATGACTATTTTGTGTGGCAAGAACTCCATGCTTTAGGCAAGCAAGCCGACAAACAAAGCAACTTCTCTTTGTGAATCCTGTCTCATTATCTACATTTGGAAACAATGATGCCTCACATTAGGATGGATTAAGAAGTTGCAGAAAACCTCTGATGCTCTCTGGGGAAATCATCATGCTTCTACAGACTGTTACCAAAAATGAAGTACTCGAATTAATGTAACTTTTTAATGAGATCCTACCGTATAGCCTTTTCAAACCTGTGTCAGCCGCTTACTACACACTAGAGACTAATACACAAAATAAATGACATTTTTATTGCACTTCCATTAATTTACGACAAACATTGTCCTTTCTGATTTCTGCCATATTGGTTCATCAATGGCTTGGCATTGGCCTGACAAAGATCACATTTGTTAAACGTTGGCCTTATATTAGTCCATCCTGACAAGCTGTGCACAATTGTCTTTACTGGGCTGGAAGATATGTTAGAAATTGTTTGGAGAAATAGCATGACACTATGAAATGCTATTAAGAATTGCCATTAAGACAGTGAAAATAAGCACCAACCTATCTTCCTATATAATGTACACATCCACCATGCTCTATGGATCAGCATCCTATCATAAATTTATGAAGTAATATTGTGATTAATAACAAAACCATTGCAAGGCAACATGTGCTGAGCATTTATCGAATGAGGATAGCAATACAGGATATGTTGCCTGCAGTCGTTAGAGCTTTGCTGTGGTGTGGCCTGGTGCTATTCTAGATGGCGTATATATCCTCCGATTGCCCACTAAAAAATGTTCGCAGTAAAACTATAATAATGATGTCACAACACAGTGCTACACTGACCTTCCCTGTCCACTCTTTAGGAGTCCATAGACTTGTTTTTGAAGAAAAATTAAGGCAGTGGTCTGACAATTGTTTATTGTTCTCTAAAAACTACCACAGCTCTGATTTTGGTCCATTAAACTTCATCGCCATTTTGCACTGAGAATTATGGGAGAATAAATACCAATGTTATCACAACACTTGCAGTGACGTAGTTCGTTTATGACGTCATTCCTAGTGCCTTGTTTTTATTTTTTAATCTTCCCAGAATGCATTGTCTACACAAAATGGCATTGTCGGCAAGGACGGATTTCCTGCCAAAGAAGATAAAACTAGCCTCAAGTTTGTGATTATGAACTGATGACAACCATTTCTCATAAAAAAACAATAAACTAGTACGTCCAGTTTTATTAGAAAACGTAACTTCAACAACTTTCAGCTGTGCTTGGGAAATAGAACTACTGCGAAAGTTTTTAAAGGCAAATTGGCTCATCTAGTGCTATTCTGGTATGTGGTATGATATTCATTATAGAATACTGTGTGATTTTGGAGATTTGATAACAAGAGCATGTAACAAAGATCTAATTTTTTGAATTTCTGACTGACATAGCCATTTTTGACTAACATGTCCCTGAGCATGTTAGTTGGTTAATTGGTGTTATACTAAACTGCATTATATATATATAATCATCAAATCTGCAACAAACAAAATACTAAACACAATGTTGTGCTACATAATCTAAGATAATCATAGGCGCAGGTCATGAACCTCGTTTAGCCCTGCAGTACTTCAACCATTTAAAGCCCTGTGGCCAATTTCAATATTACTTGCAGCAGATGACATGCAAGGCTGGGCTATGAGTAAATCACTGTAGTAGGGTTCAGAATACATATCCAACAGTTATTTATAGGGCATATTTTTCCATACATGGCTTTTCATTTTCTTTGTTCTGACTCGTCTAGTAGATCTTCACAGAATCATGTTTCCAGCCAAAACAGCCACGTGCTTTGAGTACATATTTAATAACTTCTACAATTTTCGCTATACATGCCATACATTGTAGAACATGCGCGGGAATTTTTTATCATTAGATAGGCACAATGAGCCCAACATGATTCATGTATCATTATCTAGACACAAGACATGTAGTGTTACTCAGATCGATAAAGAGGTAGGAAGTGACAACTTTCCGACATTCTGAATATTATGAACTGCTTGCAAACTCAGTTGAAGTTCTTCAAAACCAGTATTCTTATATGGCTATATGGCACAACTTTCCTGGAAACACGAAGAGGTTAAACATTGAACTAATGTTGTTACAATATTAAAGTGTAGAGCCTAAAAAACTTGCCCATCGTATTTTCAAGTAATATTCCCAAAACGTATTGCCTCTAAAAACTTATTTGTAATTTTTAGTATAATTTTTTATAAATATTTTCCCAACATGCCATGAACAATATGTTGAAAACTCTTTGTAGGGTTAGGGTTTTTTAATGGTGAAGTCCACTGCATTAGAAGTCTGCTAGAAACGAAGTCAGATAATCTCTGTAAATATAAACATATATACTTCATATAAATTAATATATATTTAGCTCTATTTTGAAGTAAAATCATTCTGTAAAAAGTTATATCGTACACATATATATAAGGAATGTATTTTGTTGAACATGTTAATATGTATTATATATTATTTGTATAATATAACTGTGTACAAGCTGTATGTATGAAAGATTCTGATTGGATTTTATAAGGAGTGGATAAACAGCTAAACTAATTTGGTGGCTGGAACCATCTGTAACTATAGTCTTTGTTGTATTCCCTTTTTTTTTTTTTTTCTGATTGATTTTATTTCTTTTTAATTTTTGTACTTGTGACATATATGTCTTTTCTTACATCTTCCATCAATAAAATTATATATATATATATATATATATATATATATATATATATATATATATATTATTGATATTTGCAGTCAGGTAGTAAAGTTACAATGCAAGGTATTGCCAGAACCCCCAGTGTGTCAGGGAATGTGTTTTTCTCTTCTGTTTTGACAACGTCTTTATGTGTCAGTGATGGTTCATCAGACACTCAAACACATCCTAACAAGGAAATGCTTTTTGCACCTCAGTTTCTTTGGAAAAACAATAATGCCTTGTTTTACATGATCAAGTGCTTTTTCCTGGACTCTTTGCTTTCCTTGAAACTTTTACGAAGTTTCTTTTTCTTAGTACAAATCCATTTACAGCTGTGGATATCAATTATAAGACATACATATTTCTGCCTGAAGTGTGGCAATGTGAACCATTAAACTGCAAAACTTTATATCTCATCAAACTTACAAAAGCAAAGAAGTGTACTTCACAAATGCAAACTTTTTAACGAATTATGTCTGACCAGTTTGTATTCATTTGTTGAGATATATTTCTGAAACCTGTTGTGGCAATGTAAAGCAACACAGTTTAAAAATACAGTTGTGTGTCTTTCAGTAGTAGGTGTCTTAGGAGATATCATTTAAATGTCAGAATTCTACACTACTCCATTGCAAGGAACTAACAGCTGTGATATCCATTCACATTCTCAGATTTTAATGAAGAAATGAGTGGATTAGGAAATATCAATCTGAATTCCATGGAGATTTAAGTGGCAACAATAGTTGAGGATCACAGTTATCAACCATATTCAATAGTTTTCACTTCATAATTATCAACTTTCGTTTGATATGGTAATTAAAATTCATTTTTGATCTTACTTGTATTAACTTCTCAAGCAGGTTTTATATTACCCTAAATATAAAGATCAAAATAGAGAATGCGGCTCAGTACAGGCCCGTAAGCAGTAACATTTTTAATGCATTGCTGAACAAATTGATTCCTGATTCATTGTTTCACTTGATCAATGATTCAGAAACCGTTGCAAATTTGAGAGGCTTCTTGGCTTTAGGACACTTTCGCAAGCCATCTGATGATGGCATCCTTCATAGGCTAAACTTTCAAGGGTAAGATGAAATATTGAAGACCCTGAGAACCAATCCATCATTTATGCCAAGCTGGGAGAGCTAGGAGGTGTGTGTACATGTAATGGCAGCTACAATCTGCCTTATACATGCCATGGATCATTATCTCGACAACAAGGCATGGTGTTACTTAGAGCGATTTGGAAACCATAATGCCTCAGATTAGGATAGACTAGGAAGCTGCACAAAACCTCTGATGCTCTCTGGAGAAATCACCCTGCTTTACAGACAGTAAAAGAAAAAGAAAAGTACCTTAATGTAACTTTTTAATGAGATCCTATCGTATAGCATTTTCAAACCTGTATCAACTGCACACTATATAAACTTGAGACTAATGCTGGGTGGCCTAACAGTAAAGGCATCCACCAATTCCACATTGGCCAGCTATGCTGAATTTCGCGGGTTCAATCCCAAACATGGGCACTCCTTATGAGCTACATCCCAGCTGGGTGTCGATCGCATGGGACGTTAAATTGCAGGTGCCTTGTACTTGTTGTCGATGCTGAGGCAAGTAAAAGACACCACCAATGGGGTAAGTGTGTAGCATGGTGTGGACTCCAGGCCTTTTCATCAATCACATCATTACTTCTGCCTCTCATTTAGCTTCAGATCCAGTATCATTGAGACACAATACATAATGCACAAAATAAATGACAATTTTTATTGCACTTCTGTTCATTTTTGACAAACAGTGTCCTTTCTGATTTTTGCCATATTGGTTCATCTTTGGTTTGGCATTGTTGACACTTAAAAGTTGGTCCTATAGTAGTTCTTCCTAACATGCTGTGCACAATTACACATGGTATTCAATCGGTTGGAAGATATAGCATGATATTATGAAATGTTATTAAGACAATGAAAGTAAGCACCAACCTAGGTGTTCCTGTTTAATTTACACATCCATATGCTCCATGGATTATTATATATTTATGAGGTAATATTGAGTATAATGACAAAGCTATTGCAAGGCAACATGTGCTGTACATTTATCCAATAGGATAGCCATACTGGACATGTTGCCTGCAGTCGTTCGAGATGAGTAAGCCCACCCAACCTTTGCTGGTGTGTGGCCTGGTGTTGGTCTGGTAGGTGGTGTGATTTTTATTGTATAATGCTATGTGATTTTGGAAGTTTGATAACAAGGGCATGTAACAAATCTCATGATGCAGTGTCTGGAATTACTGTATACCATAGCCATTTTTGACTAACATGTCATTGAGCTTATTTAGCATGTTAATTGGTTAATTTGTTTTATATTAAAAACACAATGTTGTGCTGAAAAATCTGATCATAGGATATCAAAATATGCAGGTCATGAAAGTCATTTATCCTTATTGTTATTCAACCCTTTTATGCTTTGTAGCCATTTTAATATAACTTGCGAACCATTAAACTGAAAAACTTAGTATTTTGCAACAAACTTACAGACAACTTTGTTTGTAAGTTTATTTACCAGAAGAAGCATATGCTTAGTGAGCTGGTTCAACTTAAAGATAGGAAATTTGTAACAATTCATTGTGATATTGAGATAATAATAACATTTGTACTAAAATTATATTGAAATGATATTGAAATAGAGTTGAATAAAGTAATTTTCATGCCATGAAAAGGTAGTTAAGAGCAACATGTTGATAATTTGGAATAATATCTGAAATATTTTTAAAATTACAAAGTTGATAATTTATGCCTATAAGATGATTCTTTATCATTCAACTACATGCCTTTAATGAAACTGTCCCCACTTCAATATTTGATGGCAGTTTAATTGTTTTGCCTTGTTCTCTTTTTACCCTGGGCAATTTAATTTTATTATATTTTTTATATTTGGATAATTGTTATCTGCCTAATTCTCGGAAATAGTTTTCATATATGTGCAGCAATATTTTCATTTTAAGTTGGTATAATATTTTGTACATGTTTAAGGCACCTTATGTTGCAAAATTTCAATCCTTTTTCAATGTATTTTGGCAATTCCATAGTTAATCTTTAAATGAAAATGACACCCAAATATTTTACTTTATTTTTCATATGGTTGATTTTATCCCTTAGTTTTATTTCTTTTAAAATATCAAAAAGATCTTTCATTCCACAAAACGCCATGAAGTTAGTTTTGCTATCGTTTACAATGAAATCATTTGCCTGGAACCACTTTGTTAGGTGCTCTAAACATTGTTCTGCTTCTTGTTTCAATCTTAGTGGGTCATTTCCTGATAAAAAGATACTTGTGTCTTCCGCAAACATATTTATAACTAACTGCACATTGGTAACATGTTTTCAACAAATTATATGTGGTCTTTAGGTAAATATATTGTGGCAATTTAGTTTAACCATCAACTTAATACATGTGTGTAATGCCTATGATTCATAATGGGTCGGATACTACATAGCAATGACAATAAATCCCCACCACCATGAGTACTACTTCTACCAGTAGTCATGTATATGGTTTAGTCTGAGACAACCTGTTATTCAATATGGCCACAAAGATAATAAATATTCACAGCATGGTCAGATATTTTAGCAATTATTTTGGGTTTCTGTATTGTTTAAGATGAAACTCCTAACTTGTTTTGAATCTGTACTTTCTGCTTACTGATGATTTAGCTTTCATACTCATAGCCTCAACTTTCAAGGGAAACATGAAGACCCTTAGAACCAATCCATCATCTCCACCCAGCCAGTTGAGCCAGGAGGTTTGTGTACATGTAATGGCAGCTACAATCTTCATTATACATGCCATGGATCATTATTGCGACAACAAGGCATGGTGTTACTTAGAGCGATGATGAGAGAGGAACGTTCCATCATTCTGATTTATGAACTCAACTTACACAGACTCCCTGTAAGACACACTGTGGAAATTGATCATTGTGCAATATATTTTTTGTGTATAATACATAACTGCAAGTTTATTTGTTTATTAGTGTCATGTTACAAATATTGACACCTTAAACTATATGTGATGAAATACAAGTCCGTCATTAAAGTGATTTACACTGGTGTGATTTTCTTAATCTCGTGTATTATTTCTTTCGAAGTAATTCCTCCTCACCAGTTAAGCTTTTATCTAGGCCAGGAGGAACTATCCTTAACACAGCAACAGAAATAACTCAATCAACAATTCACTTAACCAAGGCTTAGTTGGTATTGATTATTTTGTCATATCAATCCCCAGTATAAATGTAGGACATAATATTCACATAGAGCTGACAAATGTTTGTAAATCACCATCAGTTCAATCCAACTGACTACAATGGATCCAAGCAACCCACCACAACTGATCATGTGACGTATGCAAGCGTGGGCTTAAAGCAAGCAGTCAAATACGGGGCGCAGGGGGTGCCATTAAATTGACATAATTAAAACTTGCTGCAATACTTTGCTTCACATTAAAGATTTAAGACCCTCCCTGGAATCAACCCGTATTTGGGCGAAAAAAAAAGTTAGGGATTGGCCAGAGCTTCTTGTTCAGCATGACATCAGATGGACACTTCCATGAATCTCATGTGTGAAATGTAGTCAGTTTGATTGAATGCCCTATAACAACATGCCATGGTTACAAAACAAAATTAACAAATAGAGTCAATTACGGAGCCCCTAAGAGCGCATGGCGGAAAAAATATATAATTTGGTGCATACGAAAAACATTTGGTGCGCACGAGAAACATTTGGTGCGCACATGAAACATTTGGTGCGCACAAGAAACATTTCGTGGACACAAATGCTATTTGGGTAATTCTGCATTTGTGCTCAAGTTAAAAATGCTGTTCCTTGCAATGGAAAATAGTCCCTGCAGTAAACTGCAATGAACAAATCAATCAATCAATCACACATATAGCAATTGGTCAATAATCAATCAATCAATCACACATGTAGATGGTATATTAATTGGTCAATCAATACCTATCAATCTATTAATCTATCTATTAATCTATCTATCTATCTATCTATCTATCTATCTATCTATCTATCTATGTGTGTAAAAGTATGTATGCTTGTTTATCGAAGATGTATGTATATGTGACTACATGTATGTAAAGGATTATTGAATTTACATAGCAAAAGTACAAATACATGAACATATACAATTTACTTGTGTGCACGGGAAAACTTAATTTTTTTCTGCCATGTCTGCTTAGGGGCTCAGTAGTACGTCTATGGTGTCCTGATAAATAACTATTATGCAAAGAAGCTGCAAGCTGTCCACATACTTTGGAAATGGCTTATTCTGAATCAAGCACATTTGGAGGCACCATTGTGTCCTTTTGTCTCGAAACAATGACATGTCCTGATCCTTCACCAATGGTGACAGTTCTTCTATTGGCACTAAAACACATGTAAAAGCTTTTCCACACTCCATTACTATTTTTCACATTTCGTTGGCATCAGAAGCTGATATGGCATACTTCTTGCACTGCTTTTTACTTAAATAAGACTATGCCTTGCAATGCATTGCAGTTTGTGGATACAGTTTTTTGTGTAGTGCCTCTGACAACTGCATAACTTCAAGTGGTAATTTTAAGCACACAAAGATGCATAGTGTTGCTGTCATGGTGCCCATCGAGGTAATTTTGAATGATCGACTTGCAACTGCATTATTTCAGCGATATTCAAAGCAGCATCCGGAATGCCTTTTGAATTTAAATGGTACTCATTGAGAGTTTCTAATATTTAAAATAAACACAATTTCTTTGAACTTGCGGCATTTAATCACATCTCAGATTTCAAGACGCGTTTCCTGCCTCGAGTTCTACTCCTATGGTCTCACATTATGGATCACTCTGATCGTTTTGAGTGACCAAAAAGACATCCAGGTTGTCTCAGATGGAACTCAAATTATTAAATGGTAGATATTAACCAAATGGATTAATAATTATTAGTAAGGTACAATCATACACATTTATCAAATGTCTTCTTATTCAAAATTTTATTACCAAATTTAATAAAAAAAGTATAGATAACATGTCATTTAAACCTTTACACGGTCATATAATATTTTAGTTTTCTGTTAAATCGTCTATGAAACTATACAGTATATTCAGACCACCCAAGAGGCAATGATAGGGGAAGGTAACGTTAACTGGGCAGGGTGAGACAACTGGACCACCCTGTCTACAGCTGAAAGTAATATTGGTATTGGTGGCAGTAAGTAAAATATCTGCAAACTTTATATCTCACCAAACTTATAGAAACAAATTATATTTGAATATCATTTAACATTATAATTCTACAAAGATTCCCAGGGTCAGTCAAATTTGTACTTCAGAGTAAGGAACTAGCAGCTGTGATACCCATTCACATTCTGTGATTTAAATGAAAAATTGGAGGGGTTAGGTAATATTAATTTTTCCACGAATCTCGATTCCACGGAGATTCCAATAGAAACAATAGTTGAAGACCAAAATTATCAACCATATTTTATAGGTGACACAACATATGCATAATGAAATGATGGTAAATTCAGCCATCGGGCTCTCTGACAGTTCTTTGAGGCACTAAAAAGCCGTATGACATGTAAAAGCTTTTCTGCACTCCAGTCCTTGTTCTCACATTGTGTTGGGTGTCATTCTCTCTTGCACACACATTAGAAATTGACAGACTGTTTCATTGTGCTGTCTTCACTTCACGATAAAAGAAACCTACTTTTCGTTGCAATGTATTATTAGTGCAATTCAAGAATCGATGCAATATATTTTCGAATGCCAAATGGCAGTACTATAACAACTATTTATGAATGATGGCATCTTGTATTTTCATCTCAGTGACGCATAGCAACTGTAATGTTGGTCAAAGAAGTAAATTGATGGTGCTGTGTTTTAAGTGTTTAGACTGAAGTAAAACATCGATCAAAATTACCCATAAATATTACGAATAACAAGAAACGATTGATTAGTATGTAAAGTTGATATTTGATATGAACAAGATATGTATGTATACTCTATTAGAATAACATACTTAAGCTCTATCTGATCAGTTCTAAACCTTAGACATTCATTCATTTTAAAGCCACATTCACAAGCAGGAGCATTCTGCCTTTTTCCTTATGGTGCCTTTCCTTAAGGTGCTTTTGAACTAAAATAGTACTCATTGAAGTTAATCAATCACTCCTGTCTGTTACCAGAGAGTTTCAAACATTTTCAATAACATAATTTCTTGGAAAATGCGGCATAAAATGTTTTTAAACAACCAAAAAGATGACGTGTGAAGAGGAGAAAAAGGAATTCAATTCCAGCAGCTTGGCGAATGTGATCACGACAAGAGATCATGCAAACATTCAATCACGGCTCAGATTTCAAGGAACATCTTCTACCTTGAATTTTAATTCCATGGTCTCCCAATATTGATTGTGTTGAATGTGATAAGGCCTGGTCAGGTGGAACTTTTGTTATCGAATAGCAGATATAACTAAATGAAAATTCATAAAAAATCAACAATTACAGGTTTTATTAGGAAACTATTGATCATATTGCTAAATTAATTTATATGATCTGAATAGTATAATTTAACTAGCCGCAGGCTATGCAAGTTTTAAGCAGATTAATATGTGCAAGGAGAAGGCAAAATTCCCTACTGTCAAACTTTTTATTTTCAAGAAAACAACCAAAAACATAAACACCCAATGATAATTTTGAATGTATCACAAGATCTGCATGCGTCAGAAAAGCAAGCTCAGAAACACAAAGAAGTTCTTTAAGTGAATCCTGCTGCCTCATTATCTACATTTGGAAACAATAATGCCTCAGATTAGGATAGACTAGGAAGCTGCAGAAAACCTCTGATGCTCTCTGGAGCAATCACCTGCATTACAGACAGTAAAAGAAAAAGTAAAGTACCTTAATGTAACTTTTTAATGTCCTATCATAAGCATTTTCAAACCTGTATCAACTGCATACTATATAAACTTGAGACTAATGCTGGGTGTTCTAACAGTTAAGGCATCCACCAATTCCATATCGGCCAGCTATCCTGAATTTCTCGGGTTCGATCCCCGGCATGGGCACTCCTCATGAGCTACATCCCACCTGGGTGTCGATCGCATGGGACGTTAAATTGGAGGTGCCTTGTACTTGTTGTCGATGCTGAGGCAAGTAAAAGACACCCACCAAAGGGGTAAGTGTGTAGCATGGTGTGGACTCCAGGCCTTTTTATCACATCATTACTTCTGCCTCTGGCAGATGGCCATATTAGCTCATTTAGCTTCAGATCCAGTATCATTTAATTGAGACACAATACATAATGCACAAAATAAATGACAATTTTTATGGCACTTTTGTTCATTTTTGACAAACATTGTCCTTTCTGATTTTTCCCATATTGGTTCATCTTTGGTTTGGCATTGTTCACACTTAAAAGTTGGTCCTGTAGTAGCTCATCCTAACATGCTGTGCACAAATACACATGGTATTCAATAGGTTGGAAGATATAGCATGATATTATGAAATATTATTAAGACAATGAAAGTAAGCACCAACCTAGGTGTTCCTGTTAATTTACACATCCATATGCTCCATGGATCAGCATCCTATCATAAATTTATGAGGTAATATTGAGTATAATGACAAAGCTATTGCAAGGCAACATGTGCTGTACATTTATCCAATGAGGATAGCCATATTGGACATGTTGCCTGCAGTCATTAGAGATGAGTAAGCCCACCCAACCTTTGCTGGTGTGTGGCCTGGTGTTGGTCTGGTAGGTGGTGTGATTTTTATTGTATAAAGCTTTGTGATTTTGGAAGTTTGATAACAAGGGCATGTAGCAAATCTCATGATGCAGTGTCTGGAATTACTGTATAACATAGCCATTTTTGACTAACATGTCATTGAGCTTATTTAGCATGTTAGTTGGTTAATTTGTTTTATATTAAAAACACAATGTTGTGCTGAAAAATCTGATCATAGGATATCAAAATATGCAGGTCATGAAAGTCATTTATCCTTATTGTTATTCAACCCTTTTATGCTTTGTAGCCATTTTAATATAACTTGCGAACCATTAAACTGAAAAACTTAGTATTTTGCAACGAACTTACAGACAACTTTGTTTGTAAGTTTATTTACCAGAAGAAGCATATGCTTAGTGAGCTGGTTCAACTTAAAGATAGGAAATTTGTAACAATTCATTGTGATATTGAGATAATAATAACATTTGTACTAATATTATATTGAAATGATATTGAAATAGAGTTGAATAAAGTAATTTTCATGCCATGAAAAGGTAGTTAAGAGCAACATGTTGATAATTTGGAATAATATCTGAAATATTTTTAAAATTACAAAGTTGATAATTTATGCCTATAAGATGATTCTTTATCATTCAACTACATGCCTTTAATGAAACTGTCCCCACTTCAATATTTGATGGCAGTTTAATTGTTTTGCCTTGTTCTCTTTTTACCCTGGGCAATTTAATTTCATTATATTTCTTATATTTGGATAATTGTTATCTGCCTAATTCTTGGAAATAGTTTTCATAAATGTGCAGCAATATGTTGGTATAATATTTTGTCCATGTTTAAGGCACCTTATGTTGCAAAATTTCAATCCTTTTTTAATGTCTTTTGGCAATTCCCTAGTTAATCTTTGAATGAAAATAAGCATGGCACAATTGCATTTTTCTTTTATTTTGTAACCTGATCCTTTTTGATTTCAAATGCACTGATTACTTTAACTAGTTCTTTGAATAGTTGTATGATCATTAAATTTTAGCTTTGAGTCAAGAATGACACCCAAATATTTTACTTTATTTTTCATATGGTTGATTTTATCCCTTAGTTTTATTTCTTTTAAAATATCAAGAATATCTTTCATTCCACAAAACGCCATGAAGTTAGTTTTACTATCGTTTACAATGAAATCATTTGCCTGGAACCACTTCGTTAGGTGCTCTAAACATTGTTCTGCTTCTTGTTTCAATCTTAGTGGGTCATTTCCTGATAAAAAGATACTTGTGTCTTCCGCAAACATATTTATAACTAACTGCACATTCATAACATATTTTCAACAAATTATATGTGGTCTTTAGGTAAATATATTGTGGCAATTTAGTTTAACCATCAACTTAATACATGTGTGTAATGCCTATGATTCATAATGGGTCGGATACTACATAGCAATGACAATAAATCCCCACCACCATTACTACTACTTCTACTAGGCCTACCAGTAGTCATGTATATGGTTTAGTCTGAGACAACCTGTTATTCAATATGGCCACAACAATAATAAATATTCACAGCATTGTCAGATATTTTAGCAATTATTTTGGGTTTCTGTATTGTTTAAGATGAAACTGCTAACTTGTTTTGAATCTGTACTTTCTGCTTACTGATGATTTAGCTTTCATACTCATAGCCTCAACTTTCAAGGGAAACATGAAGACCCTTAGAACCAATCCATCATCTCCACCCAGCAAGTTGAGCCAGGAGGTTTGTGTACATGTAATGGCAGCTACAATCTTCATTATACATGCCATGGATCATTATTGCGACATTCCATCATTCTGATTTATGAACTCAACTTACACAGTCTCCCTGTAAGACACACTGTGGAAATTGATCATTGTGCAATATATTTTATGTGTATATTACTTAACTGCAAGTTTATTTGTTTATTAGTGTCATGTTACAAATATTGACACCTTAAACTATATGTGATGAAATACAAGTCCGTCGTTAAAGTGATTTACACAAGTGTGATTTTCTTAATCTCGTGTATTATTTCTTTTGAAGTAATTCCTGCTTACCAGTTAAGCTTTTATCCAGGCCAGGCGGAACTATCCTTAACACAGCCACAGAAATAACTCAATCAACAATTCACTTAACCAAGGCTTAGTTGGTATTGATTATTTTGTCATATCAATCCCCAGCATAAATGTAGGATATAATATTCACA
Source organism: Alitta virens (assembly GCA_932294295.1). NCBI lineage: Eukaryota > Metazoa > Annelida > Polychaeta > Phyllodocida > Nereididae > Alitta > Alitta virens. The sequence goes on along the minus strand of OW028584.1, from coordinate 6,607,708 downwards.
TAGAGCTGACAAATGTTTGTAAATCACAATCAGTTCAATCCAACTGACTACAATGGGTCCAAGCAACCCACCACAACTGATCATGCGACGTATGCAAGCGTGGGCTTAAAGCAAGCAGTCAAATACGGGGCCCAGGGGGTGCCATTAAATTGACATGATTAAAACTTGCTGCAATACTTTGCTTCACATTAAAGATTCCTCACTGGAATCAATTAGTATTTGGGCAAAAAAAAATTAGGGATTGGCCAGAGCATCTTGTTCAGCATGACATCAGATAGACACTTCCATGAATCTCATGTGTGAAATGAAGTCAGTCTGAATATAATTTGGTGCAAACGAAACATTTGGTGTGCTCAAGAAACATTTGGTGCGCACAAGAAACATTCGGTGCGCACAAGAAACATTTTGTGGACACGAATGCTATCTGGGTAATTCCGCATTTGTGCTCAGGTTAAAAATACTGTTCCTTGCAATGAAAAATAGTCCCTGCAGTAAACTGCAATGAACAAATCAATCAATTACACATATAGATGGTATATCAATTGGTCAATTATCAATCAGTCAATCACACATGTAGATGGTATATTAATTGGTCAATCAATAACTTTCAATCTATTAATCTATCTATCTATCTATGTGTGTAAAAGTATGTATACTTGTTTATCGAAGATGTATATGTGACTACATGTATGTAAATGATTATTGAATTTACATAGCAAAAGTACAAATACATGTACATATACAAGATTGCCATCCTTTGGTTGAACATGTAATTTTGTGTACTTAATTGAACACCCAATCTTTCTAGCACTTTAAGTTGCTGAAATACAAGTTTTACATTTTTGCAATCTAGATTATATCTAATGAACTTTCTGACATATGTCCTAATTGGCTGGGGTCACTGAGTGCACTTCACTACAGAGGGCTTGGCCATTGAATGGAACAGCATTTTTAACTCCTAATGAAAGAAAAACTGTAAGGCCTAGATAAATGAATGTGATAGAAGTGTGCACACATTTTTTCCGGTGCGCACAAAATGTTTCCCGTATGCACAAAATGTTTCCCATGCACACCAGTGGATTTACTTGTGGGCACGGGAAAACTTAATTTTTTTCTGCCTTTTCCGCTTAGGCGCTCTGTGGTACATCTATAGTGATAAATAACTATTATGCAAAGCAGCTGGAAGCTGTCCACATGCCAGTTTAGGTACTAAATTCATGTAATATTTCAACTATTCATAGAATGTCGCATACTTTGGAAATGGCTTATTCAGAATCAAACACATTCGGAGGCACCATTGTGTCTATTTGTCACGAAACTATGAAATGTCCTGATCGTTCAACAATGGTGACAGTTCTTTTATAAGCACTAAAACACATGTAAAAGCTTTTCCACACTCCATTACTTTTTTTCACGTTTTGTTGGCATCAGAAACTGATAGACTTTTTAAATGGCATACTTCTTGTACTGCTTTTCACTTAAATAAGATGAACAATTACTATGCCCTGCAATGAAATGCCGTTTGTGGATACTGTGTATTTTGTAGTGCTTCTGACAACTGCGTAACTTTAAGTGCTGATTTTAAGGACACGAAGATGCATAGTGTTGCTGCTGTCATGGTGCCCATTGAGGTAATTTTGAATGATCGACTTGCAACTGCATTATTTCAGAAACATTCAAAGCAAAATCCGGAATGCCTTTTGAATGTAAATGGTACTCATTGAGAGTTTCTAATATTTAAAATAAATACAATTTCTTGGAACTGGCATCAAATGTTTTAATTAAACCAGAAAGATGAAGCGGGAAGAGGAGAAAACAAATTCTATTCCAGCAGTTAAGGGAATGTGATCATCATGAGAGATCATGCAAACATTCAATTACTTCTCAGTTTCAAGACGCGTTTCCTGCCTCGAGTTCTACTCCTATGAGGCTAGATTAGAAATGAACATATTTATGTTATTAGCACGTATTAAGTGGAGTTCAATCCTGTGACTGACATATCATTCTTGCCATGTGGAAGAAAATGGCTACCGTTTCTTTTAAGCAGCTGCTTGGGAAAGAATTGAGCCACCTCAGGTGGGGAGAACTAGAACCATTTTCTAGGTCTCCCTTATTGAAACAAATACAAACTTTTCATAAGTAAATCACAAAGCAACTGGTTTGATAATTATACTTAGAAGCTTACACAAAGAAACATTTAAAGTACATACATTTAAGCTGGCTCATATCTCTAAGACAAATCTTTAGTTAAATGTCTGTATAACATAGATTTACAGTTTTTACTGCTTAACAAATTTTCAAATGTTGCATTTTCTCCTGTTACGTATTTATCTTTAAAGTGCATCTTTATTAAGATAAAAAATTCTGATTCTGGACTGAAATGAATGCGAATCTTTTTAATGATTTATTTTTATTTTTTTAAATGAAACTCAGTTCTTTTAATGTAACCATGTGTGTTGAATTAATTCTTGGTTAAATCACCAATCATGGTTCCCATTCTCAGTTTGTCATTAACTGATAGGAGGAGTCCGGTTCTCCCGCCCCCATGGCTTAGTTCTCCTTACCAGAGGGAGACCTGGGCCACTTCTTTCTGAAACACAATTTTCTCTATATGCAAGAAACTATAAATCTTAAAGACACTTGATATTATTAGGGGAATATGATAAGTACAACTTTAAAACAAAAAGTGACTTTATCTATTACTGGATTAAGCAAGAATTGTAATGTGAAAAATGGCTTAGTTCTCCTTATTTTCTCCTAATTATGAATAAAAGATATCCTGGGAGAACTCCATACCTGAGGCATGACATTATAAGCACACCTGAGGCATGACATTATAAGCTCACAAAAGCTATGCAATTTCTGCGAGTGACTGCTGCCTCATTATCTTACATTAGGAAACAAACGATACCTTAATCATGTTGTTAATTGGGAAGTTCTCTCTGGAGAAATCATCGTGCTTCTATAGTCCCTAATACTGACGTAATGGATAATATCTTCCAGCCAGTGATATTTTCTGCAGCAGGGGAGTTTATAATCTCACTAAAGGCCAGTTCACACTATCACCAGTAAGAGAGCACAGTGACCACGAACGTCACAAAGAGACTATGCGTGCTCACTCCTTGCGCTGTTAATCATGTATAAATTCTTTCGACAAGTGTTTAAGGGATGTCTGTTGACCGCTTGGCACAGTCCATTGACCGCTAGTTTAAATTATTCCACCAAGTATACATGAGACATCCATGAGCTGTTTGCGAGGCACTTATAGATCGCTGCTGCGAGTGGTTCAAGAGTGAATGAGGAGAGGGCTACGGATGGGCAAGGATAGGCACGGTGCCAGCGACGACGGTCGACAGAAGACGATGGGCGGCCACTGAGGCCCGTGGAATGTTTCGAGAGCGTTTCAAGATTAATCCACGAGCTTACAAGAGTGGACACAAGTGGATAGACAGCCTCCTCTATGTTCCAGCGAGCTAGCACGAGTGGCTGCGAATGGCCAAGGACGTACTTGGAACGTACGTAGGGACTCACTAGTAATTTTCATAACAATATAAACTTTATTGTAAAACGTCCGCCATATTTTTAAGCATGTTAAAAGATATTACCCCTTCCACGGATGGTCACGGATGATTTGGAGGGACTACGACCATGTTACAGATTAGCAGGATTATCCGAAAACGCTGGGTGATTGACTTACGTATGAACAAGGATAAGCAAGAGTAAACATTTTTGGTCATCGGCACTCACTATCCATGCCCATCCTTGAAAGTGTGAATGCCCCTTAAGTAAATAAAGGCGGTATCCAGGAACATAAACATGCCGATTTTCAAAGCAAAAGTTAATGTAAATTATAATCGTCATGAATTTGCTAGAGATGTACAACAATCTGTTGTCCAGAGAAATTGATTGGTACATAAGCCATGCCTATTTGTGTACATAATAAATGTGTACATTATATCGACTATCTGTCTATCTATCCATCTATCCAACCAGCCATCTATGTATTTACGTATTTACGTATGTATGTATGTATGTATGTATGTATGTATGTATGTATCTATCTATCTATCTATCTATCTATCTACCCACAATACTTCAGACCCTTTGAAGTCATGTTCAGTGGCCAATTGCAATTGCAGTTATGCTGCAGAATTTTCCCGCAGAGGGCAGGCTAGGCTGGGGTAGGGGTAGAGTAGTAAAACGTAGTCAAGAGTTGTGTGAAGTCGAGAAAAGTATGAAAAAGAAGGGTAATCTACTGAAATTTATTATACTTCCTTATGGTTTGTACTTTATTGTTTAATAGTGTAATTGGGTAATTGTATATATGTGTGCAGTTTCAGTTGTGAAAATTGACATAATGATAACCGAAGTTTGTACTGATCTACAACAGCCAGACACAAGTGCATATTTTGACTTTGCACAATATTCTTTGTAACTTTGCGACCACTATCCATTGCTTACCCATGCAATATCAAGACAGATCAATTTCAGGCTCACAGCTCAAAGGACCCAAAGACCTTGGCCAGAAATGTCTGGCTGATTGAGACGATATCACATATGAGATAGATGGGGCATACTCTGTTAATACCAAGGTCGGTAAAAACAGGCAGGCAGATCGGATGAGATTACCAAAATGTGATTGCGTGCTTGTTACCGAAGACGTTGCTATACAATAATAAAGCACCACTGTAGGTTTAACTATTGTCATGAGATCTTATCTTGAGATACGCTGAGAAGAAATTGATATGACGTTGTCTACGAAGTAAGTTTTCACTGCTCTCATTCAATGTGTCCATTGAAGTAATATAAGGAAATTATCACAGAATGATCAGGAAAGAATTATATTATTATATAATACATATTATAAACATCAAATGTATTGCATATCACATGTAAAAATTTGAATGTGGTAAAACAAACCCGGAAGTAATATATATGAAATCCCACCATGGCATGAAGGAGTTTGTCAGAGCATCCTTTAACCACTGCCTCATCCCGCCCAAGTGGAATAAAGTCTAAAGCCCTGTTCCCACATAGCCGGTTTTGCCGTAGTGAACCCATGGTATTACATAACGGTTATGCAACAGCCTTTTTCGCCGGGTTGGCGACGGATTCTTGCGGCAAAAAGGGTTCGACGGGTGACTCGGCGAGTTCTACTGGTGACTCGGCGGGTTCTACGGGTCACTCGGCGGGTTCTACGGGTCACTAGAAGTAAGCCGACGGGTAGTAGGACTAACTCGACGGCTTCCAGGAGTATAACCCGCCGAGTTGTAGGAGTAACTCACCGACTGCTACTGCATCAGCATAGGCAGGGAGGGGGGTTGTATATACTTTAAAAGGCTGCTGCTCCCCTAATATAAGCCGCTTCTCGTCAAAAAAGACTGAATTGTAGTATAGTTCATACTGATTCCATACGTGTTTTCGGATCGAAAATATACCAAATATTAAGCGAGATATTCTATATTATATAATAAGCATATAAATCTATCTGTCTCTCTAAACTATCTATCTATCTACATATCCACATATCTACATATCTACATATCTATCTATCTATCTACATATCTATCTATCTACATTTCTAACTATCTAACTATCTACATTAAAGAACAGCGATTAATGTTTTTTACAAGAATATTCTTGTTTTTGCCTAGTATACTCCATTAATTTTCCTCACCTTATCTATTATTTAAATTCTATTTGACGAAAATCGGACAATATACAATTCATTATGACTGTTTTACTAAATGACAATTGACACTCAGATATGTGTGATGTTCAAAGTGGCTTCTTTTTAATTGTGAATTGAATAGGACATGACATTAAACCTGTAATCCAGGTTAATTAATTAAATTAATGGAGTATACTAGGCACAAACAAGAATATTCTTGTTAATAAAGTTAGTAATACTTCATAGAGTATAGATATGTAGATATGTAGATAGACAGATAGTTATAAGATCTTCAACTAATAATACGTTACTATCAATAATTCATTGAATCTTAATCAATAAAAAAATGAAAATAAAACAATGATAGAAACTATCTATAGATAGATATACTCTAGTTAGAGTAATCATTTTAGATATTTATTTCATTTTATATAAATTATTAATATTTCGTTCTTGTTGTTGTTTCTGAAAATAATCCAACTGGAATTAAAATTGATATTGCATGTTCCATCCATGATCAAAACAATCTCCCCCTTTAATATGCATAATAAACAGGAATCAGTTGAAATTCAGAATTTCAATTAATGCTTGTGATCAATGATGAAAAAGCATGACTTATCCCATTCTTTGTATTATTCAAAATGCTAATAGCAATTAACATAACGGTCAATTCAGAATTTCAATTCATGCTTGTGATCAATGATTTCAATTCATGCTGGTGATCAATAATGAAAAAGCATGATTTACCCCATTCTTTGTATTATTGAAAATGCTAATAGCAATTGACATAACGTTCAAGGCAGATTGCTATTACATATATAGGTTAATTGACTTTACAAAACAAAAGGAAAAGTCCTTCCCATTGGCCAGTTGGCAGAATGAGTAGAAATTAATTGCAATAAAGCTCATCCAAACAATGTATATATCATGGTCAAAAATATTGACCACACCATTCAAGTCATGAACATACACAGAGCACCTTGCCGCCGCCAGATAACTGCCTTCTCAGACGAATATCTCGCTTAATATTTGGTCTATTTTCAATCCGAAAACACCTATACTACAATCCAGTCTTTATTTGACTAAAATCGGACTAATATAAGAGGAGCAGCGGCCTTTTAAAGTATATACAACCCCCTACGCTGATGATGCATGAGTTACCTGGCGAGTTACCCATCGAGTCACTCCTGGTACCCGCCGGGTTACTCCTCGCACCCCTGAACAACCCGCCGGGTGTAATACGAGTGAAATTAGCAACAATCAATCCGTCGACTTCGACAGGTTACTCGGCGGGTTCGGTGGGTGATTCGGCGGGTTCGACGGGTGGCTCGCCAAGTTCGACGGATTCATGACAGATTTTTGAAAATCCGTGAGAATTTCGACGGGTGTGCCATGCAGTGCGGCATACTCGGCTGCCGGCTCCAAAACTCCCGGATTGGCTACGGGTCCCAGGAGTTACCCGCCGGGTATCTCCCGACAGCGAGGAGTAGTCTTAGGGTTTAGTACGGATTGGGCCCCGAGAAGCATGTTACGTAATACTATGAGTTCACTACGGCAAACCCGGCTATGTGGGAACGGGGCTTTAGGGGCAAATCAATCAGTAATGAAAACATTTGGGACGACAAACATGCTGTGGTAAAAACATGTGAATTTTTCCTCTGTTTTTTTGGTTTGTGTTGCAGCAGTTGACATTAAAGTCGCTGTCGCAAGCGTAACACAGCCAAATTTATGAAGTTATATTTTGTTAAAATTCTGGTATAACTCAAATGAATGTACAACTCCAAATTGATACAACTGTGGATTCAATCTGTAATGGCAGTTTACTGGTAATTATTTTGCTCTTAAAAAACTATGTCAACGGCCAAACTCAAATATGTATCCTCATTTTTTGCTTCTGAAAACAAGCAAATAATTAACGTCCATGTACATGTATTTGGTTTAAATATTTTATTACATAATGTACATAATCTGCCAATATGTAGGTTTGAGACTAGAAATATACATCATACAAATCAGGTATTTATAGCATCATGCATGCATTCTCGAACTGTTACTACATGGCCAAATGTGCTACGTGCGTTTTCCATGAGAAGGATAGACGCATGGTTTTATGGCTAAATTATAATGAGGCAAAAACCATGTGTTTCCATGCGTTTATCAAAACGCATGGAAAACGCCCCTGGCACATTTGGCCATGTAGCATGCCTTCTCATAAGTGTTCCACCTTATTTTCAGCATAAGACAGAAACGCTCAACCTGAAACATTGAAGACTGTTGGACCCATCCATCATTTGCACCCAACCAACTGAGCCAGACACTTTTCGTACATGTTTAATGGCAGCTGCAATCTTCCTTATACATGCCATGGATCATTATCTCGACAACGGGGCATGGTGTTACTTGGAGCGATGACGAGAGAGAAGGCGACAACGTTTCCGGGGGGTTGGGAGCTGTTCAGTGTTATAAGCACCAAAATATTGTTTATGTGTGCTCCTCTTCAGCGGCATTGCCTTTGAGGAGTCCCCTTTGCTCTTTATACTAATTGTTGTTGTTTTATCACAGAAATAAAGAATCTGAGTCTGAGTCAGTCTGAGTCAGTGTAAAGTCACTGTGAGTCAGTCTTCTGAATCTGAAATGGTCCTAATAGTGATGTTGTCTTAAAACGGGTTTCTCATGTTCAGTGAATCGCGTATGACGAAATCACTTTTCCACAAAATTTAAAAAAAAATAAAAAAACCAAACATCAGTTCTCTTGCTGCAATAATCATAAGACCTTGGTGAGAAATGTCTGTCCAATGAACCCAACGCCATAATAGAATTACCTCTGTAGTACTTAAGACAAACTCAGTTAATATCAAGGACGAAGGAAATTGATATTGAAATAGATATCTTGATATAAGTGTGATTTGTTATTTGTTGTTGATTTTTTCTTGGAAATATTGCTAAGGATAAACCTTTTAGTATATAAGTGTAATTTTTTATTTTTTTATTTTTGTAGTTCTTTTCTTGGAAATATTGCCAAGGATAATACTTTTAGAATATAAAATAAACACCCTTCTACAAATTGATATCTAACTTCAATTACAGCTGAAAAGATAGTAATATAACAATTGTGGATGGTGAGGAGTCCAACATTCAGTTTTGTCGAACGAGGAAATATGCGCCCAGGTCAATATAATTCCTAAAAAAAATCCCACATAACTCTATGCTGACACACCATCCATCATTGCTAATATTATACATAGTACACTGCAGTCATCCAACACAGATTGCAACCATCCAACATACATATGTTGAAGTCTTTGCACCTTGAAAAAGAGTTTTCAGACCCAAGGCACGTTGCAGGTAATTTGCATATAAACGAAACAAACCGACTAGAACACCTGTCTTATCACGTGACTGTGCCTTCCCGTGATGCATTGCTAAATAATACCAGTGTTGCAGCCCACTTCCGTTTCTCTGAGACAGCTCCATCTAGGTCTATAAATCTTTTCTATTTTGCATCTTTTCTATTTTACATTGTGGTTTTTATTCTTTCTATGTCCACGAATCTTTTCTGTTTTACATTTCTTGGAGTTTTTGTTAAAAAAGAGGTTTTTAGCAAAGAAGCTTAACTTGTCAGTTCTCTCCTTGAAAAATCGTGTTTCTAGATATTAATAATTTGATATTCTCTTGGCATTTAAGGACAGCTTCTAGAGCCTACCTCCCTACACACCTATATAATTTCTCACTAAAAGTAGCTCATACAATTTTGGGACCACCTATTTACATTAAGAACACCTCAGTATTAAGACCTCACTTTTAAAATAACCTCACCATCAGGTCTGCCTCATTTGCCACCAATCTGATCGAGATAAAACTGTAATCAAATAAAAATTATTTAATTTCATAAATAGCCCAAATGTGTACTTTTTTATATGGTTCTCAATTCAATATTGATTATGTGTCCGCAGAATTCATTCTCAGTAAAATAGTGTTAACCATGCGAGCAGCAAATGCAGGAATTTTGAGAAATTACACAAAAATTATGTCAAAATAATGATTATAATTCCCATGAGCATGAATAGGACTCAATAATAATCTCTCTGGCTTTGCAAGTTAATCAAGCTTTTCAATTGTCAAGGGATTTGACAGCCATTCATTCTGACAACAATTGATCACAAAATGCATTCAAAATTAATCACACATGTCGTTCGAAATTTAACAATTTTTCATCAATATTTACCGGAATGGCTATTGATGATATTGAAGGCTTTTTCAAATATTTTTTTTAGTAATTCTAAATGTCATAGAAGCCGTAGACAATTAATCAAAAATGTAATGAATAAATACATATATAAATAATAAATATAAATAGGTCAAACAGGCCCATTTATTAAATCCTTTTTGTTTATTGTTTTTGTATTTATAAAATTTAAAATAAAAAAAGTGTAGTACTTCAAAGTCATTGTCCTCAATTTTTGTCAATTATCAAACATTTGCACGTGTAATCTATAAAATATTTTCGACAATTAAAAACAATTCAAAACCTAGATAGACAGACAGACAGACAGCCAGACAGACAGATAGTGCTGCAGACAAACAGGCAGCTAAACAGCTAGACAGACAGACAGATAAATAGATATATAGGTAGATAGATAGATAGATTGATTGATTGATTGATTGATAGGTAGATAGACAGACATACAGACAGCTAGACAGAGAGACCGACAGATAGACAAATAGATAGATAGATGGATTGATTGATAGGTAGATAGACAGATAGACAGACAGACAGATAGACAGATAGACAGATAAATGGATTGATTGATAGGTAGATAGATAGATTGACAGATAGATGGATTGATTGATAGGTAGATAGACAGATAGATAGATAGATAGATAGAGAGAGAGAGAGAGAGAGAGAGAGAGAGAGAGAGATGGATAGATAGATAGATAGATAGATAGACAGATAGATGGATAGATGGATAGATAGATCATTCATGAACTTTTAAGAAAATCCAAGTGTCATTGTATTGTCCTGTGTGTTTGAAAGACATATAAGAGGAAGTGTTGCATCATTCATTCTGTGGAGTTGCTGAAGCAGATGTTTTTGGTGAAAGGCCTTCATCAGACACTCTGTTTCAGATTGTAAATTATTCACAGACCATTCAAGACTTAAATTCATCACTTTTGAACGTTTTCATTCAAATGTTAAGGTCTACTTTGTCCAGTGTTTTTTTAACTGTGGAAATAATCTCTTCTGTTGCATTGACTTGAATTTCAAGATGCAGCTTACAGTAGAAATATAGGATTTAATAAAAAGAATTAACTTCGGAAATATTTCATGTTTCCAGGATTTTTCTGTGTAAGAAAGAGCAGCAAAAAGAAAGAGAATAAAACATATTACATAACTGTTTTGCACCTCACCTATGATGTAATATGCACGGTGTCCACCCCAAGCCTTATCATCTCATCATTATTTCTGCGTGCAGCGGCTCACACAAGCTGGCTAGAGTTCCACACCAGGCATTGAGACAGTATACAAGACGTTTTTATTTATTACCAATTTCGTAACAAATTATCAATAAATAAATTCGGAGATTTAAACCCCTGGGGCTTATGGGTCTCAAAATTGTTGTTTAAAATGGTGTGGATTACAAGCCTTATCATCTTATCATTACATCTGCAGCGGCTTTCCATGAAAGATAATTGTTAATCAAGCTTATATTATTACAATGATACATATACATTTTAATCATCAAATCAATCATCTGTATAATTAAATAAGTAATTTTGTGCATGGTAAGGACGTAAATAAAATGTAGGGGAGAGTGGGGCACCTTGAGCCGTGGGTCACCTTGATCCATTGGCTCTGCATGCTAATTGGTTTGATATTAACCTTGGAAATGGCAATTTGTTTTGTCCCCTTAGTGATAAAGAATGACGTCAATGCTAATTTTTCAAGTTTCCTATCAGGAAAACGTTTTAATTTAGAATTTATGCTTTTCACTAGTGCAGAGTAATAAATCAAGGCAAGATTGTTATTCTTCCAATATTTTCACTAGCCCGTCATTTGGAGACAAGCTTGTTTTATTATATATGTTTTATATACTTGTTTTTGTGGCCAATAAACAATTTTAACTGAATTAAATAATCCATCCATTCTAATCGGATAAAAGTAAATATAATATTTTAAATACTGGGGGGGGGGGGAGGTAGAGATGCCATAGTTAATGAGATATGTTTGTGAGCTACCAGAATTCTTACTGATTGAAACTCTTTGTCAATTCTGTGGACAAGACCTAGCTCAACAGGTGGCGCAAAGTGTTTCCTGGACCGGAAATGGTCTTTAATTGCAAAATAAAATTTTCACGTGGAGAACTTCTAGGACCAAGTCAACCTGTTCAGTTTATATCATTTAGATTTCTGTCCTGACTACTTAATTATTTGCTTAAAATTATACGATACATTACAACAATAGAGGATAGTGAGGAGTCCAACATATAGTTTTGTGGGATGAGGAAAATTATATTGCCTCAGCAAATATAGTATTTCCGAATCCCATAAAACTCTATGTTGGACCATACACCAACCATCCACCATGATTGCATATATTCTCCACTCATTGATCAAACACTGTAGCCGTCCAACATATACTCCAGCTGTCCAATATACTGTGCTGCTGTACAACATACCCTGATGCTGGATGACAATGAATATACATGCATATATACCATGTACTTCAATCAAAATCATACAAAAAGTTTTCCATATGACAATAAAATATCAAACTGAATCAGAAAAATCAACAGAAATCGTTATAGTATTTCTCACAGAAGTGTAGGTTTCCACTTACTTTTGAGAGAAAAGTGGGTGGCGTAGCTCAGTGATAGCACGCTGGGCTTCCAACTGCTGGGTCATGGGTTCGATTCCCGGCAAGCCTAAGTTGGATGGTTGTTTCATCCATCATTTCATTGCCATGGTCCCTGCCTGTCTTAATTACCCCATCAAGTGCAGAAATACAGGACATAAATTCCACGCACCACCCACCACTTTTGAGAGAAACAATAACTCTAATTCTGGCCTAAAATAGGGTATTACCCTCTCCTTCGGAATATTACCCTTCTAAGAATTATCTTTTGTGACATGACTTTTTGTTACTGGGCACATTCTTCATGGGAGAAGCCAGTTTCCAATTATTATTTTGTGATATCATTCTTGTGGTCATTATGATTTACTGCAAGATAATATTTATGATGAGGGATCACAACTATAGAATGTTTCACTGTTGATGTTATGCACTTCAAGTGCTAATGTAATATACATTCTATTCTATTCTATTCTATTTTATTCTGAGTGCACCTGCTCTGAAGCATACCTTACTTTATTAGAAAGCTACCAGAGGCAAATGTAATGATGAGATGAGAAAGCTCGGAGTCCACATCATGTTACACATTTCCCCCATGGGAGGGGCCTTTGGCTAGCCCCAGCATAGACACAGTACAACCCAATTCAACGTCTCATTTGAATGAATTAGCATACTTCTCATGTGAGGTCACAATCGAACCCCACACACCATTTTCAAGCGGCAGCCATGTTGGCAGTTTTGCCTCATTGACCTCTCTTTGCACTCAGATATAGTATTGTGATGTAATCAGTAGACAATGGTCATGGTGAGATCACAGAGTGTAAGAACAATGGAGAACTAATGACGGCATAATATATTACATAATCAAAATGAGGTAAATGAGGCAAAAATACCAAGATGGCTGCAGTGTGAAAACGGTCTACACTGCCCTCCCAAAAATATAGGACCAGATTGACCGTGTACTATAAAAATTATCTTACTTTTATTTTTATTTTTTTAGGAGGGGGGAGGGATGTACATAAAATACTGGCTCCAAAACAGGATAGACTGACCAAAAAGTATGGTGGTCTTTAAACGAGGCTCCTGTTATTTTAAAGAATTTATAACTTTCTGAACATGAGTGATAGACCACCTTCCAAAATCAGAACAGGTGTATATTCATATGAATTACCCAAGAAATTATTAAACTGCATTTTATGGCATAAATATCCTACACAGCAATATGAAGGTTAGGTCTACATCTGTATGGACTCTCTCTATGTTTTACAGGAAATCACAGAACTCTCCACAAGATGGGAGCAAATAGATTGGTAAGATGAGAAATATTCTGTTGTCTGGCTGCTGAAGCAAGCACAGAACATCAGTGCACCCCAGAAAAACAATGGTGGCCAGACAGAGTGTCAGTGACACCCAAAACCCATTTGCTCTTTTCACATCACTAGGACGACCTTTGCTTCGAGTGGCGATCGCTTTTCCGATGATTATGGAATCTAAGAGTGAGAGTTGATGTGCTCTTGTCCAAACTTGTTCTCTACAAATACTGTAGAATGTCTGAAGAACGTCATAGGATGTCAAATTAGTAGACATTGTGGCAGTCTCTTCTGCAAACAGCTTGGTAGCCCAGTGGCTGAGGCATTATCATATTAGCAAATTGGCTAGCTGTGATTAAGGTCTTGGGTTTGAATTCTGGTCTAGGTACCCTTCATGTACAGCTCAACAGGATGTTGATCGCATGAGAGGTTAGAATTGCTGGTGCCTTGTACTCAAAGTCTATGCTGGGGCAAGTAGAGGACCCCACCCTTGGGGTAGATGTGTAACATGTTGCAGACACCATGCCTTATCATCTCATCATTATGTCTGCCTGCAGCTGGTCACATAAGCAGACTCCGTTTCAGACCCAGTAGCATTGTGAATGTACGATGCATTACAATGCAATACAATGCAATGCAATACCATGCAATACCATACAATGAATGTAGTGCAGAGGTAAATTACCAATACATGGCCATTTAGTACACATCTTGTTACAAGCATGGTCTTAACAGTGAGGTGGCCTTAAAAAAGGCTCAATTGTACTATAATAACTGGTCTTAATGGTGTGGGTAGACTGTGTGATAAATTCACTCATGCAAAAAAAAAAAATGTATGTAAGCACTAGAATATCCTATCTGCACGAGCCTTGCTCACATGTTGTGTGGTACTAAATATTCATCAAATAATCCTATAGGAAGACAGATTCACTTGAGTTCAATCAGAATGATGGAATGTTGTCACCTTTTCTGCCGTCATCACTCTTAGTAACACCATGCCTTGTTGTTGAGATAATTATCCATGGAATGTATAGTGAAGATTGTAGCTGCCATTACATGTACACACACCTCCTAGCTCAACTGGCTGGGTGGAGATGATGGATTGGTTCTAAAGGTCTGCAATACAATATTTCAGGTTGTCTGTGCCAGAATGAGTTGCTTTGTACGTAATAAATTAAAGTAATCTCAACTTATCATGTCTGGGGTACTTTAACTAGAGTGCCACATGTCATTAAAAGTCTTGCCAGTGAGATTTCCAAAATATTGTCATATTTTGGCGATGTCGGGCCAACATAAGGCCGACGTAGCTTGTTATCAGGGTATCTCATCTCTTTTCTTTTCTTTTATTTATTTTTTATTGTTGTTCTTATCTTGTCTTGTCTTACTTGTCTTGTCTTGTCTTGTCTCATCTCTTTTCTTTTCTTTTATTTATTTTTTATTGTTGTTCTTATCTTGTCTTGTCTTGTCTTGTCTTGTCTTGTCTTGTCTTGTCTTGTCTTGTCTTGTCTTGTATCATCTCTTTTCTTTTATTTATTTTTTATTGTTGTTCTTATCTTGTCTTGTCTTACTTGTCTTGTCTTGTCTTGTCTTGTCTTGTCTTGTCTTGTCTTGTCTCGTCTCGTCTCGTCTTGTCTTGTCTTGTTTCATCTCTTTCTTTTCTTTTATGTTTTTTTATTGTTGTTCTTATCTTGTCTTGTCTTACTTGTCTTGTCTTGTCTTGTCTTGTCTCGTCTTGTCTTGTCTTGTCTTGTCTTGTCTTGTCTCATCTCTTTTCTTTTCTTTTATGTTTTTTTATTGTTGTTCTTATCTTGTCTTGTCTTATCTTATCTTATCTTATCGTTTCTTATCTTATCTTGTCTTGTCTTGTCTTGTCTTGTCTTGTCTTGTCTTGTCTTGTCTTGTCTTATCTTATCTTATCTTGCATCAATATTTTGAAGAATATCTATACAGATGTGAATGTTGTCAAGCTTTAACATGCCATTTTTACAAGAGCCTTTTTTTACCAATTCATATACACTGCATGACATGCTGGTTAGAAAATAAACAGACATTTCAAAATGCAAATGTCTCAACATATTATGTTTGTTGCCTTGATGGTGCAGGCCACCTCAAAACCCACATAAAGGGATATAAAATGGGTGTTTTTGACTAAATGTAACACAAGACAATGAACCTAATAGAATCATGATTCTTGTCTTGTCTTTCGGACCAAAATGTTGCATGCTTCAGATCCAACATGATATCTTTCGTTACATGTCACAATTAAAAAAAGGTTTTCCATTAATCAAATAGATACACATCGCACGTCTACATTTTGCAATCTACAATTTTAAATGGAATTGTACTCGAAAATAAAAACTCCCCGTCTTTTCAAGTGCAACGCACTTAATTAAATCAACTTGAGTAGAAACATTCGATTCAACAAGTTTATGGCAATTGTACAATTGTATTCAAAAAGAAAAAATTAATCAACTGTATTGTAATAGTTATATCCCGAATAACTAGCATTTTTGTAGGCTATACTGAGCTAGACTGAGCTAGACTGAGCCAGACTGATCTAGACCAATCTCCAAGCACCCTGCAACCTACCACAACATCAATCTATCCATAGCTGTCTTCTGGAAGCTACAGCACTTCAATTCTTTTAAACTTTGAGGCCACATCTGTTTATTAATCATGACACTTGTCAATTGACAGTCCCTTGTACTCTGTGTTTGTACGGAGGCAAGTAAAATACCTCACCCATGGGGTAAATGTGTAACATGGGTGGACTCCTCCTCTCTCTCTCTCACTTAATTAATCACTCCTGTGAATGGCAAGAACTTGTATTAGAGGGATGCGCTTTCCACATTTATCTATCATCTATCATCTATCTACAGGTAGTCAAATTGAACCTAGACAACTTCTCCAATATGAAGCTATACTGAAAGTACATGCAGCTGCAGCACCATTGGTACATAAACTGAGAATTATGCATATTTGTAATTTTATGTTAAAAAGATGCATGTCTGTTGCACATACATATTTACAATATATGAGATAAATTTCTTACATTTGCCAAGGTGCATATTTTTTCAGTGGTGGTACAGTTAGGTTCATAAAATATGGTCGAAACTAGACAGCTGTTGCAACATATTCCTGGCTAAAGCTGGCTGCTTCTGTCTACTGCTAGCTTAAAGTTGGCTTAAAGCAACCATTAAAAAATATAAACTTTGGTAAATGTGAGAAATTTATCCAATGAATCATAAATATGTATGTACCATAGACATTTGTCTTTTCAACAAAAATGACAAATACGCTTTACGATCAACCTATGCATAAATTTGTGCCACACATACTTTTAGATCCACCTTTGAGTAGCCTGCTATAGCCAGACAGTTCTGTTTAGTGACAGGTAGCATTGTATATCAGAATTGTCTAACTTTGTTCAGGTTCAATTTGACGGGCTGTTTTTAATTAAACTAACTGTAGGTGCAAGCCGACTATAACCTTGGAGCAGACATAAGTAGCTGGCTTTAGCAAGTTATAGCTACAACGAGGAATAGGTCACTACAACTGTCTAGAGTGAAACATATTTTATTGAACAGTGATGTCCACATGAAGAGGACAGTCAGTAGCTCAATGATCAGAAAAAGCTATACAATTTTATGCAAAGTCAACTGCTGATGCATACTTGCATGTTCTTGTCAGGGCTTCACATGTACCATGTAGATCTCATGACAAAAGTTACACGATGTCACAGACTTCTTCTTTGTTTTTCCTTGACATCATCCTTGGTGACAACCATGCAATCACACTTTTGTAACCTCATCCGATCTGCTTCCCTGTTTTTACGACCTTGCTATTACCAGAGTATGCCTCATCTATCTCATATGTGATATCATCTCAATCAGACAGACATTTCTGGCCGAGGTATCTGAGTCCTTTGAGCAATGAGCCTGAAATTAATCTCCTTTGATATTGCACGAGAAAGGAAAGAATACTGCAAAGTTACAAAGAATATGTTGCGGCCTCGCTGACTTACTGTGTGGATGAGCTGGCATGAAATATACACAGTTTGTACAAAGCTGATGTATCATTAATCAAACTGTTTATCCAAGTATGCTGATTTGTTACACCCTTTCATTTTTGATTATGAGTCTAATACTTGCAGAAAAATCAATAATCATGTCCATGTTCCTGGATACCACCTTACACCATTTTTTTTGGCAATTTTAAGAGGCATATAAGGCTGTCTCTACTACAAGAATAAATAACAGAAATTATCCAGAATTAAGTTAGCATTAACTATCTGACTGAAAATCTGTAGAAGCATGATGATTTCTCCAGGGAGCTCAAAATGTTCCCACAATTTCCTCATCTAAGGCGTCTTTGTTTTGTAATGTAAGATAATGAGGCAACATTCATGTGATGAAATTGCTGGTGTTTGTAAGCTTGCATGCTTTAGGCAAGTAGTTATTGTGACACAAACTATTCCTGCTCATGATTATTAGGTAGTTTCACTGTATGTTTTGGTAATTTTCATGGGAAAAAGAATCTGTGCTAAGGTTAAATATATACTCGCAGTATATACTGACATAAAAAGTCTGATTGTTTTCAATTGTTTCTCGCAGAAATCCTTTATTTGTTAAATTTCATCTGACCAAACCAACCTTACTATTTTCTCCTGGTTCGCAAATTTCACCACATGAATCTTGGGAGACCACGGGATTGGAATTCAAGGCAGGAGATGTGTCTTGAAATCCGAGACATGATTGAATGTTTGCAAGATCTCTCATCATGATCACTTCCCTTCAGCTGCTGGAATAGAATTCCTTTTTCTCCTCTTTACACTTCATCTTATCAGCTGTAATTAGATATTTGACGCTGCCAGTTTCACAAAATTATGTTTCCACAAAAAGTTAGTAACTCTAAGGTAAGAAACATGAGTAGCTGTTCAACTTTGATGAGCGCCATTTAAATTCTAAATTCCAAAAAGCGCCTTTAACAAAAATGCCATTGTTGTTCCGACTTTGAATATGACATTTAAATGAATGGATTTCAAAGAGTTGATAAGGTCTTTTGATGTTTAAGTTATATTAATAGACAGCATGTATATAATATTTTCTTTATACAAAATACTAACTTTGCTTGTTGCTTGATTTTAAACTGTTTAATTGTTCAATGATATATGTTTGTCAATTTTACAGGACTACAAAACATATTACATTCTTACAACATCACCCATTCAGCTTCATTTGAACATCAGCCCAATCAGGCATTTTGCATCCAGGTTGGAAATAATATTGTGTTTCTTAACATTTATACTTTTTCACGTTTCCAGCTGATCAGCTTTGTCTAATGTATCCTGCACATAAAAAGTCGTATCATAAAGACTGGTAAATATTTCATCATTCCTTACTGAGGACTGATCAGCTTTGGTTTAGTCAAATTAATGTTGTTTCTGTGGCTTTGCAAATTATGATTTCCACAGGCCTAGAGACACATGCATCTCACTGTTATTGTCAATTGTTGGATGTTACTTTTTGATGATATCTTAAAGACAGCCTTCAAAATTAAAAGATGTGGAATTCTGCATGGTTCATCACTCTGACTGTACACTTTTGGAAAACTACAAGCCACACAATTGTTTTAGGTGACACTAGAATGTTAAGAAACTCCGTGAAATGTTAAAATTAGAATAATTGACCCAAATTTCACCAGAAGAGTCACTAGACAAAAAAAAGAAATATTGATATGCAGAGTAAAGACAGAGCAAGCCAAAAAACAGCAGTTTATGAAGGTGAAATACAATCATGATTTCAAAACATCAACAGCATTACACAAAATCATCAAAAATTGTTAACATACCTGTTATAAATGGATATTCAAAACATCAAAAGCCATACACTGACCTTCATTATTTTTATGTAATTAAAACCTGATGCTGTAAAGGCAACCAGCCTGATTAGGGCTTTATGGCCTGCATTTCTGCACCTGATGGACTAATCATTTAGGACCATGGCAATGAGACAACCAGCTAACTTAGACTTGACTAGGAATTGAACCCGGGACCCAGTGGTTGGAAGCCCAGCATGCTACGAGCTAGGCCCCCACACCCGATAGTCGGTCATGAAGATTTCTTTACAGCAAGGTCTTAAAAAATGTAAGCTTCCTATTGTTTCTCAATCAAGTGATGCAAAATGTTACTGATACCTGGTTAAGCTTTAAGCTTCCTTCACCACATTTAACATTATTTAAGCTTAATAATTTCAGCGGAAAACCATTAAGCTTCTTGATATTGACATACTGAGTTTCCTTTTCAGGGGAAATATGATTGGTACTCGTACATTTGGAGTGTTTGTTTCATGTGGTGTCACACCTAGTAGTATATAACTGATTAAAAATTACTTTTTGAGATAAATGTATGAATGCCACTGCAAAGTTTTGTGTTTTGACTTTTCAGTCTTGAAAATCATGGCAAATCAGACATGTGATCAATGCAGACTAAGAAAAGAAAATCATAGAATATAAATTGGATATCTCAACTGCCCGTTTCATGCATTAGGGAAGTAACTTGATCAATACTGTAAATAAAATTCTAAATCAGCGTTTGATGCCTCAACTGTCTTTGCGATTAAACTTTGGCAGGCCTGTTTAAGCATAAGTCTTTCTAAACCCTCCAAGGATTATTACACAAAATTACCCATGATCCCTGCCTATAGCATAGTGCATAGTGAGATTCTTAATCTAGAATAACCAATATATCTGGCAGACTTGTATATCTAGATATACAATTCGTTCCATTGTATTTCTGAAATATGACATTTGTCCAAAGAAATGTCCTGCAGGGGCTAGTTGCCCAACATATAAATATGAATAGACAAGAAATGGTACTCATATATCTTTAAGCAGACAATGACATGACAACATTGTACCCCATGAAATATGATTTGAACATATTTTTTGTAACATAAAAAAAATGTGAATCTGAGTTACACTAATGTACAATGTACATTGTACAGTATGCTATTTTTCAAATGTAAATTGCACTGCACATGACTAACACCAGCCTACACAAACTGACAAAAGGTGGCATACAGCTGTATATCTCCCTAATGACTGCGACCAACGTGTCCGGCATGGCTATCATCATTGGATAAATATTCAGCACTCGTTGCCTTACCATTGCTTTCTCAATATTCACAACTTATTCCAATTCATGATAGGATACTGCTCTTGTAAAAATATGGATGTTCTACATAACCTTACAATCACATTGTATCCAGTTGCTCAGCCTGAGCAATGTTCATAGTGGTAGATAAGTCCAATAACCCCATGAGGGGTAACGTTAGGTGTACCTGCTACTATTACTGAAGTCAAGTCAGGTAATTATTTTTCTGAATGGCATTTTATAATGTATATTCAAAACCATGATAGCCTGCAGATCATTTCTACATAATGATATCTTCTAACAGCCATGACCTTTCATCCGTGTAGCAGAGGGGTTGCAGCTCATTGAACAGCAAAAACTTAAATTGGACAAAGAGGAAATAGTTTTTAATGTTTTGATGTTAACTTTGGATGGGGACTTACATATTCTTATCAGCATGATCAAGGCTATATGTATTACATATAGAGTGCCTCTTTGTTTTTGCATTACATTGTCCTTGGCGACAACAATGCAATCACACTTTCAAAATCTCATCAGATCTGCCTTCCTGTTTTTCTCGACCTCGGTATTAACAAGAGTATGCCCCATCTATCTCATATGTGATATTGTCTCAATCAGACAGTCATTTCTGGCCAAGGTCTTTGGGACCTTTGAGCAATGAGCCAGGAATTGGTCCCTCTGGATATTGCATGGGGTAGAGAAGGATATTGGTTGAAGAATGTGCTGTACTTTCGATGCACAGCCAAAAAAAGACAGGAAGTTTGTTCAGTGCAGCCTGTTTAAATTGGCAAGTCATTTAGAAAGACTAGGATGGACTGCTATCGTATAAATGTGCCACACTGAATAGTGCTAAACTAACCCTACAATCCTTAAATCATAATACAAAGCTGCGGATTTTTAAGATATCACTTTCCAGGTTATTACTTTTTGGGGCTTCACTTACTTATGTATGTCACTGTAGCACTGTATGAAAGTAAGCTACTATACGATTCTACAAGGCATATTTCTTTAGTTTGCTAATTTTATGTTACTTTCAAGGGCTTATAGATTGAGAGCAATGGGATCTAAATTTGCTTTGCCTGTTCACAGGCGTTTGCCATCATGACAGCACAAGCAAGTTACCATGCAATAAGACCAAGGCTACTGACTTTGTCAAGAACAGCTTTTACTCCCCATGTGTAACTGCCTTCAACAATGGGGCCAGTTTCAGTCAAAAACATTATATTACACTTCAAAAATGGCAATATTATACAAAAAAAAAATTTCCTGCTTATTCTAAGTGATAACTTAATTTATTTATGGGTATTTACAACTTATTTTTGGGGAATTCCTTGCTTGTACGCTGGGAATGTTCAATTCTCATCTCTAATGGCAGGTAATTTGCATATTTCACCATCTACACACATGATACTGCTTCCTGATTGGCCAATATCTCCCAAGCACTGTGTGCTGTCAGCCATAAGCCAATTGAGTGACCTAACTGAGCAATCTTCGAGTGTACTCAATGCAAAAAAAAACTAATTGATATGCAATTTCATGTTTAAAGTGTTAGACAATGTCATAAACCAGCCTATAGGCTATTAGGCAAAATTGTTTGTATTTAAGTCTAACTGGTAAACTAGAAAAATAATTGCTATCAAGCTCAGGGCATTTCCTAATGTATTCAGCTACATTCTGATTGGCTGTTACAAATGACATTGCTGCCTCTTGAGATGAGAAGCCAATTAAGGCAGTCAGTAGCCTTGGTATTAGTTAAAGAATAAGAGCTGTCATCACTGAGCAATGACATATTTGTTGGCAAACGCCTGTCTGTAGCCTGATATTAGCTTTGAAGGCCCTCACAAAAGTAACTAAAATATAATGAAAACGTGTGGCCAGCTCTATTATCAGTGACATAGGTAATAATAATATATCCTGAACCGGAGGGAGTTAACTAACATTTTGGTTTGTTATATCTCAATGCCAAAGGCAGATGGATATAAGCAACAAAAATGTTAGTTAACTCCCGACTATAAGGATCAAACTAACTTATACTCCACTTAACATATTTGCTAATTTGTTTGATTCTTTGGAGGTGAAAGTGTAAGGCATTAAGAAAAAAGAAATAATTATTCAGAATTAAGTCAACTTAAGTTTCTTACTGATTAACCCAAGAAGTATGATGATTTCTCCAGAGAGCTCGAGATATTCTGCCTACTTCCTAATCTTAGGCATCATTGTTTCCTAATGTAAGATAATAAGCATGCACTCTCCTGAAGAAATTGCTTGCATTTTTTGGCTTGCATGCCTAAGTCATATAGTTCTTGTAAGACTCGCTTTTTCCCCTTTGCTAATTGAGCATCTGTTTTAGTGGAAAACAATAATTGCTGTTGCTAGAATATGATGCCATTGTTTAGCATACATCTCCATTTGCAACGGGCATTAACCGCCTCTAAATTTTATAAGATATTTATGAATTTCATTTCCTAAAAAGACATACAAATTATGTCACTAATTTCCAATAGGAGAGGTTAACATTTGCCATTCCAAAAGTTCACCATGACAAACAACCTTTTTCCTTGTTTGCAAACTTTGACACAATAAATTCTAGGAGATTGTGGGATTAGAATTCAATGCAGGAAATGGGTCTTGAAATCTGAGCCGTGATTGAATGTTTGCATGATCTCTCGTCATGATCACATTCCCACAGCGGTTGGAATCGAAATTCTTTTCTCCTCTTCACACTTTTTTTATTAATGTAATTAAAATATTTGATACCACCAGTTCCAAGAAATTGTGTTTACTAAAAATGTTACAAACTGATGGAAGAGAAGTTGATTAACTTTAATTGGTCAGTTTGAATTCCCTGAAAGTTTAGAAGAATGCTATTCTGCTTCCTGGTTTTTTCAATTCAAATTTTTGTGAAATGGCAAATGATTGAAGTTTAAGCCTGAGCATGTTTGTCTTAGAAGAGATGACTTAAAATAAATGGACATTTATTTTTAATCTTTCTGTGATATTGTTTGCAGTCAAGCTTGCCAGATGCCTTCAGAAATGATGGGACAAGAGAACTAACAACCACTTAGTCTTGGTTAAATAATATTTAATTGATTAATGGATATTTTGTGTGACTGTATATAGTTGCTCTTTTCACAAACTCAGCAATAACTCAACTAGCAATCAACATAGAGCTTACCAAAAACAAAGAATCTCTCTCACAAGGCAGTCTGTCAAAATAGCTACAATTTTAGTAACTTTGATTAACATTTCAGGCATTTTATCTAACTTTTTCAACATTCAAAGTTTTTGTTAGACTGTTTGAATGATTTTACCAAATAGTCACATGACTAGAATACCACAGGGTCCCAGGTTTGATTCCCGGTCGAGCTGGCTGTTTCATCCTTCATCTCATTGCCATGTTCCCTGCCTGTCCTAATTAGCCCATCAGGTGCAGAAATACAGGATGTAAAGCCTAATCCACCCATCCCACCACCACATCATCTTGACATCGGAGCGATATCAGCTAATAACCGCCAATGATGTTGACTTAATCCTGGCTTGCTTTTGGGATTTTATTTTCAGAAAGGATGTACAAATTATGTCACTAGTTTTCAAATAAATAGGTGAACATAGATCTGTTATCCTAAAAGGTCCACCTGGACAAACAACTCAACTGTCTTTTTCTGTGTTCACATCTTCGACACAATAAATAAATTACATGAGACCATGGGATTAGAATGTAAGGCAGGAGATATGTCTTGAAATGCTAGACATGATTGAATGTTTGCATGATATCTCGGCATGATCAAATTCCCACAGCTGTTGAAATGTAAATTATCTTGTCCTCTTCATACTTCGTTTTATAAAAAATTTAATTAATACATTTGATGCTGCCAATTCCAAGAAATTGTGTTTACTCAAAATGTTAGAAACTCTCCAGTTACAGACGGAAGAACAGTTGATGAACTTTAATGAGCAAAACTTGGATTCCGCTGGAAGTTTAGCAGAATACTATTCTGCTTCCCGCTTTTTTCAATTCAACTTTCAGTGAAATGGCAAATGATTGAATTTCAAACCTCAGCATGATTGTCTTACAAAATGATGACTGAAGCGAAGTGGACATTTATTTTGTATCTTACTGTGATATTGTTTGCAGTCTAGCTTGTCAGATGCCTATATAATATTATATGAGATGAATGATGAGACTAATGAATTGGCGATGTGGATGGAGTTAGGAAAAATGCTTCATCATTCTTTCTTAATGTGAGGAATGATAGGACAATAGGGGTGACATCCACTAAGTCTTGGTTCAATGATACATTATTGATTAATTGCTATTTTGTGTGACTATACTGTTATGTAGTTCCTTTTTTTCACTGAGTGGACAATAAGTCCACCAGCAATTAAAATAGGACATACTATCAACGATGAATCCCTCTTACCAGGCAGTAAGTAAACAATTAACTAACACTTTATTAATTTAGTTTGAAATTTTAGATATTTTCACGAACTACCAGATATCTTTACTAACTTTTTAAACGTTTAATTTTTCAGATTTTTAGGACATAATTTTCAACCCATACATGTAGCCATTTCAACTACAGGTTTTCAGTAACAATCTAGTCAGTATTAGACTTCTTAGTCAAGAAAAGTCAGTCTGCATTACTTTAATTTATGCTGACTAACTGGTTAGATAAAGTATTACTGTAATTAATGCTGACTGGTTAGATAAAGCATGTTACTTTAATTAATGCTGACTGACTGGCTAGATAAAGCATTACTTTAATTCATGCTGACTTACTGGTTAGATAAAGCTACCCAACTTCTCAGTCAAAATGCTATGGTGGTCAGTCATTCTAGACACTGTCAAAATGTCTAGTCAAAGATATGTTCATGGATTGCCTCCACAAAAGTAATCTGGAGACCTTGCAAGTCGAATTGTCATCACACTTGAAAAGTTGGTTGGTCCATGTGGCGAGAAACATTGTGGGGTATTCCCTACAACTGTACTTATGATCATGATGATGGGTGGGTGATATGGGTTTAATGTCCCATATTTTAATACCGTATAGGGTTGATCAGGACAGGCAGCTGCCAAGGCAGTGAGGCGAATGATGTAGCAACCTTCCAACAGGGACTGAATTTGAACCCACAGCCCAGCACGCTACCACTCAGCTAAGCCTCTGCTCCATTCAACTGCATATAAATTTTGCAATATCTTACAGATCACAAATTTCTTTTGTAGTCAACTATCAAATGTTCTTGCTCTCAGTACAAACTTTGTGTCATTTATGCTCGCTAAATTAATTTAATTGTTTTCCTACCTCGTGTGAACTGCTTCATCATTTTGTGTTGTTGGTTGGAAGTGCTTTTAAATTCTCTGTCAGTCAAATGACGTCAATTTGCTCATTTTCTCAGCAATGACTTAATAGAACAAAAATCTTGTAAAAAATAAAAAGGTATTTTTTTTCCAGTTTCAAATAGTTGAATAAAACACATGGTATTTAGCTGTCAACAATTCTACTTCTTAGGCTGGTCTTGTAACATTGCTACATTAAATATTACCAGAATGACCCGTCAAAAGCTGTTGCGCTGCACCATAAACTAGTTTCCTGTTCAGAGTACTGTTAACATGAAAGAAATCCATATACACACTGTTGATTGATAAATTTCCAGTAAAAGTCAGAAAGGCAGTCCTCTAAACTTAAGTTCATACATCAGAATGATGGAACGTTGTCACTTCCTCTCTCGTCATCGCTCTAAGTAACACTATGCCTCGTTGTCGAGATAATGATCCACGGCATATATAAGAAAGATTGTAGCTGCCATTAAACATGCACAAACAGCTTCTGGCTCAACTGGTTGTGTAAAAAATGATGGATTGGTTCTGCGAATCTTCAAGAATTCATGCTTTAGTAGGCAACCTTGCAAGAAGCTACGGCAAAAGAACAGAGCTATAAGTAACAATGGCAATTGCAACCAAGTGTGGCAAAACCCAAGACCTTGTCAATTTAAGGACATGAAGGCAGACAGTTCTAACAGCTTAATGATTGGCTATAATTTAAACAAAAGAATATCTAGGCATTGGTGACCAACAATTCGAAACATTGACGATGCAATCATACATAATCAAAGTGGTTCTTGCTTAATATCTGGTAAGTTGGCCATGATTAAAAGTTTGGTGACCATTCACCTTGTCCTGCAAAAGATTGCAGATAAAAGGTTATTCCAATAAGGATATATAAACTGTATCCCACATAAATTATACAAACTACAAACCAGTCAGAGACCCTATTCTATTCTAATCTATTCTATTCTAATCTATTCTATTTTATTCAACTCATTCCGCAGCTCAATCCCCAAGGCGTAATTCTTCTTTATTCCACTGTTTGAAGACAACTTTAATACAAAAGATGAATGAAATTTTTATATCTGTCTGCATCATGCTTGAGTTCCTATTGGCTAAGCCTTCTTGTATTCAGAGGGATTCTTGAATGATTAATAACCTATGTCTTAAAATCTCAAATGGGTACGAAAAACATTTCTCTCAAGGAATTTTATATCTGCTCTTTTGAATATACATTTTTTTCATAATAAATATGGTCAGAAGAGTATTTTGTTAATTGAGTCATTGTTACCACTAGCAAAGTTGTGTCAATTTCTTATTGTTAGTTAATTTTTTTTTAAGTGACTACAACATAGATGGCAGCAGCTGTTGATGGTAAATAGCTTTTGACACATTGCTCCATCTGGGGGTAATAGGATCGTTATCATACTCCACTTACTCATAGACTGTTTTCTCATTGTTCTGAGCGGGATATAACCAACAAAAAGTGATAGTTATTGCCCGCAGTAGGCTGATTCAGGATTTATAAGATTTATAGGATTCCAGAAGGAGGAGGGGAGGAAGAGAGGAGGAGGAGGAGGAGATGAGAAGAGGAGGATAGGAAGAGGAGAGGAGGAAAGAAGATGAGGATGAGGAGCATGTAGCGCATATCTGCAGTTTATTGAATTAGCCTTCACTTTTGTGGTGCGACACCTGAACTGTCGGGGGTGGGCACTTTAATTAACCTAAAGCTGCATTACTTTTTGTGGTAGCGATATACTACTATCACTATTGTAGTATGAAGGTATTTTGTGGTGCAAATGTATATTTTGTGGCACGAAGGTATATTTTGTGATTAGTACATACTGTCCGGGGGCGAAGCTTCCTCTGTCTGGGCAAAACCTCTACTGTTGAGGGGCGAAACTTCGCAACAGAATTTACTCCTCGGCCACCATATAAATGACTAACTGAGTTTTCAGTTAGCACGCAGTTTATGCTAAATTGGCATGTATAGTGTGTGCTCATTTATATATATGTGCATCTGCTTCAGCTCAGCCACTATATTTTTTTCGGCACAAAACTCCATGTTTATATTATTTTCTTGCATGTACGTTACGTGACCAACCTTTTGTGAAAATAAATAATCTTGAATCTTATTTGCTTTTAGAAAGTTGTATATGGAAACTACCTCCTACCTAAACTCACAGTTATACAATACAATATTTCGGGAAAACTTGCTATGTAATATACAGTGTATTTTCTCTTGAAATCAAAATGAGGTAAATGAGGCAAAAAAACTGCAGTGTGAAAACGGTCTATTTACATACACTGCCCTCCCAAAAATATAGGACCAGATTGACCATGTACTATGAAAATTATCTTACTTATATTTTATATTTTGGAGGGGGGGGTGTACATGAAATAATGGCTCCAAAACAGGATAGACTGGCAAAATTAAGGTGGTCTTAAAACGAGGCCCCTGTAATTTTAAAGAATTTATAACTTTCTGAACACGAGTGATAGACCACCTTCCAAAATTGCTTGTGTTTGTAAGCTTCCACGCCTTAGGCAGGTAGTTATTGTGACATAAGCTATCCTGCTCATGATTATCAGGTAGTTTCACTGTATGTTTTAGTAATTTTCATGGAAAAAGAATCTGTGCTAAGGTTAAATATATACTCACAGTACATACTGTCATGAATAGTCTGAGTGTTTTCAATTGTTTCTCGCAGAAATCCTTTATTTGTTAAATTTCATCTGACCAAACCAACCTTACCATTTTCTCCTGGTTTGCAAACTTCACCACATGAATCTTAGGAGACCACGAGATTGGAATTCAAAGCAGGAGATGTGTCTTGAAATCCGAGACATGATGGAATGTGTGCATGATCTCTCGTCATGATCAATTCCCTTCAGCTGCTGGAATAGAATTCCTTTTTCTCCTCTTTACACTTCATCTTATCAGCTGTAATTAGATATTTGACGCTGCCAGTTTCACGAAATTATGTTTCCTCAAAACGTTAGTAACTCTAAGGTAAGAAACATGAGTAGCTGTTCAACTTTGATGAACGCCATTTAAATTCTAAATTCCAAAAAGCGCCTTTAACAAAAATGCCATTCTTGTTCCGGCTTGAATATGACTTTTAAATGAATGATTCGTAAGTTATTTTATTATTATTCTGCATGAATATAAAATTTTCTTAATACAAAATACTAACTTTGCTTGTTGCTCGATTTCAAACTGTTCAGTTGTACAATGATATATGTTTGTCATTTTGCTGGACTTCCAAACAACATACTACAGACTACCAAACAACATACTACGGACTACCAAACAACGTTATACGGACTACCAAACAACATACTATGGACTACCAAACAACATACTACGGACTACCAAACAACATACTACTTCCTTCCAACATCCCCAATGTACATTTATCTTCATTCGAACATCAGCCCAATCAGGCATTTGTATCCGGGTTGGAAACATATTGTGTGTTTCTTAAGAATGTTAACATTAAATTTTATACTTTTTCACGTTTCCAGCTGATCAGCTTAGCCTAATGTATCCTGCACATAAAAAGTCGTATCATAAAGACTGGTAAATATTTCATCATTCCTTACTGAGGACTGATCAGCTTTGGTTTTGTCAAATTACTGTTGTTTCTGTAGCTTTGCAAAGTATAATTTCCACAGGCGTAGAGACACGTATCTCACTGTTATTGTCAATTGCTGGATGTTTCTTTTTGATGATATCTTAAACACAGCCTTCAACTTTAAAAGATGTGGAATTCTGCATGGTTCATCACTCTGACTTTTTGAAAACTACAAGCCACACAAATGTTTTAGGTGACACTAGAATGTTAAGAAACTCCGTGAAATGTTAAAATTAGAATAATTGACCCAAATTTCAGCCAAAAAACAGCAGTTTATGAAGGTACAATACTGTGGAATAATTTTCAGCAACAAAACAATCATAATTTCAAAACATCAAAAGCATTACAAAAAAGCAACAAAACTACTTCATCAGTGGTTACATACCTGTTATAAATGGATATTGACCTTCATTTTTTTTATGTAATTTAAACCTGATGCTGTAAAGGCAACCAGCCTGATAAGCATTGGCTTTTTCTGGTCACCATCCACTTATGGTTAATAAAATTACTACTTCTACTGCTACTGTTCTTCTATGTTATGTACAAGGTGCCTCATAATTAGTTTCTGCTGAGAGCCTTCTAAGCTTGAGTTCATAAATCATGATGACGGAATGTTGTCGCTTCCTGTCTTGTCATCGCTCTTAGTAACACCATACCTTGTTGTCGAGATAATGATCCATGGCATGTATACGGAAGATTGTAGTTGCAATTAAGCATATGTGCACAGCTTCTTGCTCTCCCATAGTCACAAATGATGGATTAGTTCTTCAATATTTCATGTTCCTTGAAAGTTTAGGCTGTAATGTGTTGCTGGATTAAGGCTTTATGTCCTGTATTTCTGCACCTGATGAGCTAATTATGACCATGGCAATACGATGATCAATGAAACAACCATCCAACTTAGGCTCGACTGGGAATCGGACCCGGCACCCATTGGTTGGAAGCCCAGCATGCTACCGCTGAGCTAGGCCCACACTCCCGATAGTCAGTCATGAAGATTTCTTTACAGCAAGGTCATAAAAAATTTAAGCTTTCTATTGTTTCTCTATCACTCAACAAGTGATGCAAAATGTTACTGATACCTGGTTAAGCTTTCTTCACCATGTTTAATTATTTCAGGGGAAAACCATTAAGCTACTTGATATTGACATACTTAGTTTCCTTTTTAAGGGAAATATGATTAGTACTCCTACATGTGGAGTGTTTGTTTCATGTGGTGTCACACCTAGCAGTATACAACTGATTAAAAAAATACTTTTTGAGAAAGATTTATGAATGCCACTGCAAAGTTTTGTGTTTGACTTTTCAGTCTTGAAAATCATGGCAAATCAGACATTGCTTGAAGTAATCAATGCAGACTGAGAAAAGAAAATCATAGAATTTAACTTGGATATCTCAACTGCTGGTTTTATGTATTGGAGAAGTAACTTGATTAAATAGTATGTAAATATAAAATCAAATCAGGGTTTGATGTCTCAACTGTCTTTGCGATTAAACCTTGGCAGGCCTGTTAAGCATTAGTCTTTCTGAACCCTCCAAGGATTATTACACAAAATTACCCATGATCCCTAACTATAGCCAAGTCCCCCTTTGCACCTCATGGGGTGGGGTGAAGCAGTCATTCAAAGAAGAGCTTCCATATCCATGTACAAGTCCAGCACCTATAATAAAACTTTAAGGCAGCTAGGAGTCTATGAATACTTCATGAATATATATCCTTTTCATGAATGGGTCATATTAACAAAGTAATGCAATTTATCAAGACGTGCATAGTGCATAGTGAGATTCTTGATCTGGAATAACCAATATATCTGGCAGACTTGTACATCTAGATATACAATTTGTTCCATTGCATTTCTCAAATATGACATTTGTGCAGAGAAATGTCCTGCAGGGGTGAGCTGCCCATCCAACATATAAATATGAATAGACAAGAAATGGTACTCATATATCTTTAAGCGGACAATGACATGACAACTTTGTACCCCGTGAAATATGTTTTGAACATATTTTGTAACATAAAAAGAATGTGAATTTGAGTTACACTAATGTACAATGTAAATTGTACAGTATGCTTTTTTCAACGAATGTAAATTTCACTGCACACCCGCTAACACCAGCCTACACACTGACAAAAGGTGGCATACAGCTGTATATCTCCCTAACAACTGCAGCCAACGTGTCCGGCATGGCTATCATCATTGGATAAATATCCAGCACTCGTTGCCTTACCATTGCTTTCTCAATATTCACAACTCATTCCAATTCATGATAGGATACTGCTCTTGTGGAAATATGGATGTTCTGCATAACCTCACAATCACATTGTTTCTATTTGCTCACACAGTAGTCAAATAGCCAAGCCTGAGCAATGTTCGTAGTGGTAGATAAGTCCAATAACCTCATGAGGGGTAACATTAGGTGTACCTGCTACTATTACTGAAGTAAAGTCAGGTCAATTATTTTTCTGAATTGCATTTTATAACGTGCACTTAAAACCAAATAGCCTGCAGATCATTTCTAAATTACAATATCTTCTAACAACCATGACCATTCATCTGTGTAGCAGAGAGGTTACAGCTCATTGAACAGCAACAACATAATGTGACGCAGACGTGGGGTTAAATCACTTTATTCACTCACAAAGATAGAGGTAAACCTACAAATACAATAAATGCAAGATTACAAGAAATACAATAATGGAGTGAACAATCAAACATCATTAAATTTATATAAAGTAATCATTTAGGTAAGTAATTTATCAAATAAAGCTATTAAATAAACTTTGAATACATGTGACACAGTCACTACTTTCTGGCCAAAGTCAGCCATCTTGGATTACAGGTAAGTCAGCCATCTTGAATTACAGGTAAGTATAAAAATTTGCAAAAGTTCATGAATAATTCAAATAATGTAATCACACTTACAACAATATGAAACACCCCAGTTTCTCTGCATCAGGTTGTCCCACTCTTGACTACTTATAGCCCTAAAGTAAAATAATACAATGTCTATCTGAGTATAATATGAACTAACTGCAGTGACAATGGATATTATAAATAACTAATGAAATAGCAACAAATCTAACATGTATACATGGCATAGAAACCCTGGCAATAAATGATATAATATGATGCACATACCTTTTAATTATTTGAATGAGTTGAATCAGTATACAAATGAGTGTGACTGGCATACAACATCATTGTGTCCATAATATTAAGTGTCCTTGGTATTAAATGTCTATAACTCATAAATGTCCCAATGTGTTGCCAGATCAGCATTCAAAAGTCAACTGACTAAAACTGGTATAAAGTAGTAATGTGTCAAAGAAATGACCTACATAGAGTGCTGACCAGTCAGGTGAACATAATCCCAACCCCTGCTCAAACTGCTAACATGGTCAACACTGATGCAGCATTGTTTTACACAGTATTATACACTAATAATATGTGACAGCAAATGATAAGTTATTAATGAAGTTTATAAACAAAACAAAAAGAATATATATATTACACCATGAGTAATTAAATAATTATGAACTCAAGAAAAATACCTATCATAAAATATATCAATACTCAAATCAGCAAATATATAAATATTTACAGGTTACATGGTAATGAATGTAACACTCCCCCTCCTTGAATTCTTTAAATTCAATACATCTTGTAAAAGAAAGACATACAGAGAAATACAATATTGAATGAAGACAAATAGAATACAAGTTATATTATCATTAAAACAGTTAAGAAATTACAAAGTGATAAACAATATGCAAGTGGAATATGCATGTTAACAAGTTTATCACATCTTACATCTAACTCCTCAAACACTACAAAAAACTCCTCTATCATATTTGTACACTCTCTATCATATTTGTACACTCTCAATCAGGACTTAGTCTTTTTCCTCCAAAAGAACAATTTTAGTAATTGGTCTGACTAGAGTGGTAGAACGAGTTTTGATATGGACCGTCCTAACCAATCCATCACGGCCATGCTTCACCTCGACTACTAGACCAAGAGGCCAAATGTTTCTGGGAGTGTTTTCATCAACAATCATCACTAGATCTCCAGTACTGACATTTCTGTGTTGCTGGATCCACTTGGACCTTTTTTGCAGTTCAGGTAGGTATTCTTTAAGCCATCTGGACCAAAATTGATTAGCCAGATGCTGGACATATCTCCAGCGTCGCCTGTACATGTCACCAATGTGAAAGACACCAGGAATGGGCTCTGGACCACCTCGTAACAATAGTAAGTGGTTTGGAGTCAATGGGGACATGTCGTCAACTTGGTCACTCATTCTTGTGATTGGTCGACTGTTCACTATAGATTCAACCTCCGTGAACAAAGTCCTCAATATGTCATCTGTGAGTCTACAATTTCTCAACACTGCTGAAAAGACTCTCTTGACTACACCAATAAGGCGCTCCCACACGCCTCCCATGTGGGAAGCATGAGGTGGGTTGAACTTCCACTCCATATTGTGTCGTACTCCATAGGACTGAATTTGTTTAACATCCAGTTGACGCATGCTCCGTGAAATCTCAGACCGAGCTCCAAGGAAGTTGCTCCCATTATCACAGAATACCTTTTGGGGGATACCTCGTCGTGCCACAAATCTCCTGAACCCATTGATGAAGGAATCTGTGTCCATACTGTCCAACATCTCCAGGTGAATGGCACGAGTGTTGAAACAAGTACAAATCAGACCATATCGCTTAATCTCTGATCTCCCATACTTCGTCATGAATGGTCCAAAGCAGTCCATGCCAGTGAACGTAAACGGAGGCTTGCCTGCTTCCAGACGTTCAGGCGGCAGTCCGGACATCTGCTGGGTGCAAGGTAGGGCATATAGCTTCTTGCATGTGACACATTCTCTTCTTACTTGTTTAATAAGTGTCCTGGCTTTAGTGACCCAAAATTTGAATCTGAGAATGCTGAGAATCCATTCAGTTCCAAGATGTGCTACATCATGTAGATCTCTTATTATGAGACGGGCAATAGAATGCTGATGTGGAATGATGATTGGATGCTTTCTCTCACTACAGAGGTCCGCATGTTTCAAACGACCCCCAACACACATGAGGCCCTTGTCATTCAGCATTGGCAGCAAGTCTCTCACAGGACTAGATTTTAATATATCAGTTTTAGCAGTAAGCCTCTGAATCTCATTTGTGAAGGATTGCTGCTGTACATGTTTCACAACTACTATCTCTGCTTGCTGGATCTCAGCTGCTGTAAGACTAGCGCTAGCTATACTTCTGTCCTTTGTCTTCAATATCATGCATAACCGTCGCCACCATGCAACAGCACGCTTGAGTTTATAAAGGCTGGAGTAGTGCTCCACAAGCAGATCAATTGGATGTACTTCAACTTCTACAAGGTAAGTAATCTTGCATTTATTGTATTTGTTGTTTACTGTGACGCAGACGTGGGGTTAAATCACTTTATTCACTCACAAAGATAGAGGTAAACCTACAAATACAATAAATGCAAGATTACAAGAAATACAATAATGGAGTGAACAATCAAACATCATTAAATTTATATAAAGTAATCATTTAGGTAAGTAATTTATCAAATAAAGCTATTAAATAAACTTTGAATACATGTGACACAGTCACTACTTTCTGGCCAAAGTCAGCCATCTTGGATTACAGGTAAGTCAGCCATCTTGAATTATAGGTAAGTATAAAAATTTACAAAAGTTCATGAATAATTCAAATAATGTAATCACACTTACAACAATATGAAACACCCCAGTTTCTCTGCATCAGGTTGTCCCACTCTTGACTACTTATAGCCCTAAAGTAAAATAATACAATGTCTATCTGAGTATAATATGAACTAACTGCAGTGACAATGGATATTATAAATAACTAATGAAATAGCAACAAATCTAACATGTATACATGGCATAGAAACCCTGGCAATAAATGATATAATATGATGCACATACCTTTTAATTATTTGAATGAGTTGAATCAGTATACAAATGAGTGTGACTGGCATACAACATCATTGTGTCCATAATATTAAGTGTCCTTGGTATTAAATGTCTATAACTCATAAATGTCCCAATGTGTTGCCAGATCAGCATTCAAAAGTCAACTGACTAAAACTGGTATAAAGTAGTAATGTGTCAAAGAAATGACCTACATAGAGTGCTGACCAGTCAGGTGAACATAATCCCAACCCCTGCTCAAACTGCTAACATGGTCAACACTGATGCAGCATTGTTTTACACAGTATTATACACTAATAATATGTGACAGCAAATGATAAGTTATTAATGAAGTTTATAAACAAAACAAAAAGAATATATATATTACACCATGAGTAATTAAATAATTATGAACTCAAGAAAAATACCTATCATAAAATATATCAATACTCAAATCAGCAAATATATAAATATTTACAGGTTACATGGTAATGAATGTAACACTCCCCCTCCTTGAATTCTTTAAATTCAATACATCTTGTAAAAGAAAGACATACAGAGAAATACAATATTGAATGAAGACAAATAGAATACAAGTTATATTATCATTAAAACAGTTAAGAAATTACAAAGTGATAAACAATATGCAAGTGGAATATGCATGTTAACAAGTTTATCACATCTTACATCTAACTCCTCAAACACTACAAAAAACTCCTCTATCATATTTGTACACTCTCTATCATATTTGTACACTCTCAATCAGGACTTAGTCTTTTTCCTCCAAAAGAACAATTTTAGTAATTGGTCTGACTAGAGTGGTAGAACGAGTTTTGATATGGACCGTCCTAACCAATCCATCACGGCCATGCTTCACCTCGACTACTAGACCAAGAGGCCAAATGTTTCTGGGAGTGTTTTCATCAACAATCATCACTAGATCTCCAGTACTGACATTTCTGTGTTGCTGGATCCACTTGGACCTTTTTTGCAGTTCAGGTAGGTATTCTTTAAGCCATCTGGACCAAAATTGATTAGCCAGATGCTGGACATATCTCCAGCGTCGCCTGTACATGTCACCAATGTGAAAGACACCAGGAATGGGCTCTGGACCACCTCGTAACAATAGTAAGTGGTTTGGAGTCAATGGGGACATGTCGTCAACTTGGTCACTCATTCTTGTGATTGGTCGACTGTTCACTATAGATTCAACCTCCGTGAACAAAGTCCTCAATATGTCATCTGTGAGTCTACAATTTCTCAACACTGCTGAAAAGACTCTCTTGACTACACCAATAAGGCGCTCCCACACGCCTCCCATGTGGGAAGCATGAGGTGGGTTGAACTTCCACTCCATATTGTGTCGTACTCCATAGGACTGAATTTGTTTAACATCCAGTTGACGCATGCTCCGTGAAATCTCAGACCGAGCTCCAAGGAAGTTGCTCCCATTATCACAGAATACCTTTTGGGGGATACCTCGTCGTGCCACAAATCTCCTGAACCCATTGATGAAGGAATCTGTGTCCATACTGTCCAACATCTCCAGGTGAATGGCACGAGTGTTGAAACAAGTACAAATCAGACCATATCGCTTAATCTCTGATCTCCCATACTTCGTCATGAATGGTCCAAAGCAGTCCATGCCAGTGATTAAATAATTATGAACTCAAGAAAAATACCTATCATAAAATATATCAATACTCAAATCAGCAAATATATAAATATTTACAGGTTACATGGTAATGAATGTAACACATAAAATTGCACAGGGAAGAGAAGGATATTGGTTGAAGAATGTGCTGTACTTCTGATGTACAGCCAAAATAAAACAGAAAGTTTGTTCAGTGCGGCCTGTTTAAATTGGCAAGTCAGTTAGAAAGACTAGGATGGACTGCTATTGTATAAATGTGCCTCACTGAATAGTGCTAAACTAACCCTACAATCCTTAAATCATAAAACAAAGCTGCGGATTTTTAAGATATCACTTTCCAGGTTATTACTTTTTGGGGCTTCACATACTTATGCATGTCACTGTAGCACTGTCTGAAAGTAAGCTACTATACGATTCTACAAGGCATATTTCTTTAGTTTGCTGATTGTATGTTGCTTACAAGGGCTTATGGATTAAAAGCATTGAGATCTAAATTTGCTTTGCCTGATCAGAGGCATTTTGCCATCATGACAGCACAAGCAAGTTACCATACAATAAGACCAAGGCTACTGACTTTGTCAAGAACAGCTTTTACTCCCCCTGCGCAAGTGCTTTCAACGATGGGGCCAGTTTCAGTCAAAAACATTATATTACACTTCAAAAATGGTAATATTATACAAAACAATTAATTTCCTGCTTATTCTAAGTGATAACTTAATTTATTTATGGGTATTTACAACTTATTTTTGGGGAATTCCTTGCCTGTACGCTGGGAATGTTCGATTCTCATCTCTAATGACAGCTAATTTGCATATTTCACCATCTACACACATGATGGTGCTTCCTGATTGGCCAATATCTCCCAAGCACTGTGGGCTGTCAGCCACAAGCCAATTGAGTGACCTAACTGAGCAATCTTTGAGTGTACTCAATGCAAACAAAACTAATTGATATGCAATTTCATGTTTAAAGTGTCAGACATTCAATGTCATAAACCAGCCTATAGGCTATTAGGCAAATTTGTTTGTATTTAAGTCTAACTGGTAAACTAGCAAAATAATTGCCATCAAGCTCAGGGCGTTTCCTAATGTATTCAGCTACATTCTGATTGGCTGTTACAAATGACATTGCTGCCTCTTGAGATTAGAAGCCAATTAAGGCAGTCAGCAGCCTTGGTATTATTTAAAGTATAAGAGCTGTCATCACTGAGCAATGACATATTTATTGGCAAACGCATGTGGCCTGATATTGGCTTTGAAGGCCTTCAAAAAAGTAACTAAAATATAATGAAAAAATGTGTCCTGCTCTATTATCAGTGACAAAGGTAATAGTTATATATCCTGAACAGGAGGAAGTTAACTAACATTTTGGTTTGTTATATCTCAATGCCAAAGGCAGATGGATATAAGCAACAAAAATGTTAGTTAACTCCTGACTATGAGGGATAAAACTAACTCCTACTCCACTTAACATATTTGCTAATTTGTTTGATTCTTTGGAGGAGAAAGTGTAAGGCATTAAGAAAAAAGAAACAATTATCCAGAATTAGGTCAACTTATGTTTCTTTCTGATTGTCCCAAGAAGTACGATGATTTCTCCAGAGAGCTCGAGATGTTCTGCCAATTTCCTAATCATAGGCATCATTGTTTCCAAATGTAAGATATGGAGGCAGCATTCTCCTGAAGAAATTACTTGCATTTGTTGGCTTGCATGCCTAAGTCATATAGTTCTTGTAAGACTCACTTTTTCCCCTTTGCTAATTGAGCATCTGTTTTAGTAGAAAACAATAATTGCTGTTGCTAGAATATGATGCCATTTTTTAGCATACATCTCCATTTGTAAAGGGCATTAACAGCCTCCAAATTTTATAAGATATTTATGAATTTCACTTCCTAAAAAGACATACAAATTATGTCACTAATTTCCAATTGGAGAGGTTAACATTTGCCATTCCAAAAGTTCACCATGACAAACAACCTTTTTCCTTGTTTGCAAACTTTGACACATTAAATTCTAGGAGATTGTGGGATTAGAATTCAATGCAGGAGATGGGTCTTGAAATCTGAGCCGTGATTGAATGTTTGCATGATCTCTCGTCATGATCACATTCCCACAGCGGTTGGAATCGAAATTCTTTTCTCCTCTTCACACTTTTTTTG
Source organism: Alitta virens (assembly GCA_932294295.1). Classification (NCBI taxonomy): domain Eukaryota; kingdom Metazoa; phylum Annelida; class Polychaeta; order Phyllodocida; family Nereididae; genus Alitta; species Alitta virens. The sequence goes on along the minus strand of OW028584.1, from coordinate 6,567,998 downwards.
CTAATGTAATTAGAATATTTGATACAACCAGTTCCAAGAGATTGTGTTTACTAAAAGTGTTAGAAACTCTCCAGTTACAGATGGAAGAGAAGTTTATTAACTTTAATTGGTCACAGTTTGAATTCCCTGAAAGCTTAGAAGAATGCTATTCTGCTTCCTGGTTTATTCAATTCCACTTTTAGTGAAATGGCAAATGATTGAATTTTAAGCCTGAGCAGGTTTGTCTTAGAAAAGATGACTTCAAATAAATGGACATTTATTTTGAATTATACTGTGATATGGTTTGCAGTCTAGCTTGCCAGATGCCCATATATATGAGATGAATGATGAGTATAATGAATTGATGATGGAGATGCAGTTAGCAAGAATACTTCATCATTCTTATTCAGAAATTATGGGACAAGAGAACTGACAACCACTAAGTCTTAGATATTTTATGTGACTGTATATAGTTGCTCTTTTCACAAACTCAGCAATAACTCAACTAGGAATAGACATAGAGCTTACCAAAAACAAAGAATCTCTCTCACAAAGCAGTTTGTCAAAATAGCTACAATTTTTGTAACTTCGATTAACATTTCAGGCATTTAAGCTAACTCTTTCAGCATTCAAATTTTTTGTTAGGCTGTTTAAACGTTTTTACCAAATATTCACGTGACTAGAATGCCACAGGGTCCCAGGTTCGATTCCCGGTCGAGCTGGCTGTTTCATCCTTCATCTCATTGCCATGTTCCCTGCCTGTCCTAATTAGCCCATCAGGTGAAGAAATACAGGATGTAAAGCCTAATCCACCCATCCCACCACATCATCATCTTGACATCGGAGCGATATCAGCTAATAACCGCCAATGATGTTGACTTAATCCTGGCTTGCTTTTGGGTAGTATGTATGGATTTTTAGACAGAAATTGAAAAAAGGGGAAATGACATATCGTGTTGGCTGCAACAATTCAAACTTTCACAGGTACAGCAAAAACCGTTGCATATTTTTCTGGAAGAGAAAGTCTGAGGCAGGAAAAAAAAAGACACAATTACCCAGTCAACTTAAGTTTCTTATTGACGGTCCCAATAAGTACGATGATTTCTCCAGAGAGCTCAAGATATTCCCACAACTTCCTAATCTTAGGCATCATTCTTTCCTAATGTAAGATAATGAGGCAGCATTCTCCTAAAGAAATTGCTTGCATTGGCTTACATGCCTAAGTCAGATAGTTCTCGTAAGCCTCGCTTTTTTTTCACCTTGCTAATTGAGCATCTGTTTTAGTGGAAAACAATGATCACCATCTCTAGAAATGATGCTATCATTTAGCATACACCTCCATTTGCAAAAGTCATAAAAATATTTCATAAGATATCTTTTGATTTTATTTTCAGAAAGGATGTACAAATTATGTCACTAGTTTTCAAATAGATAGGTAAACATAGATCTGTTATCCTAAAAGTTCCATCCCGACAAACAATTCAACTGTCTTTTTCCGTGTTCACATCTTCGACACAATCAATAAATTACATGAGACCATGGGATTAGAATGTAAGGCAGGAGATATGTCTTGAAATCCTAGACATGATTGAATGTTTGCATGATGTCTCGGCATGATCAAATTCCCACACCTGTTGAAATGTAAATTATCTTGTCCTCTTCACACTTCGTTTTATAAAAAAAATTATTAATAGCTTTGATGCTGCCAATTCCAAGAAATTGTGTTTACTCAAAATGTTAGAAACTCTCCAGTAAGAGCAGTTGATGGACTTTAATGAGCAAAATTTGGATTCCGCTGGAAGTTTAGCAGAATGCTATTCTGCTTACCGCTTTTTTCAATTCAACTTTCAGTGAAGTGGCAAATGATTGAATTTCAAACCTCAGCATGGTTGTCTTACAAAATGATGACTGAAGCGAAGTGGACATTTATTTTGAATCTTACTGTGATATTGTTTGCAGTCTAGCTTGTCAGATGCCTATATATATGAGATGAATGATGAGACAAATGAATTGACAATGTGGATGGAGTTAGGAAAAATGCTTCATCATTCTTTCTTAATGTGAGGAATGATAGGACAATAGGGCTGACATCCACTAAGTCTAGGTTCAATGATACTTTATTGATTAATTGCTATTTTGTGTGACTATACTGTAATTAGTTCCTTTTTTTCACTGATGGGACAATAAGTCCACCAGCAATTAAAATAGGACATACTATCAACAATGAATCCCTCTTGCCAGGCAGTAAGTAAACAAATAGCTAAAACTTTATCAATTTAGTTTAAATTTTAGATATTTTCACGAACTTCCAGACATCTTCACTAACTTTTTAAACGTTAAATTTTGCTGATTTTTAGGACATAATTTTCAACCCATACATGTAGCCACTAAGTCAAGAAAAGCCAGTCTGCATTACTTTAATTTATGCTAACTAACTGGTTAGATAAAGAATTACTAAAATTAATGCTGACTAACTGGTTAGATAAAGCATGTTACTTTAATTAATGCTGACTAACTGGTTAGATAAAGCATTACTTTAATTAATGCTGACTAACTGATTAGATAAAGCTACCCAACTTGTCAGTCAAAATGCTATGGTGGTCAGTCATTCTAGGCACTGTCAAAATGTCTAGTCGAAGATATGTTCATGGATTGCCTCCACAAAGGTAGTCTGGAGACCTTGCAAGTCGAATTGTCATCACACTTGAAAAGTTGGTTGGTCCATGTGGTGAGAAACATTGTGGGGTATTCCCTACAACTGTATAATCATGATGATGGGTGGGTGAGATGGGTTAAATGTCCCATATTTTAGTACCGTATAGGGTTTTGTCAAATAAATTTTTTTTTTTTCTGTTTTAAATATTTGAATAAAGACATGCTATTTAGCTGTCAACAATTCCACTTCTTAAGCTGGTCTTGTTACATTGCTACATTAAATATTAGCAGAATGACCCGTCAAAAGCTGTTGCGTAGCACCATAAACTAATTTCCTGTTCAGATATAAGAATACTTGATCTAGAGTACTGTTAACATGAAGGAAATCAATATACACACTGTTGATTGATAAATTTCCAGTAAAAGTCTGAAAGGCAGTCCTCTAAACTTAAATTCATACATCAGAATGATGGAATGTTGTCACTTCCTCTCTCGTCATCGCTCTAAGTAACACCATGCCCTGTTGTCGAGATAATGATCCATGGCATGTGTAAGGAAGATTGTAGCTGCCATTAAACATGTATGAACAGCTTCTGGCTCAACTGGTTGTGTAAAAAATGATGGATTGGTTCTGCGGATCTTCAGGCTTCAGTAGGCAACCTTGCAAGAAGCTAAGGCAAATGAACAGAGCTATAAGTAACAATGGCAATTGCAACCAAGTGTGGCAAAACCCAAGACCTTGTCAATTTAAGGACATGAAGGCTGACAGTTCTAACAGCTTAATGATTGGCTATAATTTAAACAAAAGAATATCTAGGCATTGGTGACCAACAATTCGAAACATTGACGATGCAATCATACATAATCAAAGTGGTTCTTGCTTAATATCTGGTAAGTTGGCCATGATTAAAAGTTTGGTGACCACTCACCTTGTCCCGCAAAAGATTGCAGATAAAAGGTTATTCCAATAAGGATATATAAACTGTATCCCACATAAATTATACAAACTACAAACCAGTCAGAGTCTCTATTCTTTTCTAATCTATTCCATTCTAATCTATTCTATTCTAATCTATTCTATTCTAATCTATTCTATTCTAATATATTATATTCTAATCTATTCTATTCTATTCAACTCAATCTGCAGCTCAATCCCCAAGGCATAATTCTTCTTTATTCCACTGTTTGAAGACAACTTTAATACAAAAGATGAATGAAATTTTTATATCTGTCTGCATCATGCTTGAGTTCCTATTGGCTAAGCCTTCTTGTATTCAGAGGGATTCTTGAATGATTAATAACCTATGTCTTAAAATCTCAAATGGGTACGAAAAACATTTCTCTCAAGGAATTTTATATCTGCTCTTTTGAATATACATTTTTTTCATAATAAATATGGTCAGAAGAGTATTTTGTTAATTGAGTCATTGTTACCACTAGCAAAGTTGTGTCAATTTCTTATTGTTAGTTAATTTTTTTTTTAGTGACTACAACATAGATGGCAGCAGCTGGTGATGGTAAATAGCTTTTGACACATTGCTCCATCTGGGGGTAATAGGATCATTATCATACTCCACTTACTTATAGACTGTTTTCTCATTGTTCTGAGCGGGATATAACCAACAAAAAGTGATAGTTATTGCCCGCAGTAGGCTGATTCAGGATTTATAAGATTCCAAAAGGGAGAGGAGGGGAGGAAGACAGGAGGAGGAGATGAGAAGAGGAGGATAGGAAGAGGAGAGGAGGAAAGAAGATGAGGATGAGGAGCATGTAGCGCATATCTGCAGTTTATTGAATTAGCCTTCACTTTTGTGGTGCGAAACCTGAACTGTCGGGGGTGGGCACTTTAGTTAACCTAAAGCTGCATTACTTTTTGTGGTAGCGATATACTACTATCACTGTTGTAGTATGAAGGTATTTTGTGGTGCAAATGTATGTTTCGTGGTGCGAGGGTATATTTTGTGATGAGTACATACTGTCCGGGGGCGAAGCTTCCACTGTCTGGGCAAAACCTGTACTGTCGGGGGGCGAAACATCGCACCAGAATTTACTTCTCGGCCACCATACAAATGACTAACTGAGCATTCAGTTAGCACGCAGTTTATGCTAAATTGGCATGTATAGTGTGCGCTCATTTATATATATGTGCATCTGCTTCAGCTCAGCCACTATAATTTTTCGGCACAAAACTCCATGTTTACATTATCTTGCATGTACGTTACATAACCAACCTATTGTGAAAATAAATAATCTTGAATCTTATTTGCTTTTAGAAAGTTGTATATGGAAAATACCTCCTACCTGAACTCACAGTTATACAATATAATATTTCGGGAAAACTTGCTATGTAATATACAGTGTATTTTCTCTTAAAATCAAAATGAGGTAAATTAGGCAAAAGTACCAAGATAGCTGCAGTGTGAAAATGGTGTATTTATATACACTGCCCTCCCAAAAATATAGGACCAGATGACCGTGTACTATGAAAATTATCTTACTTTTATTTTATTTTATTTTGAGGGGGGGGGGAAGGTGTGCATGAAATAATGGCTCCAAAACAGGATAGACTGACCAAAAAGTAGGGTGGTCTTAAAATGAGGCTCCTGTAATTTTAAAGAATTTATAACTTTCTGAACATGAGTGATAGACCACCTTCCAAAATCAGAACAGGTGTATATTCATATGAATTACCAAAGAAATTATTAAACTGCATTTTATGGCATAAATATCCTACACAGCAATATGAAGGTTAGGTCTGTATAAACTCCCTCTATGTTTTATAGGAAATCACAGAACTCTCCTCAAGATGGGAGGAAAGAGATTGGTATGATGAGAAAAATTCTGTTGTCTGGCTGCTGAAGCAAGCACAGAACATCAGTGCACCCCAGAAAAACAATGGTGGCCAGACAGAGTGTCAGTGACACCCAAAACCCATTTGCTCTTTTCACATCACTAGGACGACCTCTGCTTCGAGTGGCGATCGCTTTACCGATGATTATGGAATCTGAGAGTGAGAGTTGATGTGCTCTTGTCCAAACTTGTTCTCTACAAATAACCTGGAATGTATGAAGAATGTCTGAAGACATTATGGCGGTCTCTTCTGCAAGCAGCTTGGTACATGGCCAAATGTGCCTATTGGAAAATGCATGGTTCTTGCCTAATTAAAATGAGGTGAAAACCATGTGTTCACCATGCATTTATCCAAACACATGGAAAACACACGTAGCACATTTGGCCATGAAGCCTAGTGGCTAAGGCATTGGCATATTAGCAAATTGGCTAGCTGTGAAGGTCTTGGGTTTGAATTCTGATCGAGGCACTCTTCATGTACAGCTCAACAGGATGTTGATTGCATGAGAGGTTAGAATTGCTGGTGCCTTGTACTCAAAGTCTATGCTAGGTCAAGTAGAGGACCCCACCCTTTGGGTAGATGTGTAACATGTTGCAGACACCATGCCTTATCATCTCATCATTATGCCTGCCTGCAGCTGTTCACATAAGCAGACTCAGTTTCAGACCCAGTAGCATTGTGAATGTACGATTCATTACAATGCAATACAATGCAATACAATGCAATGCAATACCATGCAATACCATAAAATTTAGTCCAGAGGTAAATTACCAATACATGGCCATTTAGTACACATCTTGTTACAGGATTGCCCTAACAGTGAGGTGGCCTTAAAAAAGGCTCAATTGTACTATAATAACTGGTCTTTATGGTGTAGGTAGACTGTGTGATAAATTCACTCATGCAAAAAAGAAAATGTATGTAAGTACTAGAATATCCTATCTGCACGAGCCTTGCTCACATGTTGTGTGGTACTAAATATTCATCAAATAATCTTATAGGAAGACAGATTCACTTGAGTTCACAAAACAGAATGATTGAACGTTGTAACTTCCTCTCTCGTCATCGCTCTAAGTAACACCATGCCTTGTTGTTGAGATAATTATCCATGGAATGTATAGGGAAGATTGTAGCTGCCATTACATGTACACACACCTCCTAGCTCAACTTGCTGGGTGGAGATGATGGATTGGTTCTAAGGGTCTGCAATACAGTATTTCAGGTTGTCTGTGCCAGAATGAGTTGCTTTGTACCTAATAAATTAAAGTAATCTCAACTTATCATGTCTGGGGTACTTTAACTAGAGTGCCACATGTAATTAAAAGTCTTGCCAGTGAGATTTCCAAAATATTGTCATATTTTGGCGATGTCGGGCCAACATCAGGGGGACGTAGCTTGTTATCAGGGTATCTCATCTCATCTCTTGTCTTTTCTTTTCTTTTATGTTTTTTTTATTGTTGTTCTTATCTTGTCTTGTCTTATCTTATCTTATTTTATCTTATCTTATCTTACCTCACCTTATCTTGTCTTATCTTATCTTATCTTGCATCAATATTTTGAAGAATATCTATACAGACATGAATGTTTCCAAGCTTTAACATGCCAGTTTTACAAGAGCCCTTTGTCCCAATTCATATACACTGCATGACAGGTTTACTTAAAAATAAACAGACATTTCAAAATGCAAATGTCTCAACATATTATGTTTGTTGCCTTGATGGTGCAGGCCACCTCAAAACCCACATAAAGGGATATGAAATGGGTGTTTTCGACTAAATGTAACACAAGACAATGAACCTAATAGAATCATGATTAATCCATTGAGTCTTGTCTTTCGGACCAAAATGTTGCATGCTTCAGATCCAACATGATATCTTTCATCACAATTAAAAAAAGGTTTTCCATTAATCAAATTGATACACATCGCATGTCTAAATTTTGCAATCTACAATTTTAAATGGAATTGTACTCAAAAATAAAAACTCCCCCGTCTTTTCAAGTGCAACGCACTTAATTAGATCAACTTGAGTAGAAACATTCGATTCAACAAGTTTATGGCAATTGTACAATTGTATTCAAAAAGAAAAATTAATCAACTGTATGGTAATAGTTATATCCCGAATAACTAGAATTTTTGTAGGTTATATGATGGATATAAATTTACTAAATGCTCTTATATGCAAGAAACAAGCGTTTGCACTCTCGAGGAACATGACATTGGTTATATCCCTCTTATAAAATACTTTATGAGCTAGAGTGGGCTAGAGTGGGCTAGAGTGAGCTAGAGTGGGCTAGATCCACGCTTGGTCTTTTTTGATAAAATTGTGGACCTTTGATGAAAAAAATATTAAAATAGCATTCCCTGATGTGGCCCAATGTGGTCCAATGTGTGGACATGGACCAAGTCGACTGGGTCTAATGACCCCCTCGACCCCCCCCCCTTTGGGTACGGGTCTGACTGAGCTATACTGACCTATACTGACCTATCCAAGCACCCTGCAACCTACCACAACATCAATCTATCCATAGCTGTCTTCTGGAAGCTACAGCACTTCAATTCTTTTAAATTTTGAGGCCACATCTGTTTATTAATCATGACACTTGTCAATTGACAGTCCCTTGTACTCGGTGTCAGTGCTGAGGCAAGTAAAATAACTCACCCATGGGGTAAATGTGTAACATGGTTGGACTCCTCCTCTCTCTCTCTCTCCCTTAATTAATCACTCCTGTGAATGGCAAGAACTTGTATTAGAGGGTGGCACTTTCCACATCCATCTATTTTTGTGCGTTCCACATCTATCTATCATGTATCATCTATCTACAGGTAGTCAAATTGAACCTAGACAAAGCTTGACAACTTCTCCAATATGATGCTGTACTAAAAGTACATGCAGCTGCAGCACCATTGGTACATAAGTTGAGAATTATGCATGTTTGTAATTTATGTTAAAAAGATGCATGTCTGTTGCACATACATATTTACAATATATGAGATAAATTTCTTACATTTGCCAAGGTGCATATTTTTTCAGTGGTGGTACAGTTAGGTTCATAAAATATGGCCGACTCTTGACAGCTGTTGCAACATATTCTTGGCTAAAGCCGGCTGCTTCTGTCTACTGCTAGCTTAAAGTTGGCCTAAAGCAACCATTAAAAAATATAAACTTTGGTAAATGTGAGAAATTTATCCAATGAATCATAAATATGTATGTACCACAGACATTTGTCTTTTCAACAAAAAATGACAAATACGCTTTACGATCAACCTATGCATAAATTTGTGCCACACATACTTTTAGATCCACCTTTGAGTAGCCAGCTATAGCCAGAAAGTTATGTTTAGTGAAGGTAGCATTGTATATCAGAATTGTCTAACTTTGTTTAGGTTCAATTTGACAGGCTGTTTTTGATGAAACTAACTGTAGGTGCAAGCTGACTTTACGCTAGGCGCAGACATAAGCAGCTCGCTTTAGCCAGTTATAGCTACAACCAGGAATAGCAGCTGGCTTTAGCCAGTTATAGCTACAACCAGGAATAGGTCGCTACAACTGTCTAAAGTCGAACATATTTTATTGAACTGTGATGTCCACATGTAGAGGACAGTCAGTAGCTCAATGATCAGAAAAAGCTATACAATTTTATGGAAAGTCAACTGCTGATGCATACTTGCATGTTCTTGTCAGGGCTTCACATGTACCATGTAGATCTCATGACAAAAGTTACACGATGTCACAGACTTCTTCTTTGTTTTTCCTTGACATCATCCTTGGTGACAACCATGCAATCACACTTTTGTAACCTCATCCGATCTGCTTCCCTGTTTTTACGACCTTGCTATTACCAGAGTATGCCTCATCTATCTCATATGTGATATCATCTCAATCAGACAGACATTTCTGGCCGAGGTATCTGAGTCCTTTGAGCAATGAGCCTGAAATTAATCTCCTTTGATATTGCACGAGAAAGGAAAGAATACTGCAAAGTTACAAAGAATATGTTGCGGCCTCGCTGACTTACTGTGTGGATGAGCTGGCATGAAATATACACAGTTTGTACAAAGCTGATGTATCATTAATCAAACTGTTTATCCAAGTATGCTGATTTGTTACACCCTTTCATTTTTGATTATGAGTCTAATACTTGCAGAAAAATCAATAATCATGTCCATGTTCCTGGATACCACCTTACACCATTTTTTTTGGCAATTTTAAGAGGCATATAAGGCTGTCTCTACTACAAGAATAAATAACAGAAATTATCCAGAATTAAGTTAGCATTAACTATCTGACTGAAAATCTGTAGAAGCATGATGATTTCTCCAGGGAGCTCAAAATGTTCCCACAATTTCCTCATCTAAGGCGTCTTTGTTTTGTAATGTAAGATAATGAGGCAACATTCATGTGATGAAATTGCTGGTGTTTGTAAGCTTGCATGCTTTAGGCAAGTAGTTATTGTGACACAAACTATTCCTGCTCATGATTATTAGGTAGTTTCACTGTATGTTTTGGTAATTTTCATGGGAAAAAGAATCTGTGCTAAGGTTAAATATATACTCGCAGTATATACTGACATAAAAAGTCTGATTGTTTTCAATTGTTTCTCGCAGAAATCCTTTATTTGTTAAATTTCATCTGACCAAACCAACCTTACTATTTTCTCCTGGTTCGCAAATTTCACCACATGAATCTTGGGAGACCACGGGATTGGAATTCAAGGCAGGAGATGTGTCTTGAAATCCGAGACATGATTGAATGTTTGCAAGATCTCTCATCATGATCACTTCCCTTCTGCTGCTGGAATAGAATTCCTTTTTCTCCTCTTTACACTTCATCTTATCAGCTGTAATTAGATATTTGACGCTGCCAGTTTCACAAAATTATGTTTCCACAAAAAGTTAGTAACTCTAAGGTAAGAAACATGAGTAGCTGTTCAACTTTGATGAGCGCCATTTAAATTCTAAATTCCAAAAAGCGCCTTTAACAAAAATGCCATTGTTGTTCCGACTTTGAATATGACATTTAAATGAATGGATTTCAAAGAGTTGATACGGTCTTTTGATGTTTAAGTTATATTAATAGACAGCATGTATATAATATTTTCTTTATACAAAATACTAACTTTGCTTGTTGCTTGATTTTAAACTGTTTAATTGTTCAATGATATATGTTTGTCAATTTTACAGGACTACAAAACATATTACATTCTTACAACATCACCCATTCAGCTTCATTTGAACATCAGCCCAATCAGGCATTTTGCATCCAGGTTGGAAATAATATTGTGTTTCTTAACATTTATACTTTTTCACGTTTCCAGCTGATCAGCTTTGTCTAATGTATCCTGCACATAAAAAGTCGTATCATAAAGACTGGTAAATATTTCATCATTCCTTACTGAGGACTGATCAGCTTTGGTTTAGTCAAATTAATGTTGTTTCTGTGGCTTTGCAAATTATGATTTCCACAGGCCTAGAGACACATGCATCTCACTGTTATTGTCAATTGTTGGATGTTACTTTTTGATGATATCTTAAAGACAGCCTTCAAAATTAAAAGATGTGGAATTCTGCATGGTTCATCACTCTGACTGTACACTTTTGGAAAACTACAAGCCACACAATTGTTTTAGGTGACACTAGAATGTTAAGAAACTCCGTGAAATGTTAAAATTAGAATAATTGACCCAAATTTCACCAGAAGAGTCACTAGACAAAAAAAAGAACTATTGATATGCAGAGTAAAGACAGAGCAAGCCAAAAAACAGCAGTTTATGAAGGTGAAATACAATCATGATTTCAAAACATCAACAGCATTACACAAAATCATCAAAAATTGTTAACATACCTGTTATAAATGGATATTCAAAACATCAAAAGCCATACACTGACCTTCATTATTTTTATGTAATTAAAACCTGATGCTGTAAAGGCAACCAGCCTGATTAGGGCTTTATGGCCTGCATTTCTGCACCTGATGGACTAATCATTTAGGACCATGGCAATGAGACAACCAGCTAACTTAGACTTGACTAGGAATTGAACCCGGGACCCAGTGGTTGGAAGCCCAGCATGCTACGAGCTAGGCCCCCACACCCGATAGTCGGTCATGAAGATTTCTTTACAGCAAGGTCTTAAAAAATGTAAGCTTCCTATTGTTTCTCAATCAAGTGATGCAAAATGTTACTGATACCTGGTTAAGCTTTAAGCTTCCTTCACCACATTTAACATTATTTAAGCTTAATAATTTCAGCGGAAAACCATTAAGCTTCTTGATATTGACATACTGAGTTTCCTTTTCAGGGGAAATATGATTGGTACTCGTACATTTGGAGTGTTTGTTTCATGTGGTGTCACACCTAGTAGTATATAACTGATTAAAAATTACTTTTTGAGATAAATGTATGAATGCCACTGCAAAGTTTTGTGTTTTGACTTTTCAGTCTTGAAAATCATGGCAAATCAGACATGTGATCAATGCAGACTAAGAAAAGAAAATCATAGAATATAAATTGGATATCTCAACTGCCCGTTTCATGCATTAGGGAAGTAACTTGATCAATACTGTAAATAAAATTCTAAATCAGCGTTTGATGCCTCAACTGTCTTTGCGATTAAACTTTGGCAGGCCTGTTTAAGCATAAGTCTTTCTAAACCCTCCAAGGATTATTACACAAAATTACCCATGATCCCTGCCAATAGCATAGTGCATAGTGAGATTCTTAATCTAGAATAACCAATATATCTGGCAGACTTGTATATCTAGATATACAATTCGTTCCATTGTATTTCTGAAATATGACATTTGTCCAGAGAAATGTCCTGCAGGGGCTAGTTGCCCAACATATAAATATGAATAGACAAGAAATGGTACTCATATATCTTTAAGCAGACAATGACATGACAACATTGTACCCCATGAAATATGATTTGAACATATTTTTTGTAACATAAAAAAAATGTGAATCTGAGTTACACTAATGTACAATGTACATTGTACAGTATGCTATTTTTCAAATGTAAATTGCACTGCACATGACTAACACCAGCCTACACAAACTGACAAAAGGTGGCATACAGCTGTATATCTCCCTAATGACTGCGACCAACGTGTCCGGCATGGCTATCATCATTGGATAAATATTCAGCACTCGTTGCCTTACCATTGCTTTCTCAATATTCACAACTTATTCCAATTCATGATAGGATACTGCTCTTGTAAAAATATGGATGTTCTACATAACCTTACAATCACATTGTATCCAGTTGCTCAGCCTGAGCAATGTTCATAGTGGTAGATAAGTCCAATAACCCCATGAGGGGTAACGTTAGGTGTACCTGCTACTATTACTGAAGTCAAGTCAGGTAATTATTTTTCTGAATGGCATTTTATAATGTATATTCAAAACCATGATAGCCTGCAGATCATTTCTACATAATGATATCTTCTAACAGCCATGACCTTTCATCCGTGTAGCAGAGGGGTTGCAGCTCATTGAACAGCAAAAACTTAAATTGGACAAAGAGGAAATAGTTTTTAATGTTTTGATGTTAACTTTGGATGGGGACTTACATATTCTTATCAGCATGATCAAGGCTATATGTATTACATATAGAGTGCCTCTTTGTTTTTGCATTACATTGTCCTTGGCGACAACAATGCAATCACACTTTCAAAATCTCATCAGATCTGCCTTCCTGTTTTTCTCGACCTCGGTATTAACAAGAGTATGCCCCATCTATCTCATATGTGATATTGTCTCAATCAGACAGTCATTTCTGGCCAAGGTCTTTGGGACCTTTGAGCAATGAGCCAGGAATTGGTCCCTCTGGATATTGCATGGGGTAGAGAAGGATATTGGTTGAAGAATGTGCTGTACTTTCGATGCACAGCCAAAAAAAGACAGGAAGTTTGTTCAGTGCAGCCTGTTTAAATTGGCAAGTCATTTAGAAAGACTAGGATGGACTGCTATCGTATAAATGTGCCACACTGAATAGTGCTAAACTAACCCTACAATCCTTAAATCATAATACAAAGCTGCGGATTTTTAAGATATCACTTTCCAGGTTATTACTTTTTGGGGCTTCACTTACTTATGTATGTCACTGTAGCACTGTATGAAAGTAAGCTACTATACGATTCTACAAGGCATATTTCTTTAGTTTGCTAATTTTATGTTACTTTCAAGGGCTTATAGATTGAGAGCAATGGGATCTAAATTTGCTTTGCCTGTTCACAGGCGTTTGCCATCATGACAGCACAAGCAAGTTACCATGCAATAAGACCAAGGCTACTGACTTTGTCAAGAACAGCTTTTACTCCCCATGTGTAACTGCCTTCAACAATGGGGCCAGTTTCAGTCAAAAACATTATATTACACTTCAAAAATGGCAATATTATACAAAAAAAAAATTTCCTGCTTATTCTAAGTGATAACTTAATTTATTTATGGGTATTTACAACTTATTTTTGGGGAATTCCTTGCTTGTACGCTGGGAATGTTCAATTCTCATCTCTAATGGCAGGTAATTTGCATATTTCACCATCTACACACATGATACTGCTTCCTGATTGGCCAATATCTCCCAAGCACTGTGTGCTGTCAGCCATAAGCCAATTGAGTGACCTAACTGAGCAATCTTCGAGTGTACTCAATGCAAAAAAAAACTAATTGATATGCAATTTCATGTTTAAAGTGTTAGACAATGTCATAAACCAGCCTATAGGCTATTAGGCAAAATTGTTTGTATTTAAGTCTAACTGGTAAACTAGAAAAATAATTGCTATCAAGCTCAGGGCATTTCCTAATGTATTCAGCTACATTCTGATTGGCTGTTACAAATGACATTGCTGCCTCTTGAGATGAGAAGCCAATTAAGGCAGTCAGTAGCCTTGGTATTAGTTAAAGAATAAGAGCTGTCATCACTGAGCAATGACATATTTGTTGGCAAACGCCTGTCTGTAGCCTGATATTAGCTTTGAAGGCCCTCACAAAAGTAACTAAAATATAATGAAAACGTGTGGCCAGCTCTATTATCAGTGACATAGGTAATAATTATATATCCTGAACCGGAGGGAGTTAACTAACATTTTGGTTTGTTATATCTCAATGCCAAAGGCAGATGGATATAAGCAACAAAAATGTTAGTTAACTCCCGACTATAAGGATCAAACTAACTTATACTCCACTTAACATATTTGCTAATTTGTTTGATTCTTTGGAGGTGAAAGTGTAAGGCATTAAGAAAAAAGAAATAATTATTCAGAATTAAGTCAACTTAAGTTTCTTACTGATTAACCCAAGAAGTACGATGATTTCTCCAGAGAGCTCGAGATATTCTGCCTACTTCCTAATCTTAGGCATCATTGTTTCCTAATGTAAGATAATAAGCATGCACTCTCCTGAAGAAATTGCTTGCATTTTTTGGCTTGCATGCCTAAGTCATATAGTTCTTGTAAGACTCGCTTTTTCCCCTTTGCTAATTGAGCATCTGTTTTAGTGGAAAACAATAATTGCTGTTGCTAGAATATGATGCCATTGTTTAGCATACATCTCCATTTGCAACGGGCATTAACCGCCTCTAAATTTTATAAGATATTTATGAATTTCATTTCCTAAAAAGACATACAAATTATGTCACTAATTTCCAATAGGAGAGGTTAACATTTGCCATTCCAAAAGTTCACCATGACAAACAACCTTTTTCCTTGTTTGCAAACTTTGACACAATAAATTCTAGGAGATTGTGGGATTAGAATTCAATGCAGGAAATGGGTCTTGAAATCTGAGCCGTGATTGAATGTTTGCATGATCTCTCGTCATGATCACATTCCCACAGCGGTTGGAATCGAAATTCTTTTCTCCTCTTCACACTTTTTTTATTAATGTAATTAAAATATTTGATACCACCAGTTCCAAGAAATTGTGTTTACTAAAAATGTTACAAACTGATGGAAGAGAAGTTGATTAACTTTAATTGGTCAGTTTGAATTCCCTGAAAGTTTAGAAGAATGCTATTCTGCTTCCTGGTTTTTTCAATTCAAATTTTTGTGAAATGGCAAATGATTGAAGTTTAAGCCTGAGCATGTTTGTCTTAGAAGAGATGACTTAAAATAAATGGACATTTATTTTTAATCTTTCTGTGATATTGTTTGCAGTCAAGCTTGCCAGATGCCTTCAGAAATGATGGGACAAGAGAACTAACAACCACTTAGTCTTGGTTAAATAATATTTAATTGATTAATGGATATTTTGTGTGACTGTATATAGTTGCTCTTTTCACAAACTCAGCAATAACTCAACTAGCAATCAACATAGAGCTTACCAAAAACAAAGAATCTCTCTCACAAGGCAGTCTGTCAAAATAGCTACAATTTTAGTAACTTTGATTAACATTTCAGGCATTTTATCTAACTTTTTCAACATTCAAAGTTTTTGTTAGACTGTTTGAATGATTTTACCAAATAGTCACATGACTAGAATACCACAGGGTCCCAGGTTTGATTCCCGGTCGAGCTGGCTGTTTCATCCTTCATCTCATTGCCATGTTCCCTGCCTGTCCTAATTAGCCCATCAGGTGCAGAAATACAGGATGTAAAGCCTAATCCACCCATCCCACCACCACATCATCTTGACATCGGAGCGATATCAGCTAATAACCGCCAATGATGTTGACTTAATCCTGGCTTGCTTTTGGGATTTTATTTTCAGAAAGGATGTACAAATTATGTCACTAGTTTTCAAATAAATAGGTGAACATAGATCTGTTATCCTAAAAGGTCCACCTGGACAAACAACTCAACTGTCTTTTTCTGTGTTCACATCTTCGACACAATAAATAAATTACATGAGACCATGGGATTAGAATGTAAGGCAGGAGATATGTCTTGAAATGCTAGACATGATTGAATGTTTGCATGATATCTCGGCATGATCAAATTCCCACAGCTGTTGAAATGTAAATTATCTTGTCCTCTTCATACTTCGTTTTATAAAAAATTTAATTAATACATTTGATGCTGCCAATTCCAAGAAATTGTGTTTACTCAAAATGTTAGAAACTCTCCAGTTACAGACGGAAGAACAGTTGATGAACTTTAATGAGCAAAACTTGGATTCCGCTGGAAGTTTAGCAGAATACTATTCTGCTTCCCGCTTTTTTCAATTCAACTTTCAGTGAAATGGCAAATGATTGAATTTCAAACCTCAGCATGATTGTCTTACAAAATGATGACTGAAGCGAAGTGGACATTTATTTTGTATCTTACTGTGATATTGTTTGCAGTCTAGCTTGTCAGATGCCTATATAATATTATATGAGATGAATGATGAGACTAATGAATTGGCGATGTGGATGGAGTTAGGAAAAATGCTTCATCATTCTTTCTTAATGTGAGGAATGATAGGACAATAGGGGTGACATCCACTAAGTCTTGGTTCAATGATACATTATTGATTAATTGCTATTTTGTGTGACTATACTGTTATGTAGTTCCTTTTTTTCACTGAGTGGACAATAAGTCCACCAGCAATTAAAATAGGACATACTATCAACGATGAATCCCTCTTACCAGGCAGTAAGTAAACAATTAACTAACACTTTATTAATTTAGTTTGAAATTTTAGATATTTTCACGAACTACCAGATATCTTTACTAACTTTTTAAACGTTTAATTTTTCAGATTTTTAGGACATAATTTTCAACCCATACATGTAGCCATTTCAACTACAGGTTTTCAGTAACAATCTAGTCAGTATTAGACTTCTTAGTCAAGAAAAGTCAGTCTGCATTACTTTAATTTATGCTGACTAACTGGTTAGATAAAGTATTACTGTAATTAATGCTGACTGGTTAGATAAAGCATGTTACTTTAATTTATGCTGACTGACTGGCTAGATAAAGCATTACTTTAATTCATGCTGACTTACTGGTTAGATAAAGCTACCCAACTTCTCAGTCAAAATGCTATGGTGGTCAGTCATTCTAGACACTGTCAAAATGTCTAGTCAAAGATATGTTCATGGATTGCCTCCACAAAAGTAATCTGGAGACCTTGCAAGTCGAATTGTCATCACACTTGAAAAGTTGGTTGGTCCATGTGGCGAGAAACATTGTGGGGTATTCCCTACAACTGTACTTATGATCATGATGATGGGTGGGTGATATGGGTTTAATGTCCCATATTTTAATACCGTATAGGGTTGATCAGGACAGGCAGCTGCCAAGGCAGTGAGGCGAATGATGTAGCAACCTTCCAACAGGGACTGAATTTGAACCCACAGCCCAGCACGCTACCACTCAGCTAAGCCTCTGCTCCATTCAACTGCATATAAATTTTGCAATATCTTACAGATCACAAATTTCTTTTGTAGTCAACTATCAAATGTTCTTGCTCTCAGTACAAACTTTGTGTCATTTATGCTCGCTAAATTAATTTAATTGTTTTCCTACCTCGTGTGAACTGCTTCATCATTTTGTGTTGTTGGTTGGAAGTGCTTTTAAATTCTCTGTCAGTCAAATGACGTCAATTTGCTCATTTTCTCAGCAATGACTTAATAGAACAAAAATCTTGTAAAAAATAAAAAGGTATTTTTTTTCCAGTTTCAAATAGTTGAATAAAACACATGGTATTTAGCTGTCAACAATTCTACTTCTTAGGCTGGTCTTGTAACATTGCTACATTAAATATTACCAGAATGACCCGTCAAAAGCTGTTGCGCTGCACCATAAACTAGTTTCCTGTTCAGAGTACTGTTAACATGAAAGAAATCCATATACACACTGTTGATTGATAAATTTCCAGTAAAAGTCAGAAAGGCAGTCCTCTAAACTTAAGTTCATACATCAGAATGATGGAACGTTGTCACTTCCTCTCTCGTCATCGCTCTAAGTAACACTATGCCTCGTTGTCGAGATAATGATCCACGGCATATATAAGAAAGATTGTAGCTGCCATTAAACATGCACAAACAGCTTCTGGCTCAACTGGTTGTGTAAAAAATGATGGATTGGTTCTGCGAATCTTCAAGAATTCATGCTTTAGTAGGCAACCTTGCAAGAAGCTACGGCAAAAGAACAGAGCTATAAGTAACAATGGCAATTGCAACCAAGTGTGGCAAAACCCAAGACCTTGTCAATTTAAGGACATGAAGGCAGACAGTTCTAACAGCTTAATGATTGGCTATAATTTAAACAAAAGAATATCTAGGCATTGGTGACCAACAATTCGAAACATTGACGATGCAATCATACATAATCAAAGTGGTTCTTGCTTAATATCTGGTAAGTTGGCCATGATTAAAAGTTTGGTGACCATTCACCTTGTCCTGCAAAAGATTGCAGATAAAAGGTTATTCCAATAAGGATATATAAACTGTATCCCACATAAATTATACAAACTACAAACCAGTCAGAGACCCTATTCTATTCTAATCTATTCTATTCTAATCTATTCTATTTTATTCAACTCATTCCGTAGCTCAATCCCCAAGGCGTAATTCTTCTTTATTCCACTGTTTGAAGACAACTTTAATACAAAAGATGAATGAAATTTTTATATCTGTCTGCATCATGCTTGAGTTCCTATTGGCTAAGCCTTCTTGTATTCAGAGGGATTCTTGAATGATTAATAACCTATGTCTTAAAATCTCAAATGGGTACGAAAAACATTTCTCTCAAGGAATATTATATCTGCTCTTTTGAATATACATTTTTTTCATAATAAATATGGTCAGAAGAGTATTTTGTTAATTGAGTCATTGTTACCACTAGCAAAGTTGTGTCAATTTCTTATTGTTAGTTAATTTTTTTTTAAGTGACTACAACATAGATGGCAGCAGCTGTTGATGGTAAATAGCTTTTGACACATTGCTCCATCTGGGGGTAATAGGATCGTTATCATACTCCACTTACTCATAGACTGTTTTCTCATTGTTCTGAGCGGGATATAACCAACAAAAAGTGATAGTTATTGCCCGCAGTAGGCTGATTCAGGATTTATAAGATTTATAGGATTCCAGAAGGAGGAGGGGAGGAAGAGAGGAGGAGGAGGAGGAGATGAGAAGAGGAGGATAGGAAGAGGAGGGGAGGAAAGAAGATGAGGATGAGGAGCATGTAGCGCATATCTGCAGTTTATTGAATTAGCCTTCACTTTTGTGGTGCGACACCTGAACTGTCGGGGGTGGGCACTTTAATTAACCTAAAGCTGCATTACTTTTTGTGGTAGCGATATACTACTATCACTGTTGTAGTATGAAGGTATTTTGTGGTGCAA
Organism: Alitta virens; assembly: GCA_932294295.1. Lineage (NCBI taxonomy): Eukaryota > Metazoa > Annelida > Polychaeta > Phyllodocida > Nereididae > Alitta > Alitta virens. The sequence continues at coordinate 6,548,242 of OW028584.1, read as the reverse complement.
ATGTATATCTTGTGGCACGAAGGTATATTTTGTGATTAGTACATACTGTCCGGGGGCGAAGCTTCCTCTGTCTGGGCAAAACCTCTACTGTTGAGGGGCGAAACTTCGCAACAGAATTTACTCCTCGGCCACCATATAAATGACTAACTGAGTATTCAGTTAGCACGCAGTTTATGCTAAATTGGCATGTATAGTGTGTGCTCATTTATATATATGTGCATCTGCTTCAGCTCAGCCACTATATTTTTTTCGGCACAAAACTCCATGTTTATATTATTTTCTTGCATGTACATTACGTGACCAACCTTTTGTGAAAATAAATAATCTTGAATCTTATTTGCTTTTAGAAAGTTGTATATGGAAAATACCTCCTACCTGAACTCACAGTTATACAATACAATATTTCGGGAAAACTTGCTATGTAATCTACAGTGTATTTTCTCTTGAAATCAAAATGAGGTAAATGAGGCAAAAAAACTGCAGTGTGAAAACGGTCTATTTACATACACTGCCCTCCCAAAAATATAGGACCAGATTGACCATGTACTATGAAAATTATCTTACTTTTATTTTATATTTTGGAGGGGGGGGGGGGGTGTACATGAAATAATGGCTCCAAAACAGGATAGACTGGCAAAATTAAGGTGGTCTTAAAACGAGGCCCCTGTAATTTTAAAGAATTTATAACTTTCTGAACACGAGTGATAAACCACCTTCCAAAATTGCTTGTGTTTGTAAGCTTCCACGCCTTAGGCAGGTAGTTATTGTGACATAAGCTATCCTGCTCATGATTATCAGGTAGTTTCACTGTATGTTTTAGTAATTTTCATGGAAAAAGAATCTGTGCTAAGGTTAAATATATACTCACAGTACATACTGTCATGAATAGTCTGAGTGTTTTCAATTGTTTCTCGCAGAAATCCTTTATTTGTTAAATTTCATCTGACCAAACCAACCTTACCATTTTCTCCTGGTTTGCAAACTTCACCACATGAATCTTAGGAGACCACGGGATTGGAATTCAAAGCAGGAGATGTGTCTTGAAATCCGAGACATGATTGAATGTGTGCATGATCTCTCGTCATGATCAATTCCCTTCAGCTGCTGGAATAGAATTCCTTTTTCTCCTCTTTACACTTCATCTTATCAGCTGTAATTAGATATTTGACGCTGCCAGTTTCACGAAATTATGTTTCCACAAAAAGTTAGTAACTCTAAGGTAAGAAACATGAGTAGCTGTTCAACTTTGATGAGCGCCATTTAAATTCTAAATTCCAAAAAGCGCCTTTAACAAAAATGCCATTGTTGTTCCGGCTTTGAATATGACATTTAAATGAATGGATTTCAAAGAGTTGATAAGGTCTTTTGATGTTTAAGTTATATTAATAGACAGCATGTATATAATATTTTCTTTATACAAAATACTAACTTTGCTTGTTGCTTGATTTTAAACTGTTTAATTGTTCAATGATATATGTTTGTCAATTCTACAGGACTACAAAACATATTACATTCTTACAACATCACCCATTCAGCTTCATTTGAACATCAGCCCAATCAGGCATTTTGCATCCAGGTTGGAAATAATATTGTGTGTTTCTTAACATTTATACTTTTTCACGTTTCCAGCTGATCAGCTTTGTCTAATGTATCCTGCACATAAAAAGTTGTATCATAAAGACTGGTAAATATTTCATCATTCCTTACTGAGGACTGATCAGCTTTGGTTTACTCAAATTAATGTTGTTTCTGTGGCTTTGCAAATTATGATTTCCACAGGCCTAGAGACACATGCATCTCACTGTTATTGTCAATTGCTGGATGTTACTTTTTGATGATATCTTAAAGACAGCCTTCAAAATTAAAAGATGTGGAATTCTGCATGGTTCATCACTCTGACTGTACACTTTTGGAAAACTACAAGCCACACAATTGTTTTAGGTGACACTAGAATGTTAAGAAACTCCGTGAAATGTTAAAAATATAATAATTGACCCAAATTTCACCAGAAGAGTCACTAGACAAAAAAAAAGAACTATTGATATGCAGAGTAAAGACAGAGCAAGCCAAAAAACAGCAGTTTATGAAGGTGAAATACAATCATGATTTCAAAACATCAACAGCATTACACAAAATCATCAAAAATTGTTAACATACCTGTTATAAATGGATATTCAAAACATCAAAAGCATTACACTGACCTTCATTATTTTTATGTAATTAAAACCTGATGCTGTAAAGGCAACCAGCCTGATTAGGGCTTTATGGCCTGCATTTCTGCACCTGATGGACTAATCATTTAGGACCATGGCAATGAGATAATGAATGAAACAACCAGCTAACTTAGACTTGACTAGGAATTGAACCCGGGACCCAGTGGTTGGAAGCCCAGCATGCTACGAGCTAGGCCCCCACACCAGATAGTCGGTCATGAAGATTTCTTTACAGCAAGGTCTTAAAAAATGTAAGCTTCCTATTGTTTCTCAATCAAGTGATGCAAAATGTTACTGATACCTGGTTAAGCTTTAAGCTTCTTTCACCACATTTAACATTATTTAAGCCTAATAATTTCAGCGGAAAACCATTAAGCTTCTTGATATTGACATACTGAGTTTCCTTTTCAGGGGAAATATGATTGGTACTCGTACATTTGGAGTGTTTGTTTCATGTGGTGTCACACCTAGTAGTATATTACTGATTAAAAATTACTTTTTGAGATAAATGTATGAATGCCACTGCAAAGTTTTGTGTTTTGACTTTTCAGTCTTGAAAATCATGGCAAATCAGACATGTGATCAATGCAGACTAAGAAAAGAAAATCATAGAATATAAATTGGATATCTCAACTGCCCGTTTCATGCATTGGAGAAGTAACTTGATCAATACTGTAAATAAAATTCTAAATCAGCGTTTGATGCCTCAACTGTCTTTGCGATTAAACTTTGGCAGGCCTGTTTAAGCATAAGTCTTTCTAAACCCTCCAAGGATTATTACACAAAATTACCCATGATCCCTGCCTATAGCATAGTGCATAGCGAGATTCTTAATCTAGAATAACCAATATATCTGGCAGACTTGTATATCTGGATATACAATTTGTTCCATTGTATTTCTGAAATATGACATTTGTCCAGAGAAATGTCCTGCAGGGGCTAGTTGCCCAACATATAAATATGAATAGACAAGAAATGGTACTCATATATCTTTAAGCAGACAATGACATGACAACATTGTACCCCATGAAATATGATTTGAACATATTTTTTGTAACATAAAAAAAATGTGAATTTGAGTTACACTAATGTACAATGTACATTGTACAGTATGCTATTTTTCAACCAATGTAAATTGCACTGCACATGACTAACACCAGCCTACACAAACTGACAAAAGGTGGCATACAGCTGTATATCTCCCTAATGACTGCGACCAACGTGTCCGGCATGGCTATCATCATTGGATAAATATTCAGCACTCGTTGCCTTACCATTGCTTTCTCAATATTCACAACTTATTCCAATTCATGATAGGATACTGCTCTTGTAAAAATATGGATGTTCTACATAACCTTACAATCACATTGTATCCAGTTGCTCAGCCTGAGCAATGTTCGTAGTGGTAGATAAGTCCAATAACCCCATGAGGGGTAACGTTAGGTGTACCTGCTACTATTACTGAAGTCAAGTCAGGTAATTATTTTTCTGAATGGCATTTTATAATGTATATTCAAAACCATGATAGCCTGCAGATCATTTCTACATAATAATATCTTCTAACAGCCATGACCTTTCATCCGTGTGGCAGAGGGGTTGCAGCTCATTGAACAGCAAAAACTTAAATTGGACAAAGAGGAAATAGTTTTTAATGTTTTGATGTTAACTTTGGATGGGGACTTACATATTCTTATCAGCATGATCAAGGCTATATGTATTATATATAGAGTGCCTCTTTGTTTTTGCATTACATTGTCCTCGGTGACAACAATGCAATCACACTTTCAAAATCTAATCAGATCTGCCTTCCTGTTTTTACCGACCTCGGTATTAACAAGAGTATGCCCCGTCTATCTCATATGTGATATTGTCTCAATTAGACAGTCATTTCTGGCCAAGGTCTTTGGGACCTTTGAGCAATGAGCCTGAAATTGGTCCCTCTGGTTATTGCACAGGGAAGAGAAGGATATTGGTTGAAGAATGTGCTGTATTTCTGATGCACAGCCAAAATAAATCAGAAAGTTTGTTCAGTGCGGCCTGTTTAAATTGGCAAGTCAGTTAGAAAGACTAGGGTGGACCGCTATTGTATAAATGTGCCACACTGAATAGTGCTAAACTAACCCTACAATCCTTAAATCATAATACATTGTCAAAAGCTGCAGATTTTTTAGTAAGATATCACTTTCCAGGTTATTACTTTTTGGGGTTTCACATACTTATGCATGTCACTGTATCACTGTATGAAAGTAAGCTACTATATGATTCTACAAGGCATATTTCTTTAGTCTGCTAATTTTATGTTACTTTCAAGGGCTTATAGATGAGGAGCAATGAGATCTAAATTTGCTTTGCCTGCTCACAGGCGTTTACCATCATGACAGCACAAGCAAGTTACCATACAATAAGACCAAGGCTACTGACTTTGTCAAGAACAGCTTTTTCTCCCCTTGTGTAACTGCCTTCAACAATGGGGCCAGTTTCAGTCAAAAACATTATATTACACTTCAAAAATGGCAATAATATACATTATACTTATTCTAAGTGATAACTTAATTTATTTATGGGTATTTACAAATTATTTTTGGGGAATTCTTTGCTTGTACGCTGGGAATGTTCAATTCTCATCTCTAATGGCAGGTAATTTGCATATTTCACCATCTGATGATGGTACTTCCTGATTGGCCAATATCTCCCAAGCACTGTGTGCTGTCAGCCATAAGCCAATTGAGTGACCTAACTGAGCAATCTTTGAGTGTACTCTATGCAAACAAAACTAATTGATATGTAATTTCATGTTTAAAGTGTTAGACATTCAATGTCATAAACCAGCCTATAGCCTATTAGGCAAATTTGTTTATTTAAGTCTAACTGGTAAACTAGCAAATAATTGCCATCAAGATCAGGGCATTTCCTAATGTACTCTGCTACATTCTGATTGGCTGTTACAAATGACATTGCTGCCTCTTGAGATGAAAAGCCAATTAAGGCAGTCAGCAGCCTTGGTATTAATTAAAGTATAAGAGCTGTCATCACTGAGCAATGACATATTTGTTGGCAAACGCCTGTGGCCTGATATTGGCTTTGAAGGCCCTCAAAAAAGTAACTAAAATATAATGAATAAATGTGTCCTGCTCTATTATCAGTGACATAGGTAATAGTTATATATCCTGAACAGGAGGGAGTTAACTAACATTTTGGTTTGTTATATCTCAATGCCAAAGGCAGATGGATATAAGCAACAAAAATGTTAGTTAACTCCCGACTATGAGGGATAAAACTAATACTCCACTTAACATATTTGCTAATTTGTTTGATTCTTTGGAGGAGAAAGTGTAAGGCATTAAGAAAAAAGAAACAATTATCCAGAATTGAGTCAATTTAAGTTTCTTACTGATTGTCCCAAAAAGTACGATGAGATATTCCGCCTACTTCCTAATCATAGGCATCATTGTTTCCTAATGTAAGATAATGTGACAGCATTCTCCTGAAGAAATTGCTTGCATTTGTTGGCTTGCATGCCTAAGTCATATAGTTCTTGTAAGACTCACTATTTTCCCTTTTGCTAATTGAGCATCTGTTTTAGTAGAAAACAATAATTGCTGTTGCTAGAATATGATGCCATTGTTTAGCATACACCTCCATTTGCAAAGGGCATTTACAGCCCCTAAATTTTATAAGATATTTATGAATTTCACTTCCTAAAAAGACATACAAATTATGTCACTAATTTCCAATTGAAGAGGTTAACATTTGCCATTCCAAAAGTCCACCCTGACAAACAACCTAACTGTCTTTTTCCTTGTTTGCAAACTTTGACACAATAAAGCTGTTGAAATGTAAATTATCTTGTCCTCTTCACACTTCGTTTTATAAAAAAAATTATTAATAGCTTTGATGCTGCCAATTCCAAGAAATTGTGTTTACTCAAAATGTTAGAAACTCTCCAGTAAGAGCAGTTGATGGACTTTAATGAGCAAAATTTGGATTCTGCTGGAAGTTTAGCAGAATGCTATTCTGCTTCCCGCTTTTTTCAATTCAACTTTCAGTGAAATGGCAAATGATTGAATTTCAAACCTCAGCATGATTGTCTTACAAAATGATGACTGAAGCGAAGTGGACATCTATTTTGAATCTTACTGTGATATTGTTTGCAGTCTAGCTTGTCAGATGCCTATATATATGAGATGAATGATGAGACAAATGAATTGACAATGTGGATGGAGTTAGGAAAAATGCTTCATCATTCTTTCTTGATGTGAGGAATGATAGGACAAGAGTGACTATACTGTTATGTAGTTCCTTTTTTTCACTGAGTGGACAATAAGTCCACCAGCAATTAAAATAGGACATACTATCAACAATGAATCCCTCTTGCCAGGCAGTAAGTAAACAAATAGCTGAAACTTTTTTAATTTAGTTTAAATTTTAGATATTTTCACGAACTTCCAGAAATCTTCACTAACTTTTTAAACGTTTAATTTTTCTGATTTTTAGGCATATTTTTCAACCTATACATGTAACCATTTTAACTATAGGTTTTCAGTAACAATCTAGTCAGTAATAGACTTCTTAGTCAAGAAAAGCCAGTCTGCCTTACTTTAATTTATGCTATTGACTGATTAGATAAAGAATTACTTTAATTAATGCTGACTAACTGGTAAAATAAATCACAACTTTAATTAATGCTAACTGGTTAAAGCATAACTTAATGCTGACTAATTGGTAAGATTAATCACAACTTTTAAGATTAATCTCAACTTTAATTAATGCTGACTAACTGGTTAGATAAAGCTACCCAACTTGTCAGTCAAAATGCTATGGTGTCTAGTCAAAGATATATTCATGGATTGCCACTACAAAAGTAGTCTGGAGCCCTTGCAAGTCGAATTGTCATCACACTTGAAAAGTTGGTTGGTCCATGTGGTGAGAAACATTGTGGGGTAATAGGGCAGGGGCCTAGCTCAGAGGTAGCACTCTGGCCTTCCAACCGCTGGGTCCCGGGTTCGATTCCCGGTCGAGCCTAAGTTGGATGGCTGTTTCATCCTTCATCTCATTGCCATGGTCCCTGCCTGTCCTAATTAGCCCAACAGGTGTAGAAATACAGGACATAAAGCCCTAATCACCCACCCATTGTTGGGTATTCCCTACAACTGTACTTATGATCATGATGATGGGTAGGTGAGATGGGTTGAATGTCCCATATTTTAGTACCGTATAGGGTTGATCAGGACAGGCAGCTGGCAAGGCAGTGAGGCGAATGATGTAACAACCTTCCAACAGGGACTGAATTCGAACCCACAGCCCAGCACGCTACCACTCAGCTAAGCCTCTGCTCCATTCAACTGCATATAAATTTTGCAATATCTTACAGATCACAAATTTATTTTGTAGTGAACTATCAAATGTTCTTGCTCTCAGTACATACTTTGTGTCATTTATGATCGCTAACTTAATTTAATTGTTTTCCTACCTCGTGTGAACTGCGTCATCATTTTGTGTTGTTGGTTGGAAGTGCTTTTAAAATCTCTCTCAGTCAAATGACGTCAATTTGCTCTTTTTCTCAGCAATGACTTAAACAGAACAAAAATTTTGTCAAATATATGGTTTTTTTTCTCTTTTAAATATTTGAATAAAGACACATGCTATTTAGCTGTCAACAATTCTACTTCTTAGGCTGGTCTTACAAGAAATATTACCAGAATGACCCGTCAAAAGCTGTTGCGCAGCACCATAAACTAATTTCCTGTTCAGATATAAGAACACTTGATCTAGAGTACTGTTAACATGAAGGAAATCTATATACACACTGTTGATTGATAAATTTCCAGTAAAAGTCTGAAAGGCAGTCCTCTAAACTTAAGTTCATACATCAGAATGATGGAAAGTTGTCACTTCCTCTCTCGTCATCGCTACAAGTAACACCATGCCTTGTTGTCAAGATAATGATCCACGGCATATATAAGAAAGATTGTAGCTGCCATTAAACATGTACAAACAGCTTCTGGCTCAACTGGTTGTGTAAAAAATGATGGATTGGTTCTGCGAATCTTCAAGAATTCATGCTTTAGTAGGCAACCTTGCAAGAAGCTACGGCAAAAGAACAGAGCTATAAGTAACAATGGCAATTGCAACCAAGTGTGGCAAAACCCAAGACCTTGTCAATTTAAGGACATGAAGGCAGACAGTTCTAACAGCTTAATGATTGGCTATAATTTAAACAAAAGAATATCTAGGCATTGGTGACCAACAATTCGAAACATTGACGATGCAATCATACATAATCCAAGTGGTTCTTGCTTAATATCTGGTAAGTTGGCCATGATTAAAAGTTTGGTGACCATTCACCTTGTCCAGCAAAAGATTGCAGATAAAAGGTTATTCCAATAAGGATATATAAACTGTATCCCACATAAATTATACAAACTACAAACCAGTCAGAGACCCTATTCTATTCTAATCTATTCTATTCTAATCTATTCTATTTTATTCAACTCATTCCGCAGCTCAATCCCCAAGGCGTAATTCTTCTTTATTCCACTGTTTGAAGACAACTTTAATACAAAAGATGAATGAAATTTTTATATCTGTCTGCATCATGCTTGAGTTCCTATTGGCTAAGCCTTCTTGTATTCAGAGGGATTCTTGAATGATTAATAACCTATGTCTTAAAATCTCAAATGGGTACGAAAAACATTTCTCTCAAGGAATTTTATATCTGCTCTTTTGAATATACATTTTTTTCATAATAAATATGGTCAGAAGAGTATTTTGTTAATTGAGTCATTGTTACCACTAGCAAAGTTGTGTCAATTTCTTATTGTTAGTTAATTTTTTTTTAAGTGACTACAACATAGATGGCAGCAGCTGTTGATGGTAAATAGCTTTTGACACATTGCTCCATCTGGGGGTAATAGGATCGTTATCATACTCCACTTACTCATAGACTGTTTTCTCATTGTTCTGAGCGGGATATAACCAACAAAAAGTGATAGTTATTGCCCGCAGTAGGCTGATTCAGGATTTATAAGATTTATAGGATTCCAGAAGGAGGAGGGGAGGAAGAGAGGAGGAGGAGGAGGAGATGAGAAGAGGAGGATAGGAAGAGGAGAGGAGGAAAGAAGATGAGGATGAGGAGCATGTAGCGCATATCTGCAGTTTATTGAATTAGCCTTCACTTTTGTGGTGCGACACCTGAACTGTCGGGGGTGGGCACTTTAATTAACCTAAAGCTGCATTACTTTTTGTGGTAGCGATATACTACTATCACTATTGTAGTATGAAGGTATTTTGTGGTGCAAATGTATATTTTGTGGCACGAAGGTATATTTTGTGATTAGTACATACTGTCCGGGGGCGAAGCTTCCTCTGTCTGGGCAAAACCTCTACTGTTGAGGGGCGAAACTTCGCAACAGAATTTACTCCTCGGCCACCATATAAATGACTAACTGAGTTTTCAGTTAGCACGCAGTTTATGCTAAATTGGCATGTATAGTGTGTGCTCATTTATATATATGTGCATCTGCTTCAGCTCAGCCACTATATTTTTTTCGGCACAAAACTCCATGTTTATATTATTTTCTTGCATGTACGTTACGTGACCAACCTTTTGTGAAAATAAATAATCTTGAATCTTATTTGCTTTTAGAAAGTTGTATATGGAAACTACCTCCTACCTAAACTCACAGTTATACAATACAATATTTCGGGAAAACTTGCTATGTAATATACAGTGTATTTTCTCTTGAAATCAAAATGAGGTAAATGAGGCAAAAAAACTGCAGTGTGAAAACGGTCTATTTACATACACTGCCCTCCCAAAAATATAGGACCAGATTGACCATGTACTATGAAAATTATCTTACTTATATTTTATATTTTGGAGGGGGGGGGGGGTGTACATGAAATAATGGCTCCAAAACAGGATAGACTGGCAAAATTAAGGTGGTCTTAAAACGAGGCCCCTGTAATTTTAAAGAATTTATAACTTTCTGAACACGAGTGATAGACCACCTTCCAAAATTGCTTGTGTTTGTAAGCTTCCACGCCTTAGGCAGGTAGTTATTGTGACATAAGCTATCCTGCTCATGATTATCAGGTAGTTTCACTGTATGTTTTAGTAATTTTCATGGAAAAAGAATCTGTGCTAAGGTTAAATATATACTCACAGTACATACTGTCATGAATAGTCTGAGTGTTTTCAATTGTTTCTCGCAGAAATCCTTTATTTGTTAAATTTCATCTGACCAAACCAACCTTACCATTTTCTCCTGGTTTGCAAACTTCACCACATGAATCTTAGGAGACCACGAGATTGGAATTCAAAGCAGGAGATGTGTCTTGAAATCCGAGACATGATGGAATGTGTGCATGATCTCTCGTCATGATTAATTCCCTTCAGCTGCTGGAATAGAATTCCTTTTTCTCCTCTTTACACTTCATCTTATCAGCTGTAATTAGATATTTGACGCTGCCAGTTTCACGAAATTATGTTTCCTCAAAACGTTAGTAACTCTAAGGTAAGAAACATGAGTAGCTGTTCAACTTTGATGAACGCCATTTAAATTCTAAATTCCAAAAAGCGCCTTTAACAAAAATGCCATTCTTGTTCCGGCTTGAATATGACTTTTAAATGAATGATTCGTAAGTTATTTTATTATTATTCTGCATGAATATAATATTTTCTTAATACAAAATACTAACTTTGCTTGTTGCTCGATTTCAAACTGTTCAGTTGTACAATGATATATGTTTGTCATTTTGCTGGACTTCCAAACAACATACTACAGACTACCAAACAACATACTACGGACTACCAAACAACGTTATACGGACTACCAAACAACATACTATGGACTACCAAACAACATACTACGGACTACCAAACAACATACTACTTCCTTCCAACATCCCCAATGTACATTTATCTTCATTCGAACATCAGCCCAATCAGGCATTTGTATCCGGGTTGGAAACATATTGTGTGTTTCTTAAGAATGTTAACATTAAATTTTATACTTTTTCACGTTTCCAGCTGATCAGCTTAGCCTAATGTATCCTGCACATAAAAAGTCGTATCATAAAGACTGGTAAATATTTCATCATTCCTTACTGAGGACTGATCAGCTTTGGTTTTGTCAAATTACTGTTGTTTCTGTGGCTTTGCAAAGTATAATTTCCACAGGCGTAGAGACACGTATCTCACTGTTATTGTCAATTGCTGGATGTTTCTTTTTGATGATATCTTAAACACAGCCTTCAACTTTAAAAGATGTGGAATTCTGCATGGTTCATCACTCTGACTTTTTGAAAACTACAAGCCACACAAATGTTTTAGGTGACACTAGAATGTTAAGAAACTCCGTGAAATGTTAAAATTAGAATAATTGACCCAAATTTCAGCCAAAAAACAGCAGTTTATGAAGGTACAATACTGTGGAATAATTTTCAGCAACAAAACAATCATAATTTCAAAACATCAAAAGCATTACAAAAAAGCAACAAAACTACTTCATCAGTGGTTACATACCTGTTATAAATGGATATTGACCTTCATTTTTTTTATGTAATTTAAACCTGATGCTGTAAAGGCAACCAGCCTGATAAGCATTGGCTTTTTCTGGTCACCATCCACTTATGGTTAATAAAATTACTACTTCTACTGCTACTGTTCTTCTATGTTATGTACAAGGTGCCTCATAATTAGTTTCTGCTGAGAGCCTTCTAAGCTTGAGTTCATAAATCATGATGACGGAATGTTGTCGCTTCCTGTCTTGTCATCGCTCTTAGTAACACCATACCTTGTTGTCGAGATAATGATCCATGGCATGTATACGGAAGATTGTAGTTGCAATTAAGCATATGTGCACAGCTTCTTGCTCTCCCATAGTCACAAATGATGGATTAGTTCTTCAATATTTCATGTTCCTTGAAAGTTTAGGCTGTAATGTGTTGCTGGATTAAGGCTTTATGTCCTGTATTTCTGCACCTGATGAGCTAATTATGACCATGGCAATACGATGATCAATGAAACAACCATCCAACTTAGGCTCGACTGGGAATCGGACCCGGCACCCATTGGTTGGAAGCCCAGCATGCTACCGCTGAGCTAGGCCCACACTCCCGATAGTCAGTCATGAAGATTTCTTTACAGCAAGGTCATAAAAAATTTAAGCTTTCTATTGTTTCTCTATCACTCAACAAGTGATGCAAAATGTTACTGATACCTGGTTAAGCTTTCTTCACCATGTTTAATTATTTCAGGGGAAAACCATTAAGCTACTTGATATTGACATACTTAGTTTCCTTTTTAAGGGAAATATGATTAGTACTCCTACATGTGGAGTGTTTGTTTCATGTGGTGTCACACCTAGCAGTATACAACTGATTAAAAAAATACTTTTTGAGAAAGATTTATGAATGCCACTGCAAAGTTTTGTGTTTGACTTTTCAGTCTTGAAAATCATGGCAAATCAGACATTGCTTGAAGTAATCAATGCAGACTGAGAAAAGAAAATCATAGAATTTAACTTGGATATCTCAACTGCTGGTTTTATGTATTGGAGAAGTAACTTGATTAAATAGTATGTAAATATAAAATCAAATCAGGGTTTGATGTCTCAACTGTCTTTGCGATTAAACCTTGGCAGGCCTGTTAAGCATTAGTCTTTCTGAACCCTCCAAGGATTATTACACAAAATTACCCATGATCCCTAACTATAGCCAAGTCCCCCTTTGCACCTCATGGGGTGGGGTGAAGCAGTCATTCAAAGAAGAGCTTCCATATCCATGTACAAGTCCAGCACCTATAATAAAACTTTAAGGCAGCTAGGAGTCTATGAATACTTCATGAATATATATCCTTTTCATGAATGGGTCATATTAACAAAGTAATGCAATTTATCAAGACGTGCATAGTGCATAGTGAGATTCTTGATCTGGAATAACCAATATATCTGGCAGACTTGTACATCTAGATATACAATTTGTTCCATTGCATTTCTCAAATATGACATTTGTGCAGAGAAATGTCCTGCAGGGGTGAGCTGCCCATCCAACATATAAATATGAATAGACAAGAAATGGTACTCATATATCTTTAAGCGGACAATGACATGACAACTTTGTACCCCATGAAATATGTTTTGAACATATTTTGTAACATAAAAAGAATGTGAATTTGAGTTACACTAATGTACAATGTAAATTGTACAGTATGCTTTTTTCAACGAATGTAAATTTCACTGCACACCCGCTAACACCAGCCTACACACTGACAAAAGGTGGCATACAGCTGTATATCTCCCTAACAACTGCAGCCAACGTGTCCGGCATGGCTATCATCATTGGATAAATATCCAGCACTCGTTGCCTTACCATTGCTTTCTCAATATTCACAACTCATTCCAATTCATGATAGGATACTGCTCTTGTGGAAATATGGATGTTCTGCATAACCTCACAATCACATTGTTTCTATTTGCTCACACAGTAGTCAAATAGCCAAGCCTGAGCAATGTTCGTAGTGGTAGATAAGTCCAATAACCTCATGAGGGGTAACATTAGGTGTACCTGCTACTATTACTGAAGTAAAGTCAGGTCAATTATTTTTCTGAATTGCATTTTATAACGTGCACTCAAAACCAAATAGCCTGCAGATCATTTCTAAATTACAATATCTTCTAACAACCATGACCATTCATCTGTGTAGCAGAGAGGTTACAGCTCATTGAACAGCAACAACATAATGTGACGCAGACGTGGGGTTAAATCACTTTATTCACTCACAAAGATAGAGGTAAACCTACAAATACAATAAATGCAAGATTACAAGAAATACAATAATGGAGTGAACAATCAAACATCATTAAATTTATATAAAGTAATCATTTAGGTAAGTAATTTATCAAATAAAGCTATTAAATAAACTTTGAATACATGTGACACAGTCACTACTTTCTGGCCAAAGTCAGCCATCTTGGATTACAGGTAAGTCAGCCATCTTGAATTACAGGTAAGTATAAAAATTTACAAAAGTTCATGAATAATTCAAATAATGTAATCACACTTACAACAATATGAAACACCCCAGTTTCTCTGCATCAGGTTGTCCCACTCTTGACTACTTATAGCCCTAAAGTAAAATAATACAATGTCTATCTGAGTATAATATGAACTAACTGCAGTGACAATGGATATTATAAATAACTAATGAAATAGCAACAAATCTAACATGTATACATGGCATAGAAACCCTGGCAATAAATGATATAATATGATGCACATACCTTTTAATTATTTGAATGAGTTGAATCAGTATACAAATGAGTGTGACTGGCATACAACATCATTGTGTCCATAATATTAAGTGTCCTTGGTATTAAATGTCTATAACTCATAAATGTCCCAATGTGTTGCCAGATCAGCATTCAAAAGTCAACTGACTAAAACTGGTATAAAGTAGTAATGTGTCAAAGAAATGACCTACATAGAGTGCTGACCAGTCAGGTGAACATAATCCCAACCCCTGCTCAAACTGCTAACATGGTCAACACTGATGCAGCATTGTTTTACACAGTATTATACACTAATAACATGTGACAGCAAATGATAAGTTATTAATGAAGTTTATAAACAAAACAAAAAGAATATATATATTACACCATGAGTAATTAAATAATTATGAACTCAAGAAAAATACCTATCATAAAATATATCAATACTCAAATCAGCAAATATATAAATATTTACAGGTTACATGGTAATGAATGTAACACTCCCCCTCCTTGAATTCTTTAAATTCAATACATCTTGTAAAAGAAAGACATACAGAGAAATACAATATTGAATGAAGACAAATAGAATACAAGTTATATTATCATTAAAACAGTTAAGAAATTACAAAGTGATAAACAATATGCAAGTGGAATATGCATGTTAACAAGTTTATCACATCTTACATCTAACTCCTCAAACACTACAAAAAACTCCTCTATCATATTTGTACACTCTCTATCATATTTGTACACTCTCAATCAGGACTTAGTCTTTTTCCTCCAAAAGAACAATTTTAGTAATTGGTCTGACTAGAGTGGTAGAACGAGTTTTGATATGGACCGTCCTAACCAATCCATCACGGCCATGCTTCACCTCGACTACTAGACCAAGAGGCCAAATGTTTCTGGGAGTGTTTTCATCAACAATCATCACTAGATCTCCAGTACTGACATTTCTGTGTTGCTGGATCCACTTGGACCTTTTTTGCAGTTCAGGTAGGTATTCTTTAAGCCATCTGGACCAAAATTGATTAGCCAGATGCTGGACATATCTCCAGCGTCGCCTGTACATGTCACCAATGTGAAAGACACCAGGAATGGGCTCTGGACCACCTCGTAACAATAGTAAGTGGTTTGGAGTCAATGGGGACATGTCGTCAACTTGGTCACTCATTCTTGTGATTGGTCGACTGTTCACTATAGATTCAACCTCCGTGAAGAAAGTCCTCAATATGTCATCTGTGAGTCTACAATTTCTCAACACTGCTGAAAAGACTCTCTTGACTACACCAATAAGGCGCTCCCACACGCCTCCCATGTGGGAAGCATGAGGTGGGTTGAACTTCCACTCCATATTGTGTCGTACTCCATAGGACTGAATTTGTTTAACATCCAGTTGACGCATGCTCCGTGAAATCTCAGACCGAGCTCCAAGGAAGTTGCTCCCATTATCACAGAATACCTTTTGGGGGATACCTCGTCGTGCCACAAATCTCCTGAACCCATTGATGAAGGAATCTGTGTCCATACTGTCCAACATCTCCAGGTGAATGGCACGAGTGTTGAAACAAGTACAAATCAGACCATATCGCTTAATCTCTGATCTCCCATACTTCGTCATGAATGGTCCAAAGCAGTCCATGCCAGTGAACGTAAACGGAGGCTTGCCTGCTTCCAGACGTTCAGGCGGCAGTCCGGACATCTGCTGGGTGCAAGGTAGGGCATATAGCTTCTTGCATGTGACACATTCTCTTCTAACTTGTTTAATAAGTGTCCTGGCTTTAGTGACCCAAAATTTGAATCTGAGAATGCTGAGAATCCATTCAGTTCCAAGATGTGCTACATCATGTAGATCTCTTATTATGAGACGGGCAATAGAATGCTGATGTGGAATGATGATTGGATGCTTTCTCTCACTACAGAGGTCCGCATGTTTCAAACGACCCCCAACACACATGAGGCCCTTGTCATTCAGCATTGGCAGCAAGTCTCTCACAGGACTAGATTTTAATATATCAGTTTTAGCAGTAAGCCTCTGAATCTCATTTGTGAAGGATTGCTGCTGTACATGTTTCACAACTACTATCTCTGCTTGCTGGATCTCAGCTGCTGTAAGACTAGCGCTAGCTATACTTCTGTCCTTTGTCTTCAATATCATGCATAACCGTCGCCACCATGCAACAGCACGCTTGAGTTTATAAAGGCTGGAGTAGTGCTCCACAAGCAGATCAATTGGATGTACTTCAACTTCTACAAGGTAAGTAATCTTGCATTTATTGTATTTGTTGTTTACTGTGACGCAGACGTGGGGTTAAATCACTTTATTCACTCACAAAGATAGAGGTAAACCTACAAATACAATAAATGCAAGATTACAAGAAATACAATAATGGAGTGAACAATCAAACATCATTAAATTTATATAAAGTAATCATTTAGGTAAGTAATTTATCAAATAAAGCTATTAAATAAACTTTGAATACATGTGACACAGTCACTACTTTCTGGCCAAAGTCAGCCATCTTGGATTACAGGTAAGTCAGCCATCTTGAATTACAGGTAAGTATAAAAATTTACAAAAGTTCATGAATAATTCAAATAATGTAATCACACTTACAACAATATGAAACACCCCAGTTTCTCTGCATCAGGTTGTCCCACTCTTGACTACTTATAGCCCTAAAGTAAAATAATACAATGTCTATCTGAGTATAATATGAACTAACTGCAGTGACAATGGATATTATAAATAACTAATGAAATAGCAACAAATCTAACATGTATACATGGCATAGAAACCCTGGCAATAAATGATATAATATGATGCACATACCTTTTAATTATTTGAATGAGTTGAATCAGTATACAAATGAGTGTGACTGGCATACAACATCATTGTGTCCATAATATTAAGTGTCCTTGGTATTATATGTCTATAACTCATAAATGTCCCAATGTGTTGCCAGATCAGCATTCAAAAGTCAACTGACTAAAACTGGTATAAAGTAGTAATGTGTCAAAGAAATGACCTACATAGAGTGCTGACCAGTCAGGTGAACATAATCCCAACCCCTGCTCAAACTGCTAACATGGTCAACACTGATGCAGCATTGTTTTACACAGTATTATACACTAATAATATGTGACAGCAAATGATAAGTTATTAATGAAGTTTATAAACAAAACAAAAAGAATATATATATTACACCATGAGTAATTAAATAATTATGAACTCAAGAAAAATACCTATCATAAAATATATCAATACTCAAATCAGCAAATATATAAATATTTACAGGTTACATGGTAATGAATGTAACACATAAAATTGCACAGGGAAGAGAAGGATATTGGTTGAAGAATGTGCTGTACTTCTGATGCACAGCCAAAATAAAACAGAAAGTTTGTTCAGTGCGGCCTGTTTAAATTGGCAAGTCAGTTAGAAAGACTAGGATGGACTGCTATTGTATAAATGTGCCTCACTGAATAGTGCTAAACTAACCCTACAATCCTTAAATCATAAAACAAAGCTGCGGATTTTTAAGATATCACTTTCCAGGTTATTACTTTTTGGGGCTTCACATACTTATGCATGTCACTGTAGCACTGTCTGAAAGTAAGCTACTATACGATTCTACAAGGCATATTTCTTTAGTTTGCTGATTGTATGTTGCTTACAAGGGCTTATGGATTAAAAGCATTGAGATCTAAATTTGCTTTGCCTGATCAGAGGCATTTGCCATCATGACAGCACAAGCAAGTTACCATACAATAAGACCAAGGCTACTGACTTTGTCAAGAACAGCTTTTACTCCCCCTGCGCAAGTGCTTTCAACGATGGGGCCAGTTTCAGTCAAAAACATTATATTACACTTCAAAAATGGTAATATTATACAAAACAATTAATTTCCTGCTTATTCTAAGTGATAACTTAATTTATTTATGGGTATTTACAACTTATTTTTGGGGAATTCCTTGCCTGTACGCTGGGAATGTTCGATTCTCATCTCTAATGACAGCTAATTTGCATATTTCACCATCTACACACATGATGGTGCTTCCTGATTGGCCAATATCTCCCAAGCACTGTGGGCTGTCAGCCACAAGCCAATTGAGTGACCTAACTGAGCAATCTTTGAGTGTACTCAATGCAAACAAAACTAATTGATATGCAATTTCATGTTTAAAGTGTCAGACATTCAATGTCATAAACCAGCCTATAGGCTATTAGGCAAATTTGTTTGTATTTAAGTCTAACTGGTAAACTAGCAAAATAATTGCCATCAAGCTCAGGGCGTTTCCTAATGTATTCAGCTACATTCTGATTGGCTGTTACAAATGACATTGCTGCCTCTTGAGATTAGAAGCCAATTAAGGCAGTCAGCAGCCTTGGTATTATTTAAAGTATAAGAGCTGTCATCACTGAGCAATGACATATTTATTGGCAAACGCATGTGGCCTGATATTGGCTTTGAAGGCCCTCAAAAAAGTAACTAAAATATAATGAAAAAATGTGTCCTGCTCTATTATCAGTGACAAAGGTAATAGTTATATATCCTGAACAGGAGGAAGTTAACTAACATTTTGGTTTGTTATATCTCAATGCCAAAGGCAGATGGATATAAGCAACAAAAATGTTAGTTAACTCCTGACTATGAGGGATAAAACTAACTCCTACTCCACTTAACATATTTGCTAATTTGTTTGATTCTTTGGAGGAGAAAGTGTAAGGCATTAAGAAAAAAGAAACAATTATCCAGAATTAGGTCAACTTATGTTTCTTTCTGATTGTCCCAAGAAGTACGATGATTTCTCCAGAGAGCTCGAGATGTTCTGCCAATTTCCTAATCATAGGCATCATTGTTTCCAAATGTAAGATATGGAGGCAGCATTCTCCTGAAGAAATTACTTGCATTTGTTGGCTTGCATGCCTAAGTCATATAGTTCTTGTAAGACTCACTTTTTCCCCTTTGCTAATTGAGCATCTGTTTTAGTCGAAAACAATAATTGCTGTTGCTAGAATATGATGCCATTTTTTAGCATACATCTCCATTTGTAAAGGGCATTAACAGCCTCCAAATTTTATAAGATATTTATGAATTTCACTTCCTAAAAAGACATACAAATTATGTCACTAATTTCCAATTGGAGAGGTTAACATTTGCCATTCCAAAAGTTCACCATGACAAACAACCTTTTTCCTTGTTTGCAAACTTTGACACATTAAATTCTAGGAGATTGTGGGATTAGAATTCAATGCAGGAGATGGGTCTTGAAATCTGAGCCGTGATTGAATGTTTGCATGATCTCTCGTCATGATCACATTCCCACAGCGGTTGGAATCGAAATTCTTTTCTCCTCTTCACACTTTTTTTGCTAATGTAATTAGAATATTTGATACAACCAGTTCCAAGAGATTGTGTTTACTAAAAGTGTTAGAAACTCTCCAGTTACAGATGGAAGAGAAGTTTATTAACTTTAATTGGTCACAGTTTGAATTCCCTGAAAGCTTAGAAGAATGCTATTCTGCTTCCTGGTTTATTCAATTCCACTTTTAGTGAAATGGCAAATGATTGAATTTTAAGCCTGAGCAGGTTTGTCTTAGAAAAGATGACTTCAAATAAATGGACATTTATTTTGAATTATACTGTGATATGGTTTGCAGTCTAGCTTGCCAGATGCCCATATATATGAGATGAATGATGAGTATAATGAATTGATGATGGAGATGCAGTTAGCAAGAATACTTCATCATTCTTATTCAGAAATTATGGGACAAGAGAACTGACAACCACTAAGTCTTAGATATTTTATGTGACTGTATATAGTTGCTCTTTTCACAAACTCAGCAATAACTCAACTAGGAATAGACATAGAGCTTACCAAAAACAAAGAATCTCTCTCACAAGGCAGTTTGTCAAAATAGCTACAATTTTTGTAACTTCGATTAACATTTCAGGCATTTAAGCTAACTCTTTCAGCATTCAAATTTTTTGTTAGGCTGTTTAAACGTTTTTACCAAATATTCACGTGACTAGAATGCCACAGGGTCCCAGGTTCGATTCCCGGTCGAGCTGGCTGTTTCATCCTTCATCTCATTGCCATGTTCCCTGCCTGTCCTAATTAGCCCATCAGGTGAAGAAATACAGGATGTAAAGCCTAATCCACCCATCCCACCACATCATCATCTTGACATCGGAGCGATATCAGCTAATAACCGCCAATGATGTTGACTTAATCCTGGCTTGCTTTTGGGTAGTATGTATGGATTTTTAGACAGAAATTGAAAGAAGGTGAAATGACATATCGTGTTGGCTGCAACAATTCAAACTTTCACAGGTACAGCAAAAACCGTTGCATATTTTTCTGGAAGAGAAAGTCTGAGGCAGGAAAAAAAAAGACACAATTACCCAGTCAACTTAAGTTTCTTATTGACGGTCCCAATAAGTACGATGATTTCTCCAGAGAGCTCAAGATATTCCCACAACTTCCTAATCTTAGGCATCATTCTTTCCTAATGTAAGATAATGAGGCAGCATTCTCCTAAAGAAATTGCTTGCATTGGCTTACATGCCTAAGTCAGATAGTTCTCGTAAGCCTCGCTTTTTTTTCACCTTGCTAATTGAGCATCTGTTTTAGTGGAAAACAATGATCACCATCTCTAGAAATGATGCTATCATTTAGCATACACCTCCATTTGCAAAAGTCATAAAAATATTTCATAAGATATCTTTTGATTTTATTTTCAGAAAGGATGTACAAATTATGTCACTAGTTTTCAAATAGATAGGTAAACATAGATCTGTTATCCTAAAAGTTCCATCCCGACAAACAATTCAACTGTCTTTTTCCGTGTTCACATCTTCGACACAATCAATAAATTACATGAGACCATGGGATTAGAATGTAAGGCAGGAGATATGTCTTGAAATCCTAGACATGATTGAATGTTTGCATGATGTCTCGGCATGATCAAATTCCCACACCTGTTGAAATGTAAATTATCTTGTCCTCTTCACACTTCGTTTTATAAAAAAAATTATTAATAGCTTTGATGCTGCCAATTCCAAGAAATTGTGTTTACTCAAAATGTTAGAAACTCTCCAGTAAGAGCAGTTGATGGACTTTAATGAGCAAAATTTGGATTCCGCTGGAAGTTTAGCAGAATGCTATTCTGCTTACCGCTTTTTTCAATTCAACTTTCAGTGAAGTGGCAAATGATTGAATTTCAAACCTCAGCATGGTTGTCTTACAAAATGATGACTGAAGCGAAGTGGACATTTATTTTGAATCTTACTGTGATATTGTTTGCAGTCTAGCTTGTCAGATGCCTATATATATGAGATGAATGATGAGACAAATGAATTGACAATGTGGATGGAGTTAGGAAAAATGCTTCATCATTCTTTCTTAATGTGAGGAATGATAGGACAATAGGGCTGACATCCACTAAGTCTAGGTTCAATGATACTTTATTGATTAATTGCTATTTTGTGTGACTATACTGTAATTAGTTCCTTTTTTTCACTGATGGGACAATAAGTCCACCAGCAATTAAAATAGGACATACTATCAACAATGAATCCCTCTTGCCAGGCAGTAAGTAAACAAATAGCTAAAACTTTATCAATTTAGTTTAAATTTTAGATATTTTCACGAACTTCCAGACATCTTCACTAACTTTTTAAACGTTAAATTTTGCTGATTTTTAGGACATAATTTTCAACCCATACATGTAGCCACTAAGTCAAGAAAAGCCAGTCTGCATTACTTTAATTTATGCTAACTAACTGGTTAGATAAAGAATTACTTTAATTAATGCTGACTAACTGGTTAGATAAAGCATGTTACTTTAATTAATGCTGACTAACTGGTTAGATAAAGCATTACTTTAATTAATGCTGACTAACTGATTAGATAAAGCTACCCAACTTGTCAGTCAAAATGCTATGGTGGTCAGTCATTCTAGGCACTGTCAAAATGTCTAGTCGAAGATATGTTCATGGATTGCCTCCACAAAGGTAGTCTGGAGACCTTGCAAGTCGAATTGTCATCACACTTGAAAAGTTGGTTGGTCCATGTGGTGAGAAACATTGTGGGGTATTCCCTACAACTGTATAATCATGATGATGGGTGGGTGAGATGGGTTTAATGTCCCATATTTTAGTACCGTATAGGGTTTTGTCAAATAAATTTTTTTTTTTTCTGTTTTAAATATTTGAATAAAGACATGCTATTTAGCTGTCAACAATTCCACTTCTTAAGCTGGTCTTGTTACATTGCTACATTAAATATTAGCAGAATGACCCGTCAAAAGCTGTTGCGTAGCACCATAAACTAATTTCCTGTTCAGATATAAGAATACTTGATCTAGAGTACTGTTAACATGAAGGAAATCAATATACACACTGTTGATTGATAAATTTCCAGTAAAAGTCTGAAAGGCAGTCCTCTAAACTTAAATTCATACATCAGAATGATGGAATGTTGTCACTTCCTCTCTCGTCATCGCTCTAAGTAACACCATGCCCTGTTGTCGAGATAATGATCCATGGCATGTGTAAGGAAGATTGTAGCTGCCATTAAACATGTATGAACAGCTTCTGGCTCAACTGGTTGTGTAAAAAATGATGGATTGGTTCTGCGGATCTTCAGGCTTCAGTAGGCAACCTTGCAAGAAGCTAAGGCAAATGAACAGAGCTATAAGTAACAATGGCAATTGCAACCAAGTGTGGCAAAACCCAAGACCTTGTCAATTTAAGGACATGAAGGCAGACAGTTCTAACAGCTTAATGATTGGCTATAATTTAAACAAAAGAATATCTAGGCATTGGTGACCAACAATTCGAAACATTGACGATGCAATCATACATAATCAAAGTGGTTCTTGCTTAATATCTGGTAAGTTGGCCATGATTAAAAGTTTGGTGACCACTCACATTGTCCCGCAAAAGATTGCAGATAAAAGGTTATTCCAATAAGGATATATAAACTGTATCCCACATAAATTATACAAACTACAAACCAGTCAGAGTCTCTATTCTTTTCTAATCTATTCCATTCTAATCTATTCTATTCTAATCTATTCTATTCTAATCTATTCTATTCTAATCTATTATATTCTAATCTATTCTATTCTATTCAACTCAATCTGCAGCTCAATCCCCAAGGCATAATTCTTCTTTATTCCACTGTTTGAAGACAACTTTAATACAAAAGATGAATGAAATTTTTATATCTGTCTGCATCATGCTTGAGTTCCTATTGGCTAAGCCTTCTTGTATTCAGAGGGATTCTTGAATGATTAATAACCTATGTCTTAAAATCTCAAATGGGTACGAAAAACATTTCTCTCAAGGAATTTTATATCTGCTCTTTTGAATATACATTTTTTTCATAATAAATATGGTCAGAAGAGTATTTTGTTAATTGAGTCATTGTTACCACTAGCAAAGTTGTGTCAATTTCTTATTGTTAGTTAATTTTTTTTTTAGTGACTACAACATAGATGGCAGCAGCTGGTGATGGTAAATAGCTTTTGACACATTGCTCCATCTGGGGGTAATAGGATCATTATCATACTCCACTTACTTATAGACTGTTTTCTCATTGTTCTGAGCGGGATATAACCAACAAAAAGTGATAGTTATTGCCCGCAGTAGGCTGATTCAGGATTTATAAGATTCCAAAAGGGAGAGGAGGGGAGGAAGACAGGAGGAGGAGATGAGAAGAGGAGGATAGGAAGAGGAGAGGAGGAAAGAAGATGAGGATGAGGAGCATGTAGCGCATATCTGCAGTTTATTGAATTAGCCTTCACTTTTGTGGTGCGAAACCTGAACTGTCGGGGGTGGGCACTTTAGTTAACCTAAAGCTGCATTACTTTTTGTGGTAGTGATATACTACTATCACTGTTGTAGTATGAAGGTATTTTGTGGTGCAAATGTATGTTTCGTGGTGCGAGGGTATATTTTGTGATGAGTACATACTGTCCGGGGGCGAAGCTTCCACTGTCTGGGCAAAACCTGTACTGTCGGGGGGCGAAACATCGCACCAGAATTTACTTCTCGGCCACCATACAAATGACTAACTGAGCATTCAGTTAGCACGCAGTTTATGCTAAATTGGCATGTATAGTGTGCGCTCATTTATATATATGTGCATCTGCTTCAGCTCAGCCACTATAATTTTTCGGCACAAAACTCCATGTTTACATTATCTTGCATGTACGTTACATAACCAACCTATTGTGAAAATAAATAATCTTGAATCTTATTTGCTTTTAGAAAGTTGTATATGGAAAATACCTCCTACCTGAACTCACAGTTATACAATATAATATTTCGGGAAAACTTGCTATGTAATATACAGTGTATTTTCTCTTAAAATCAAAATGAGGTAAATTAGGCAAAAGTACCAAGATAGCTGCAGTGTGAAAATGGTGTATTTATATACACTGCCCTCCCAAAAATATAGGACCAGATGACCGTGTACTATGAAAATTATCTTACTTTTATTTTATTTTATTTTGAGGGGGGGGGAAGGTGTGCATGAAATAATGGCTCCAAAACAGGATAGACTGACCAAAAAGTAGGGTGGTCTTAAAATGAGGCTCCTGTAATTTTAAAGAATTTATAACTTTCTGAACATGAGTGATAGACCACCTTCCAAAATCAGAACAGGTGTATATTCATATGAATTACCAAAGAAATTATTAAACTGCATTTTATGGCATAAATATCCTACACAGCAATATGAAGGTTAGGTCTGTATAAACTCCCTCTATGTTTTATAGGAAATCACAGAACTCTCCACAAGATGGGAGGAAAGAGATTGGTATGATGAGAAAAATTCTGTTGTCTGGCTGCTGAAGCAAGCACAGAACATCAGTGCACCCCAGAAAAACAATGGTGGCCAGACAGAGTGTCAGTGACACCCAAAACCCATTTGCTCTTTTCACATCACTAGGACGACCTCTGCTTCGAGTGGCGATCGCTTTACCGATGATTATGGAATCTGAGAGTGAGAGTTGATGTGCTCTTGTCCAAACTTGTTCTCTACAAATAACCTGGAATGTATGAAGAATGTCTGAAGACATTATGGCGGTCTCTTCTGCAAGCAGCTTGGTACATGGCCAAATGTGCCTATTGGAAAATGCATGGTTCTTGCCTAATTAAAATGAGGTGAAAACCATGTGTTCACCATGCATTTATCCAAACACATGGAAAACACACGTAGCACATTTGGCCATGAAGCCTAGTGGCTAAGGCATTGGCATATTAGCAAATTGGCTAGCTGTGAAGGTCTTGGGTTTGAATTCTGATCGAGGCACTCTTCATGTACAGCTCAACAGGATGTTGATTGCATGAGAGGTTAGAATTGCTGGTGCCTTGTACTCAAAGTCTATGCTAGGTCAAGTAGAGGACCCCACCCTTTGGGTAGATGTGTAACATGTTGCAGACACCATGCCTTATCATCTCATCATTATGCCTGCCTGCAGCTGTTCACATAAGCAGACTCAGTTTCAGACCCAGTAGCATTGTGAATGTACGATTCATTACAATGCAATACAATGCAATACAATGCAATGCAATACCATGCAATACCATAAAATTTAGTCCAGAGGTAAATTACCAATACATGGCCATTTAGTACACATCTTGTTACAGGATTGCCCTAACAGTGAGGTGGCCTTAAAAAAGGCTCAATTGTACTATAATAACTGGTCTTTATGGTGTAGGTAGACTGTGTGATAAATTCACTCATGCAAAAAAGAAAATGTATGTAAGTACTAGAATATCCTATCTGCACGAGCCTTGCTCACATGTTGTGTGGTACTAAATATTCATCAAATAATCTTATAGGAAGACAGATTCACTTGAGTTCACAAAACAGAATGATTGAACGTTGTAACTTCCTCTCTCGTCATCGCTCTAAGTAACACCATGCCTTGTTGTTGAGATAATTATCCATGGAATGTATAGGGAAGATTGTAGCTGCCATTACATGTACACACACCTCCTAGCTCAACTTGCTGGGTGGAGATGATGGATTGGTTCTAAGGGTCTGCAATACAGTATTTCAGGTTGTCTGTGCCAGAATGAGTTGCTTTGTACCTAATAAATTAAAGTAATCTCAACTTATCATGTCTGGGGTACTTTAACTAGAGTGCCACATGTAATTAAAAGTCTTGCCAGTGAGATTTCCAAAATATTGTCATATTTTGGCGATGTCGGGCCAACATCAGGGGGACGTAGCTTGTTATCAGGGTATCTCATCTCATCTCTTGTCTTTTCTTTTCTTTTATGTTTTTTTTATTGTTGTTCTTATCTTGTCTTGTCTTATCTTATCTTATTTTATCTTATCTTATCTTACCTCACCTTATCTTGTCTTATCTTATCTTATCTTGCATCAATATTTTGAAGAATATCTATACAGACATGAATGTTTCCAAGCTTTAACATGCCAGTTTTACAAGAGCCCTTTGTCCCAATTCATATACACTGCATGACAGGTTTACTTAAAAATAAACAGACATTTCAAAATGCAAATGTCTCAACATATTATGTTTGTTGCCTTGATGGTGCAGGCCACCTCAAAACCCACATAAAGGGATATGAAATGGGTGTTTTCGACTAAATGTAACACAAGACAATGAACCTAATAGAATCATGATTAATCCATTGAGTCTTGTCTTTCGGACCAAAATGTTGCATGCTTCAGATCCAACATGATATCTTTCATCACAATTAAAAAAAGGTTTTCCATTAATCAAATTGATACACATCGCATGTCTAAATTTTGCAATCTACAATTTTAAATGGAATTGTACTCAAAAATAAAAACTCCCCCGTCTTTTCAAGTGCAACGCACTTAATTAGATCAACTTGAGTAGAAACATTCGATTCAACAAGTTTATGGCAATTGTACAATTGTATTCAAAAAGAAAAATTAATCAACTGTATGGTAATAGTTATATCCCGAATAACTAGAATTTTTGTAGGTTATATGATGGATATAAATTTACTAAATGCTCTTATATGCAAGAAACAAGCGTTTGCACTCTCGAGGAACATGACATTGGTTATATCCCTCTTATAAAATACTTTATGAGCTAGAGTGGGCTAGAGTGGGCTAGAGTGAGCTAGAGTGGGCTAGATCCACGTTTGGTCTTTTTTGATAAAATTGTGGACCTTTGATGAAAAAAATATTAAAATAGCATTCCCTGATGTGGCCCAATGTGGTCCAATGTGTGGACATGGACCAAGTCGACTGGGTCTAATGACCCCCTCGACCCCCCCCCCCTTTGGGTACGGGTCTGACTGAGCTATACTGACCTATACTGACCTATCCAAGCACCCTGCAACCTACCACAACATCAATCTATCCATAGCTGTCTTCTGGAAGCTACAGCACTTCAATTCTTTTAAATTTTGAGGCCACATCTGTTTATTAATCATGACACTTGTCAATTGACAGTCCCTTGTACTCGGTGTCAGTGCTGAGGCAAGTAAAATAACTCACCCATGGGGTAAATGTGTAACATGGTTGGACTCCTCCTCTCTCTCTCTCTCCCTTAATTAATCACTCCTGTGAATGGCAAGAACTTGTATTAGAGGGTGGCACTTTCCACATCCATCTATTTTTGTGCGTTCCACATCTATCTATCATGTATCATCTATCTACAGGTAGTCAAATTGAACCTAGACAAAGCTTGACAACTTCTCCAATATGATGCTGTACTAAAAGTACATGCAGCTGCAGCACCATTGGTACATAAGTTGAGAATTATGCATGTTTGTAATTTATGTTAAAAAGATGCATGTCTGTTGCACATACATATTTACAATATATGAGATAAATTTCTTACATTTGCCAAGGTGCATATTTTTTCAGTGGTGGTACAGTTAGGTTCATAAAATATGGCCGACTCTTGACAGCTGTTGCAACATATTCCTTGCTAAAGCCGGCTGCTTCTGTCTACTGCTAGCTTAAAGTTGGCCTAAAGCAACCATTAAAAAATATAAACTTTGGTAAATGTGAGAAATTTATCCAATGAATCATAAATATGTATGTACCACAGACATTTGTCTTTTCAACAAAAAATGACAAATACGCTTTACGATCAACCTATGCATAAATTTGTGCCACACATACTTTTAGATCCACCTTTGAGTAGCCAGCTATAGCCAGAAAGTTATGTTTAGTGAAGGTAGCATTGTATATCAGAATTGTCTAACTTTGTTTAGGTTCAATTTGACAGGCTGTTTTTGATGAAACTAACTGTAGGTGCGAGCTGACTTTACGCTAGGCGCAGACATAAGCAGCTCGCTTTAGCCAGTTATAGCTACAACCAGGAATAGCAGCTGGCTTTAGCCAGTTATAGCTACAACCAGGAATAGGTCGCTACAACTGTCTAAAGTCGAACATATTTTATTGAACTGTAATGTCCACATGTAGAGGACAGTCAGTAGCTCAATGATCAGAAAAAGCTATACAATTTTATGGAAAGTCAACTGCTGATGCATACTTGCATGTTCTTGTCAGGGCTTCACATGTACCATGTAGATCTCATGACAAAATTTACACGATGTCACAGACTACTTCTTTGTTTTTGCTTGACATCGTCCTTGGTGACAACCATGCAATCACACTTTTGTAATTTCATCTGATCTGCTTCCCTGTTTTTACGACCTTGGTATTAACAGAGTATGCCTCATCTATCTCATATGTGATATCATCTCAATCAGACAGAAATTTCTGGCCGAGGTATTTGAGTCCTTTGTGCAATGAGCCTGAAACTGATCTCCTTTGATATTGCACAAGAAAGGAAAGAATACTGCAAAGTAACAAAGAATATGTTGCGGCCTCGCTGACTTACAGTGTGGATGAGTTGGTATGAAATATACACAGTTTATACAAAGCTGATGTATCATTAATCAAACTCTTTATCCAAGTATGCTGATTTGTTACACCCTTTCATTTATGATTATGAAGTCTAATACTTCCAGAATAATCAATAATCATGTCCATGTTCCTGGATACCACCTTACACCCTATTTTGGCGATTATTCAGAGGCATATAAGGCTCTCTGCTACTACAAGAATAAATAACATAAATTATCCAGAATTAAGTCAGCATTATCTATCTGACTGAAAATCTGTAGAAGCATGATGATTTCTCCAGGGAGCTCAAAAAGTTCCCACTATTTCCTCATCTAAGGTATCTTTGTTTCGTAATGTAAGTTAACGAGGCAGCATTCACTTGATGATATTGCTGGTGTATGTAAGGTTGCATGCCTTAGGCAGGTAGTTATCGTAACATAAACTATTCCCGCTCATGATTATCAGGTAGTTTCACTGTATGTTTTAGTAATTTTCATGGGAAAAGAATCTGTACTAAGGTTAAATATATACTCACAGTACATACTGATCAGCTCAAGATATGAATAGTCTGCGTGTTTTCAATTATTTCTCGCAGAAATCCTTTATTTGTAAAATTTCATCTGACCAAACCAACCTTAATATTTTTTTCAGGTTCGCAAACTTCACCACATGAATCTTGGGAGACCACGGGATTGGAATTCCAGGCAGGAGGTGTTTCTTGAAATCCGAGACATGATTGAATGTGTGCATGATCTCTCGTCATGATCACTTCCTTTCAGCTGCTGGAATAGAATTGCTTTTTCTCCTCTTTACACGTCATCTTATTAGCTGTAATTAGACATTTGACGCTGCCAGTTTAACGAAATTATGTTTGCTCAAAACGTTAGAAACTCTCAGCTAAGAAACATGAGTAGCTAATCAACTTTGATGAGCACCATTTAAATTCTAAATTCCAAAAGGCGCCTGAAACAAAAATGTCATTGTTGTTCCGGCTTTGAATATGACATTTAAATGAATGGATTTCAAAGAGTTGATAAGGTCTTTTGATGTTTAAGTTATTTTAATAGACAGCACGTATATAATATTTTCTTTATACAAAATACTAACTTTGCTTGTTGCTTGATTTTAAACTGTTCAATTGTTCAATGATATATGTTTGTCAATTTTACGGGACTATAAAACATATTACATCCTTACAACATCACATTCAGCTTCATTCGAACATCAGCCCAATCAGGCATTTTGCATCCGGGTTGGAAATAATATTGTGTGTTTCTTAACATTTATACTTTTTCACATTTCCAGCTGATCAGCTTAGTCTAATGTATCCTGCACACAAAAAGTCATATCATAAAGACTGGTAAATATTTAATCATTCCTTACTGAGTACCGATCAGCTTTGGTTTAGTCAAATTACTGTTGTTTATAGCTATGGCTTCGCAAAGTATGATTTCCACAGGCCTAGAGACACATGCATCTCACTGTTATTGTCAATTGCTGGATGTTTCCTTCAACATTAAGATGTGGAATTCTGTCTGTATGGTTCATCACTCTGACTGTACACTTTTGGAAAACTACAAGCCACACAATTGTTTTAGGTGACACTAGAACGTTAAGAAACTCCGAAAAATGTTAAAATTAGAATAATTGACCCAAATTTCACCAGAAGAGTCACTAGACAAAATAAAGAATTATTGATAAGCAGAGTAAATACAGAGCAAGTAAAAAAAACAGCAGCTTATGAAGGCCAAATACAATCATGATTTCAAAACATCAAAAGCATTACACAAAAGCATCAAAAACTGCTTCATCAGTTACATACCTTTTATAAATGGATATTGACCTTCATAATTTTTATGTAATTAAAACCTGATGCTGTAAAGGCAACCAGCCTGATTAGGGCTTCATGGCCTGCATTTCTGCACCTGATGGGTTAATTAGGACCATGGCAATGAGATGATGAATGAAACAACCATCCAACTTAGACTTGACTAGAAATTGAACCCGGGACCCAGTGGTTGGAAGCCCAGCATGCTACGAGCTAGGCCCCCACACCTGATAGGCGGTCATGAAGATTTCTTTACAGCAAGATCTTAAAAAATGTAAGCTTCCTATTGTTTCTCAATCACACAAGTGATGCAAAATGTTACTGATACCTGGTTAGCTTTAAACTTCCTTCACCACATTTAATTGTTTAAGCTTAATAATTTCAGGGGAAAACCATTAAGCTACTTGATACTGACATACTGAGTTTCGTTTTTAGGGGAAATATGATTGGTACTCATACATTTGGAGAGTTTGTTTCATGTGGTGTCACACCTAGCAGTATATAACTGATTAAAAATTACTTTTTGAGATAAATGTATGAATGCCACTGCAAAGTTTTGTGTTTTGACTGTTCAGTCTTGAAAATCATGGCAAATCAGATATTGCTTGATGTGATGAATGCAGACTAAGAAAAGAAAATCATAGAATGTAAATTGGATATCTCAACTGCTGGTTTCGTGTATTGGAGAAGTAACTTGATTAAATAGTATGTAAATATAAATTCAAATCAGGGTTTGATGTCTCAACTGTCTTAGCGATTAAACCTTGGCAGGCCTGTTAAGCATTAGTCTTTCTGAACCCTCCAAGGATTATTACACAAAATTACCCATGATCCCTAACTATAGCCAAGTCCCCCTTTGCACCTCATGGGGTGGGGTGAAGCAGTCATTCAAAGAAGATCTTCCATATCCATGTACAAGTCCAGCACCTATAATAAAACTTTAAGGCAGCTAGGAGTCTATGAATACTTCATGAATATATATCCTTTTCATGAATGGGTCATATTGACAAAGTAATGCAATTTATCAAGACGTACATAGTGCATAGTGAGATTCTTGATGTGGAATAACCAATATATCTGGCAGACTTGTACATCTAGATATACAATTTGTTCCATTGCATTTCTCAAATATGACATTTGTCCAGAGATATGTCCTGCAGGGGCGAGCTGCCCATCCAACAGTACTCATATATCTTTAAGCAGACAATGACATGACAACTTTGTACCCCATGAAATATGTTTTGAACATATTTTTGTAACATAAAAAGAATGTGAATTTGAGTAACACTAATTTACAATGTAAATTGAACAGTATGCTTTTTTCAATCAATGTAAATTTCACTGCACACCCGCTAACACCAGCCTACACACTGACAAAAGGTGGCATACAGCTGTATATCTCCCTAACGACTGTAGCCAATGTGTACGGCATGGCTATCATCATTGGATAAATATTCAGCACTCGTTGCCTTACCATTGCTTTCTCAATATTCACAACTTATTCCAATTCATGATAGGATACTGCTCTTGTCGAAAAATGGATGTTCTACATAACCTTACAATCACATTGTATCCAGTTGCTCAGCCTGAGCAATGTTCGTAGTGGTAGATAAGTCCAATAACCCCATGAGGGGTAACATTAGGTGTACCTGCTACTATTACTGAAGTCAAGTCACACAGTAGTCAAATAGCCAAGTCTGAGCAATGTTCTTAGTGGTAGATAAGTCCAATAACCTCATGAGGAGTAACGTTAGGTGTACCTGCTACTATTACTGAAGTCAAGTCAGGTCAATTATTTTTCTGAATTGCATTTTACAATGTACACTCAAAACCAAGATAGCCTGCGATCATTTCTACATTATAGTATCTTCCAACAGCCATAACCATTCATCCGTGTAGCAGAGGGGTTGCAGCTCATAAAACAGCAACAACATAAAATTGGAAAAAGAGGAAATAGTGTTTAATGTATTGATGTTTGGATGGGACTTACATATTCTTATCAGCATGATCAGGGCTATATTTATTACATATAGAGTGCCTCTTTGTTTTTGCATTACATTGTCCTCGGTGACAACAATGCAATCACATTTTCAAAATCTCATCAGATCAACCTTCCTGTTTTTACCGACCTTGGTATTAACAGAGTATGCCCCATCTATCTCATATGTGATATTGTCTCAATCAGACAGACATTTCTGGCCAAGGTCTTTGGGACCTTTGAGCAATGAGCCTGAAATTGGTCCCTCTGGATATTGCATAGGGAAGAGAAGGATATTGGTTGAAGAATGTGCTGTACTTCTGATGCACAGCCAAAAAAAACCAGAAAGTTTGTTCAGTGCAGCTTGTTTATATTGGCAAGTCAGTTAGAAAGACTAGGATGGACCGCTATCGTATTAATGTGCTACACTGAATAGCGCAAAACTAACCCTACAATCCTTAAATCATAATACATTGTTAAAATGTAATGAAAAAAAAGTGTCCTGCTCTTTTATCAGCGACATAGGTAATAGTTATATATCCTGAACAGGATGGAGTTAACTAACATTTTTGTTTGGATATATCTTGATGCCGAAAGGCAGATGCATATAAGCAACAAAATGTTAGTTAACTCCTGACTATGAGGGATAAAACTGACTCATACTCAGCTTGACATATTTGCTAATTTGTTTGATTATTTGGAGGAGAAAGGCATTAAAGAAAAAAGAAATAATTATCCAGAATTAAGTCAACTTAAGTTTTGTACTGATTGTCCCAAGAAGTATGATGATTTCTCCAGAGAGCTCGAGATATTCCGCCTACTTCCTAATCTTAGGCATCATTGTTTCCTAATGTAAGATAATTAGGCAGCATTCTCCTGAAGAAATTGCTTGCATTTGTTGGCTTGCATGCCTAAGTCATATAGTTCTTGTAAGACTCACTTTTTCCCCTTTGCTAATTGAGCATCTGTTTTAGTAGAAAACAATAATTGCTGTTGCTAGAATATGATGCCATTTTTTAGCATACATCTCCATTTGTAAAGGGCATTAACAGCCTCTAAATTTTATAAGATATTTATGAATTTCACTTCCTAAAAATACATACAAATTATGTCACTAATTTCCAATTGGAGAGGTTAACATTTGCCATTCCAAAAGTTCACCATGACAAACAACCTTTTTCCTTGTTGGCAAACTTTGACACAATAAATTCTAGGAGATTGTGGGATTAGAATTCAATGCAGGAGATGGGTCTTGAAATCTGAGCCGTGATTGAATGTTTGCATGATCTCTCGTCATGATCACATTCCCACAGCTGTTGGAATCGTAATTCTTTTCTCCGCTTTACACTTTTTTTATTAATGTAATTAAAATATTTGATAACACTAGTTAAAAGAAATTGTGTTTACTAAAAGTGTTAGAAACTCTCCAGTTACAGATGGAAGAGAAGTTGATTAACTTTAATTGGTCACAGTTCGAATTCCCTGAAAGCTTAGAAGAATGCTATTCTGCTTCCTGGTTTATTCCATTCCACTTTTAGTGAAATGGCAAATGATTGAATTTTAAACTTGAGCATGATTGGCTTAGAAAAGATGACTGAAAATAACTGGACATTTATTTTGATTCTTTCTGTGATATTGTTTGCAGTCTAGCTTGCCAGATGCCCATATATATGAGATGAATGATGAGTATAATGAATTGATGATGGAGATGCAGTTAGCAAGAATACTTCATCATTCTTATTCAGAAATGCTGGGACAAGAGAACTGACAACCACTGAATCTTGGCTATTTTATGTGACTGTATATAGTTGCTCTTTTCACAAACTCAGCAATAACTCAACTAGGGATCAACATAGAGCTTACCAAAAACAAAGAATCTCTCTCACAAAGCAGTTTGTCAAAATAGCTACAATTTTAGTAACTTTGATTAACATTTCAGGCATTTTAGCTAACGTTTTCAGCATTCAAAATTTTTGTTAGGCTGTTTTAACATTTTTACCAAATAGTCACGTGACTAGAATACCACAGGGTCCCAGGTTTGATTCCCGGTCGAGCTGGCTGTATCATCCTTCACCTCATTGCCATGTTCCCTGCCTGTCCTAATTAGCCCATCAGGTGCAGAAATACAGGATGTAAAGCCCAATCTACCCATCCCACCACCACATCATCCTGACATCGGAGCAATATCAGCTAATAACTGCCAATGATGTTGACTTAATCCTGGCTTGCTTTTGGGTAGTATGTCTGGATTTTTAGACAGAAATTGAAAGAAGGTGAAATGACATATCGTATTGGCTGGAACAATTCAAACTTTCACAGATACAGAAAAACCGTTGCATATTTTTCTGGAAGAGAAAGTCTGAGGCAGTAAAAAAAAAAGACACAACTACCCAGTCAACTTAAGTTTCTTATTGACGGTCCCAAGAAGTACGATGATTTCTCCAGAGAGCTCAAGCTATTCCCACAACCTCCTAATCATAGGCATCATTGTTTCCTAATGTAAGATAATGAGGCAGCATTCTCCTAAAGAAATTGCTTGCATTTGTTGGCTTACATGCCTAAGTCAGATAGTTCTCGTAAGCCTCGCTTTTTTTTTCACCTTGCTAATTGAGCATCTGTTTTAGTGAAAACAATGATCACCATCTCTAGAAATGATGCTATCATTTAGCATACACCTCCATTTGCAAAAGTCATAAATAGCCTCCAAATATTTGATAAGATATCTTTTGATTTTATTTTCAGAAAGGATGTACAAATTATGTCACTAGTTTTCAAATAGATAGGTAAACATAGATCTGTTATCCTAAAAGTTCCATCCGGACAAACAATTCAACTGTCTTTTTCCGTGTTCACATCTTCGACACAATCAATAAATTACTTGAGACCATGGGATTAGAATGTAAGGCAGGAGATATGTCTTGAAATGCTAGATGTGATTGAATGTTTGCATGATGTCTCGGCATGATCAAATTCACACAGCTATTGAAATGTAAATTATCTTGTCCTCTTCACACTTCGTTTTTTAAAAAATTTAATTAATACATTTGATGCTGCCAATTCCAAGAAATTGTGTTTACTCAAAATGTTAGAAACTCTCCAGTTACAGACGGAAGAACAGTTGATGAACTTTAATGAGCAAAATTTGGATTCTGCTGGAAGTTTAGCAGAACGCTATTCTGCTTCCCGCTTTTTTCAATTCAACTTTCAGTGAAATGGCAAATGATTGAATTTCAAACCTCAGCATGATTGACTTACAAAATAATGACTGAAGCGAAATGGACATTTATTTTGAATCTTACTGTGATATTGTTTGCAGTCTAGCTTGTCAGATGCCTATATATATGAGATGAATGATGAGACTAATGAATTGACGATGTGGATGGAGTTAGGAAAAATGCTTCATCATTCTTTCTTAATGTGAGGAATGATAGGACAATAGGGGTGACATCCAGTAAGTCTTGGTTCAATGATACTTTATTGATTAATTGCTATTTTGTGTGACTATACTGTTATTAGTTCCTTTTTTTCACTGAGTGGACAATAAGTCCACCAGCAATTAAAATAGGACATACTATCAACGATGAATCCCTCTTGCCAGGCAGTAAGTAAACAATTAGCTAACACTTTATTAATTTAGTTTGAAATTTTAGATATTTTCACGAACTACCAGTCCTGGTCCTGAGGCTGAGATATCTTCACTAACTTTTTAAACGTTTAATTTTTCCGATTTTTAGGACATAATTTTCAACCCATACATGTAGCCATTTCAACTATAGGTTTTCAGTAACAATCTAGTCAGTATTAGACTTCTTAGTCAAGAAAAGCCAGTCTGCATTACTTTAATTTATGCTGACTAACTGGTTAGATAAAGTATTACTGTAATTAATGCTGACTGGTTAGATAAAGCATGTTACTTTAATTAATGCTGACTGCCTGGCTAGATAAAGCATTACTTTAATTCATGCTGACTTACTGGTTAGATAAAGCTACCCAACTTCTCAGTCAAAATACTATGGTGGTCAGTCATTCTAGACACTGTCAAAATGTCTAGTCAAAGATATGTTCATGGATTGCCTCCACAAAAGTAGTCTGGAGACCTTGCAAGTCGAATTGTCATCACACTTGAAAAGTTGGTTGGTCCATGTGGTGAGAAACATTGCGGGGTATTCCCTACAACTGTACTTATGATCATGATGATGGGTGGGTGATATGGGTTTAATGTCCCATATTTTAGTACCGTATAGGGTTGATCAGGACAGGCAGCTGCCAAGGCAGTGAGGCGAATGATGTAGCAACCTTCCAACAGGGACTGAATTCGAACCCACAGCCCAGCACACTACCACTCAGCTAAGCCTCTGCTCCATTCAACTGCATATAAATTTTGCAATATCTTACAGATCACAAATTTCTTTTGCAGTCAACTATCAAATGTTCTTGCTCTCAGTACATACTTTGTGTCATTTATGATCGCTAACTTAATTTAATTGTTTTCCTACCTCGTGTGAACTGCGTCATCATTTTGTGTTGTTGGTTGGAAGTGCTTTTAAAATCTCTCTCAGGCAAATGACAGTCAATTTGCAAATTTTCTCAGCAATGACTTAAACAGACCAAAAATTTTGTCAAATAAATGTTTTTTTTTCTGTTTTAAATATTTGAATAAAGACACATGCTATTTAGCTGTCAACAATTCTACTTCTTAGGCTGGTCTTGTAACATTGCTACATTAAATATTACCAGAATGGCCCGTCAAAAGCTGTCGTGCTGCACCATAAACTAGTTTCCTGTTCAGAGTACTGTTAACATGAAGGAAATCGATATACACACTGTTGATTGATAAATTTCCAGTAAAAGTCTGAAAGGCAGTCCTCTAAACTTAAGTTCATACATCAGAATGATGGAACGTTGTCACTTCCTCTCTCGTCATCGCTCTAAGTAACACCATGCCCTGTTGTCGAGATAATGATCCACGGCATGTATAAGGAAGATTGTAGCTGCCATTAAACATGTACAAACAGCTTCTGGCTCAACTGGTTGTGTAAAAAATGATGGATTGGTTCTGCGAATCTTCAAGAATTCAGGCTTTAGTAGGCAACCTTGCAAGAAGCTATGGCAAAAGAACAGAGCTATAAGTAACATTGGCAATTGCAACCAAGTGTGGCAAAACCCAAGACCTTGTCAATTTAAGGACATGAAGGCAGACAGTTCTAACAGCTTAATGATTGGCTATAATTTAAACAAAAGAATATCTAGGCATTGGTGACCAACAATTCGAAACATTGACGATGCAATCATACATAATCAAAGTGGTTCTTGCTTAATATCTGGTAAGTTGGCCATGATTAAAAGTTTGGTGACCACTCACCTTGTCCAGCAAAAGATTGCAGATAAAAGGTTATTCCAATAAGGATATATAAACTGTATCCCACATAAATTATACAAACTACAAACCAGTCAGAGACCCTATTCTATTCTAATCTATTCTATTCTAATCTATTCTATTTTATTCAACTCATTCCGCAGCTCAATCCCCAAGGCGTAATTCTTCTTTATTCCACTGTTTGAAGACAACTTTAATACAAAAGATGAATGAAATTTTTATATCTGTCTGCATCATGCTTGAGTTCCTATTGGCTCAGCCTTCTTGTATTCAGCG
Organism: Alitta virens; assembly: GCA_932294295.1. NCBI lineage: Eukaryota > Metazoa > Annelida > Polychaeta > Phyllodocida > Nereididae > Alitta > Alitta virens. The sequence goes on along the minus strand of OW028584.1, from coordinate 6,509,415 downwards.
GGATTCTTGAATGATTTATAACCTAAGTCTTGAAATCTCAAAATGGTACAAAAAACATTTCTCTCAAGACATTTTATATCTGCTCTTTTGAATATCCATTTTTTTCAGAATAAATATGGTCAGAAAAGTATTTTGTTAATTTAGTCATTGTAACCACTAGCAAAGTTGTTTCAATTTCTTATTGCTAGTTAATTTTTTTGAAGTGACTACAACATAGATGGCAGCAGCTGGTGATGGTAAATAGCTTTTGACACATTGCTCCATCTGGGGGTTATAGGATCGTTATCATACTCCACTTACTCATAGACTGTTTTCTCATTGTTCTGAGCGGGATATAACCAACAAAAAGTGATAGTTATTGCCCGCAGTAGGCTGATTCAGGATTTATAAGATTCCAGAAGGGAGAGGAGGGGAGGAAGAGAGGAGGAGGAGGAGGAGATGAGAAGAGGAGGATAGGAAGAGGAGAGGAGGAAAGAAGATGAGGATGAGGAGCATGTAGTGCATATCTGCAGTTTATTGAATTAGCCTTCACTTTTTGTGGTGCGAAAGCTGTGGTAGCGATATACTACTATCACTGTTGTAGTATGAAGGTATTTCGTGGTGCAAATGTATATTTTGTGGTGCGAAAGGTATATTTTGTGATGAGTACATACTGTCCGGGGGCGAAGCTTCCACTGTCTGGGCAAAACCTCTACTGTCGGGGGGCGAAACTTCGCACCAGAATTTACTCCTCGGCCACCATATAAATGATTAACTGAGCATTCAGTTAACACGCAGTTTATGCTAAATTGGCATGTATAGCGTGTGCTCATTTATATATATGTGCATCTGCTTCAGCTCTGCCACTATAATTTTCCGGCACAAAACTCCATGTTTATATTATTTTATTGCATGTACGTTACGTGACCAACCTTTTGTGAAAATAAATAATCTTGTATCTTATTTGCTTTTAGAAAGTTGTATATGGAAAATACCTCCTACCTGAACTCACAGTTATACAATACAATATTTTTTGGAAAACTTGTGATGTAATATACAGTGTGTTTTCTCTTGAAATCAAAATGAGGTAAATGAGGCAAAAATACCAAGATGGCTGCAGTGTGAAAACGGTCTATTTACATACACTGCCCTCCCAAAAATATAGGACCAGATTGACCGTGTACTTTGAAAATTATCTTACTTTTATTTTTTATTTTTTTTTTTGGGGGGGGGGGGATGGTGTACATGAAATAATGGCTCCAAAACAGGATAGACTGACCAAAAAGTAGGGTGGTCTTAAAATGAGGCTCCTGTAATTTTAAAGAATTTATAACTTTCCGAACATGAGTGATAGACCACCTTCCAAAATAAGAACTGGTGTATATTCATATGAATTACCAAAGAAATTATTAAACTGCATTTTATGGAATAAATATCTTATACAGCAATATGAAGGTTAGGTCTACATCTGTATAGACTCTCTCTATTTTTCAAAGGAAATCACAGAACTCTCCACAAGATGGGAGCAAAGAGATTTGTAAGATGAGAAAAATTCTGTTGTCTGGCTGCTGAAACAAGCACAGACAAATCAGTGCACCCCAGAAAAACAATGGTGGCCAGACAGAGTGTCAGTGACACCCAAAACCCATTTGCTCTTTTCCCATCAATAGGACGACCTCTGCTTCGAGTGGCGATCACTTTACCGATGATTATGGAATCTGAGAGTGAGAGTTGATGTGCTCTTGTCCAAACTTGTCCTCTTCAAGTAACCTAGAATGTCTGAAGAATGTCTGAAGACATTGTGGCAGTCTCTTCTGCAAGCAGATTGGTACATGGCCAACTGTGCCTATTGGAAAATGCATGGTTTTTGCCTAATTAAAATGAGGTGAAAACCATGTGTTTTCCATGCGTTTATCCAAACACATGGAAAACACACGTAGCACATTTGGCCATGAAGCCTAGTGGCTAAGGCATTGTCATATTAGCAAATTGGCTAGCTGTAATTAAGTTTTTGAGTTTGAATTCTGGTCTAGGCACTCTTCATGTATAACTCAACAGGATGTTGATCGCATTAGAAATTATGTAAGCACTAGAATATCCTATGTGCAAGAGCCAAAATATCCATCAAATAATCTTATAGAAAGACAGATTCACTTGAGTTGATAAATCAGAATGATGGAATGTTGTCACCTCCTCTGTCGTCATCACTCTAAGTAACACCATGCCTTGTTGTTGAGATAATGATCCATGGCATGTATAAGGAAGATTGTAGCTGCCACTACATGTACACACACCTCCTGGCTCAACTGCCAGGGCTGAGATGATGGATTGGTTCTAAGGGTCTGCAATACAGTATTTCAGGTTGTCTGTACTAGAATGAGTTTCTTTATACGTAATAAAGTAAGCGCATCTTATCATGTCTAAGACTTGTCTTTTGTCTTACAATTTAAAAATATTATAGAATGTTGGGGAACTTTCACTAAAGTGCCACATGTAATTACGAGTCTTTCCAGTGAGATTTCAAAAATATTGTCATATTTTGGCGATCTCAGGCCAACATCAGGCCGACGTAGCTTGTTATCAGGGTATCTCATCTCATTACTTTTGTTTTCTTTTCTCTTCTGGTTTTTTTTATTGTTGTTCTTATTTTATCTTATCTTATCTTTTCTTTTCTGTACTGTTTTTTTTTTCGATTGTTGTTCTTACTTTATCTTATCTTATCTTACCTTACCTTACCTTATCTTGTCTTATTTTATCTTATCTTGCATCAATATTTTGAAGATTATCTATACAGACATGAATGTTACCAAACTTTAACATGCGGTTTTACAAGAGCCTTTTTTTGCCAATTCATATACACTGTTTGACAGGCTGGTTAGAAAATAAACAGAAATTTCAAAATGCAAATATTTGATCTCATGTTACCTTGATGGTGCAGGCCACCCACCTCAAAACCCACATAAAGAGATATGAAATGGGGGTTTTCGACTAAATGTAACACAAGACAATGAACCTAATAGAATCATGATTAATCCATTGAGTCTTGTCTTTCGGACCAAAATGTTGCATGCTTCAGATCCAACATGATATCTTTCGTTACATGTCACAATTAAAAAAAGGTTTTCCATTAATCAAACTGATACACATTGCATGTCTACATTTTGCATCTACAATTTTAAATGAAATTGTACTCGAAAATAAAAAATCCCTGTCTTTTCAAGTGCAACGCACTTAATTAAATCAACTTGAGTAGAAACATTTAATTCAACAAGTTTATGGCAATTGTACAATTGTATTCAAAAAGAAAAATGAATCAACTGTATTGTAATAGTTATATCCCGAATAACTAGCATTTTTGTAGGTTATATGATGGATATAAATTAACTAACTGCTCTTATATGCAATGTCATGGACATGACATTGGTTATATCCCTCTTATAAAATACTTTATGAGCTAGAGTGGGCTAGAGTGGGCTAGAGTGGGCTAGAGTGGGCTAGAGTGGGCTAGAGTGGGCTAGAGTGGGCTAGAGTGGGCTAGAGTGAGCTAGAGTGAGCTAGATCCGCGTTTGGTCTTTTTTCATAAAATTGTGGACCTTTGATGAAAAAATTATTAAAATAGCATTCCCTGATGTGGCCCAATGTGTGGACATGGACCAAGTTGACTGGGTCGAATGACCCCCTCGACCCCCCCCCCTTTGGGTACGGGTCTGACTGAGCTATACTGACCTATACTGACCTAAACTGACCTATCCAAGCACCCTGCAACCTACCACCACATCAATCCATCCATAGCTGTCTTCTGGAAGCTACAGCACTTCAATTCTTTTAAATTTTGAGGCCACATCTGTTTATTAATCATGACACTAGTCAATTGACAGTCCCTTGTACTCTGTTTTAGTGCTGAGGCAAGTAAAATACCTCACCCATGGGGTAAATGTGTAACATGGCTGGACTCCTCTCTCTCTCTCTCACTTAATTAATCACTCTTGTGAATGGCAAGAACTTGTATTAGAGGGTTGCACTTTCCACATCTATCTATCATCTATCATCTATCTACAAGTAGTCAAATTGAACCTAGACAAAGCTTGACAACTTCTCCAATATGATGCTGTACTAAAAGTACATGCAGCTGCAGCACCATTGGTACATAAGTTGAGAATTATGCATGTTTGTAATTTATGTTAAAAAGATGCATGTCTGTTGCACATACATATTTACGATATATGAGATAAATTTCTTACATATGCCAAGGTGCCCTTTTTTCAGTGGTGGTACAGTTAGGTTCATAAAATATGGTCGACTCTAGACAGCTGTTGCAACCTATTCCTGGCTAAAGCTGGCTGCTTCTGTCTACTGCTAGCTTAAAGTTGGCTTAAAGCAACCAACATTAAAAAATATAAACTTTGGTAAATGTGAAAAATTTATCCAATGAATCATAAATATGTATGTACCATAAACATTTGTCTTTTCAACAAAAAATGACAAATATGCTTTACGATCAACATATGCATAAATTTGTGCTACACATACTTTTAGATCCACCTTTCAGTAGCCAGCTATAGCCAGACAGTTCTGTTAAGTGATAGGTAGCATTGTATATCAGAATTGTCTGACTTTGTTCAGGTTCAATTTGACGGGCTGTTTTTAATGAAACTAACTGTAGGTGCAAGCCGACTATAAGCTTGGAGCAGACATCAGTAGCTGGCTTTAGCCAGTTATAGCTACAACCAGGAATAGGTCGCTACAACTGTCTTGAGTCGACCATATTTTATTGAACTGTGATGTCCACATGTAGAGGACAGTCAGTAGCTCAATGATCAGAAAAAGCGAGGCATATAAGAATCTCTGCTACTACAAGAATAAATAACAGAAATTATCCAGAATTAAGTCAGCATTATCTATCTGACTGAAAATCTGTAGAAGCATGATGATTTCTCCAGGGAGCTCAAAATGTTCCCACTATTTCCTCATCTAAGGCATCTTTGTCTCGTAATGTAAGTTAATGAGGCAGCATTCACTTGATGAAATTCCTGGTGTATGTAAGGTTGCATGCCTTAGGCAGGTAGTTATTGTAACATAAACTATTCCTACTCATAATTATCAGGTAGTTTCACTGTATGTTTTGGTAATTTTCATGGGAAAAAGAATCTGTACTAAGGTTAAATATATACTTGCAGTACATACTGATCAGCTCAAGACATGAATAGTCTGAGTGTTTTCAATTGTTTCTCGCAGAAATCCTTTATTTGTAAAATTTCATCTGATCAAACCAACCTTAATATTTTCTCCTGGTTCGCAAACTTCACCACATGAATCTTGGGAGACCAAGGGATTGGAATTCAAGGCAGGAGATATGTCTTGAAATTTGAGACATGATTGAATGTTTGCAAGATCTCTCGTCATGATCACTTCCCTTCAGCTGCTGGAATAGAATTCCTTTTTCTCCTCTTTACACGTCATCTTATTAGTTGTAATAAGACATTTGATTCTGCCAGTTTCACAAAATTATGTTTCCTCAAAACGTTAGAAACTCTCAGCTAAGAAACATGAGCAGCTATTTAACTTTGATGAGCACCATTTAAATTCTAAATTCCAAAAAATGCCATTCTTGTTCCGGCTTTGAATATGATATTTAAATGAATGATTCATAAGTTATTTAATTATTATTCTGCATGAATATAATATTTTCTTAATACAAAATACTAACTTTGCTTGTTGCTCGATTTCAAACTGTGCAGTTGTTCAGTGATTTATGTTGTCAATTTTGCTGGACTACCAAACAACATTCTACGGACTACCAAACAACATACTACAGACTACCAAACAACGTACTATGGACTACCAAACAACACACTAAGGACTACCAAACAACGTACTACGGACTACCAAACAACATACTACTTCCTTCCAACATCACCCATGTATATTTATCTTCATTCGAACATCAGCCCAATCAGGCATTTGTATCCAGGTTGGAAATAATATTGTGTGTTTCTTAAGAATGTTAACATTTATACTTTTTCACCTTTTCCAGCTGATCAGCTTAGTCTAATGTATCCTGCACATAAAAAGTTGAATCATAAAGACTGGTAAATATTTCATCATTTCTTATTGAGTACTGATCAGCTTTGGTTTAGTCAAAATACTGTTGTTTCTATGGCTTCGCAAAGTATGATTTCCACAGGCCTAGAGACACATGCATCTCACTGTTATTGTCAATTGCTGGATGTTTCTTTTTAATATCTTAAACACAGCCTTCAACATTAAAAGATGTGTAATTCTGTCTGCATGGTTCATCACTCTGACTCTACACTTTGGAAAACTACCAGCCATACAATTGTTTAAGTGACACTAGAACGTTAAGAAATTCCGTGAAATGTTAAAATTAGAATAATTGACCCAAATTTCACCAGAAGAGTCACAAGACAAAATAAAGAACTATTGATAAGCACAGTAAAGACAGAGCAAGCCATAAAACAGCAGTTTATGAAGGTGCAATACTGTGGAATAATTTTCAGCAACAAAACAATCATGATTTCAAAACATCAAAAGCATTACAAAAAAGCAACAAAAACTACTTCATCAGTGGTTACATACCTGTTATAAATGGATATTGACCTTCATTACTTTTATGTAATTAAAACCTGATGCTGTAAAGGCAACCAGCCTGATAAGCATTGGCTTTTTCTGGTCACCATCCACTTATGGTTAATAAAATTACTACTTCTACTACTACTGTTCTTCTATGTTATGTACAAGGTGCCTCATAATTAGTTTCTGCTGAGAACCTGCTAAGCTTGAATTCATAAATCACGATGACAAAATGTTGTCGCTTCCTGTCTTGTCATCGCTCTTAGTAACACGATACCTCGTTGTTGAGATAATGATCCATGGCATGTATACGGAAGATTGTAGTTGCAATTAAGCATATATGCATAGCTTCTTGCACTCCCATAGTGACAAATGATGGATCAGTTCTTCAATATTTCATGTTCCTTGAAAGTTTAGGCTGTGAAGGGTGGCTGGATTAGGGCTTTATGTGATGAAACAACCTTCTAACATAGGCTCGACTGGCAATCGAACCCGGGACCCATTGGTTGGAAGCCCAGCATGCTACCGCAGAGCTAGGCCCACACCCCCGATAGTCGGTCATGAAGATTTCTTTACAGCAAGGTCATTTAAAAAATGTAAGCTTCCTGTTGTTTCTCAATCACACAACAAGTGATACAAAACGTTACTGATACCTGGTTAATCTTTCTTCACCATGTTTAATTATTTCAGGGGAAAACCATTTAGCTACATGATATTGACATACTTAGTTTCCTTTTTAAGGGAAATATGATTGGTACTCCTACATGTGGAGTGTTTGTTTCATGTGGTGTCACACCTAGCAGTATACAACTGATTAAAAAAATACTTTTTGAGAAAGATTTATGAATGCCACTGCAAAGTTTTGTGTTTAACTTTTCAGTCTTGAAAATCATGGCAAATCAGACATTGCTTGATCTGATCAATGCAGACTAAGAAAACAAAAACCATAGAATGTAAATTGGATATCTCAACTGCTGGTTTCATGTATTGGAGAAGTAACTTGAATAAATAGTATGTAAATATAAATGTAAATCAGGGTTTGATGTCTTAACTGTCTTAGCGCATTAGTCTTTCTGAACCCTCCAAGGATTATTACACAAAATTACCCATGATTCCTGCCTATAGCCAAGTCCCCCTTTGCACCTCATGGGGTGGGGTGAAGCAGTCATTCAAAGAAGATCCTCCATATCTATGTACAAGTTCAGCACCTATAATAAAACTTTAAGGCAGCTAGGAGTCTATGAATACTTCATGAATATATATCCTTTTCATGAATGGGTCATATTGACAAAGTAATGCAATTTATCAAGACGTGCATAGTGCATAGTGAGATTCTTGATCTGGAATAACCAATATATCTGGCAGACTTGTACATCTAGATATACAATTTGTTCCATTGCATTTCTCAAATATGACATTTGTCCAGAGAAATGTCCTGCAGGGGCGAGCTGCCCACCCAACAGTACTCATATATCTTTAAGCAGACAATGACATGACAACTTTGTACCCCATGAAATATGTTTTGAACATATTTGTGTAACATAAAAAGAATGTGAATTTGAGTTACACTAATGTACAATGTAAATTGTACAATGTGCTATTTTTCAATGTAAATTGCACTGCACACACCCCTAACATCAGCCTACACACTGGTGGCATAGAGCTGTATATCTCCCTAATGATTGCAGCCAACGTGTCCGACATTGCTATCATCATTGGATAAACATTCAGCACTTGTTGCCTTACCATTGCTTTCTCAATTTTAACAACTTATTCCAATTCATGATAGGATACTGCTCTTGTGGAAATATGGATGTTCTGCAATAACCTCACAATCACATTGTTTCTATTTGCTCACACAGTAGTCAAATAGCCAAGCCTGAGCAATGTTCGTAGTGGTAGATAGGTCCAATAACCCCATGAGGGGTAACATTAGGTGTACCTGCTACTATTACTGAAGTCAAGTCAGGTCAATTATTTTTCTGAATTGCATTTTATAATGTACACTCAAAACCAAGATAGCCTGCAGATCATTTCTAAATTATAATATCTTCTAACAGCCATGACCATTTATCCGTGTAGCAAAGGGGTTGCAGCTCATAGAACAGCAACGACATAAAATTGGACAAAGAGGAAATAGTGTTTAATGTATTGATGTTAACTTTGGATGGGGACTTACATATTTTTATCAGCATGATCAGGGCTATATGTATTACATATAGAGTGCCTCTTTGTTTTTGCATTATATTGTCCTTGGTGACAACAATGCAATCACACTTTCGAAATCTCATCAGATCTGCCTTCCTGTTTTTACCCACCTTGGTATTAACAGGAGTATGCCCCGTCTATCTCATATGTGATATTGTCTCAATCAGACAGACATTTCTGGCCAAGGTCTTTAGGACCTTTGAGCAATGAGCCTGAAATTGGTCCCTCTGGTGATTGCACAGGGAAGAGAAGGATATTGGTTGAAGAATGAGCTGTATTTCTGATGCACAGCCAAAATAAAACAGAAAGTTTGTTCAGTGTGGCCTGTTTAAATTGGCAAGTCAGTTTGAAAGACTAGGGGGACCGCTATTGTATAAATGTGCCACACTGAATAGTGCTAAACTAACCCTACAATCCTTAAATCACAATACATTGTCAAAAGCTGCGGATTTTTTAGTAAGATATCACTTTCCAGGTTATTACTTTTTGGGGTTTCACATACTTATGCATGTCACTGTATCACTGTATGAAAGTAAGCTACTATACGATTCTACAAGGCATATTTCTTTAGTCTGCTAATTTTATGTTACTTTCAAGGGCTTATAGATTAAGAGCAATGAGATCTAAATTTGCTTTGCCTGCTCACAGGCGTTTACCATCATGACAGCACAAGCAAGTTACCATACAATAAGACCAAGGCTACTGACTTTGTCAAGAACAGCTTTTTCTCCCCTTGTGTAACTGCCTTCAACAATGGGGCCAGTTTCAGTCAAAAACATTATATTACACTTCAAAAATGGCAATAATATACAAAAAAATTTCCTGCTTATTCTAAGTGATAACTTAATTTATTTATGGGTATTTACAAATTATTTTTGGGGAATTCTTTGCTAGTACGCTGGGAATGTTCAATTCTCATCTCTAATGGCAGGTAATTTGCATATTTCACCATCTACACACATGATGGTACTTCCTGATTGGCCAATATCTCCCAAGCACTGTGTGCTGTCAGCCATAAGCCAATTGAGTGACCTAACTGAGCAATCTTTGAGTGTACTCTATGCAAACAAAACTAATTGATATGCAATTTCATGTTTAAAGTGTCAGACATTCAATGTCATAAACCAGCCTATAGCCTATTAGGCAAATTTGTTTATTTAAGTCTAACTGGTAAACTAGCAAAATAATTGCCATCAAGATCAGGGCATTTCCTAATGTACTCAGCTGCATTCTGATTGGTTGTTACAAATGACATTGCTGCCTCTTGAGATGAAAAGCCAATTAAGGCAGTCAGTAGCCTTGGTATTAGTTAAAGTATAAGAGCTGTCATCACTGAGCAATGACATATTTGTTGGCAAACGCCTGTGGCCTGATATTGGCTTTGAAGGCCCTCAAAAAAGTAACTAAAATATAATGAATAAATGTGTCCTGCTCTATTATCAGTGACATAGGTAATAGTTATATATCCTGAACAGGAGGGCGTTAACTAACATATTGGTTTGTTATATCTCAATGCCAAAGGCAGATGGATATAAGCAACAAAAATGTTAGTTAACTCCCGACTATGAGGGATAAAACTAATACTCCACTTAACATATTTGCTAATTTGTTTGATTCTTTGGAGGAGAAGGTGTAAGGCATTAAGAAAAAAGAAACAATTATCCAGAATTAAGTCAATTTAAGTTTCTTACTGATTGTCCCAAAAAGTATGATGAGATATTCCGCCTACTTCCTAATCATAGGCATCATTGTTTCCTAATGTAAGATAATGTGACAGCATTCTCCTGAAGAATTTGCTTGCATTTGTTGGCTTGCATGCCTAAGTCATATAGTTCTTGTAAGACTCGCTATTTTCCCTTTTGCTAATTGACCATCTGTTTTAGTAGAAAACAATAATTGCTGTTGCTAGAATATGATGCCATTTTTTAGCATACACCTCCATTTGCAAAGGGCATTTACAGCCCCTAAATTTTATAAAATATTTATTAATTTCACTTCCTAAAAAGACATACAAATTATGTCACTAATTTCCAATTGAAGAGGTTAACATTTGCCATTCCAAAAGTCCACCCTGACAAACAACCTAACTGTCTTTTTCCTTGTTTGCAAACTTTGACACAATAAATTCTAGGAGATTGTGGGATTAGAATTCAATGCAGCAGATGGGCCTTGAAATCTGAGCTGTGATTGAATGTTTGCATGATCTCTCTTCATGATCACATTCCCACAGCGGTTGGAATTGAAATTTTTTTTCTCCTCTTCACACTTTTTTTATTAATGTAATTAAAAAATTTGATACCACCAGTTCCAAGAAATTGTGTTTATTAAAAATGTTAGAAACTCCAGTTACAGATGGAAGAGTTGATTAACTTTAATTGGTCACAGTTTGAATTCCCTGAAAGCTTAGAAGAATGCTATTCTGCTTCCTGGTTTATTCAATTCCACTTTTAGTGAAATGGCAAATGATTGAATTTTAAACTTGAGCATGATTGGCCTAGAAAAGATGACTGAAAATAACTGGACATTTATTTTGAATCTTACTGTGATATTGTTTGCAGTCTAGCTTGCCAGATGCCCATATATATGAGATGAATGATGAGTATAATGAATTGATGATGGGGATGCAGTTAGCAAGAATACTTCATCATTCTTATTCAGAAATGATGGGACAAGAGAACTGACAACCACTAAGTCTTGGATATTTTATGTGACTGTATATAGTTGCTCTTTTCACAAACTCAGCAATAACTCAACTAGCAATCAACATAGAGCTTACCAAAAACAAAAAATCTCTCTCACAAAGCAGTTTGTCAAAATAGCTACAATTTTAGTAACTTTGATTAACATTTCAGGCATTTTAGCTAACTCTTTCAGCATTCAAATTTTTTGTTAGGCTGTTTAAACGTTTTTACCAAATAGTCACGTGACTAGAATACCACAGGGTCCCAGGTTTGATTCCTGGTTGAGCTGGCTGTTTCATCCTTCATCTCATTGCCATGTTCCCTGCCTGTCCTAATAAGCCCATCAGGTGCAGAAATACAGGATGTAAAGCCCAATCTACCCATCCCACCACCACATCATCTTGACATCGGAGCGATATCAGCTAATAACTGCCAATGATGTTGACTTAATCCTGGCTTGCTTTTGGGTAGTATGTCTGGATTTTTAGACAGAAATTGAAAGAAGGTGAAATGACATATCGTATTGGCTGGAACAATTCAAACTTTCACAGATACAGAAAAAACCGTTGCATATTTTTCTGGAAGAGAAAGTCTGAGGCAGTAAAAAAAAAAGACACAATTACCCAGTCAACTTAAGTTTCTTATTGACGGTCCCAAGAAGTACGATGATTTCTCCAGAGAGCTCAAGATATTCCCACAACCTCCTAATCTTAGGGATCATTGTTTCCTAATGTAAGATAATGAGGCAGCATTCTCCTAAAGAAATTGCTTGCATTTGTTGGCTTACATGCCTAAGTCAGATAGTTCTCGTAAGCCTCGCTTTTTTTTTCACCTTGCTAATTGAGCATCTGTTTTAGTGAAAAGAAATGATCACCATCTCTAGAAATGATGTTATCATTTAGCATACACCTCCATTTGCAAAAGTCATAAAAAGCCTCCAAATATTTCATAAGATATCTTTTGATTTTATTTTCAGAAAGGATGTACAAATTATGTCACTAGTTTTCAAATAAATAGGTAAACATAGATCTGTTATCCTAAAAGTTCCACCTGGACAAACAACTCAACTGTCTTTTTCCGTGTTCACATCTTTGACACAATCAATAAATTTCATGAGACCATGGGATTAGAATGTAAGGCAGGAGATATGTCTTGAAATCCTAGACATGATTGAATGTTTGCATGATCTCTCGGCATGATCAAATTCCCACAGCTATTGAAATATAAATTATCTTGTCCTCTTCACACTTCGTTTTATAAAAAATTTAATTAATACATTTGATGCTGCCAATTCCAAGAAATTGTGTTAACTCAAAATGTTACAAACTCTCCAGTTACAGACGGAAGAACAGTTGATGAACTTTAATGAGCAAAATTTGGATTCTGCTGGAAGTTTAGCAGAATGCTATTCTGCTTCCCGCTTTTTTCAATTCACTTTCAGTGAAATGGCAAATGATTGAATTTCAAACCTCAGCATGATTGTCTTACAAAATGAAGACTGAAGCGAAGTTGACATTTATTTTGAATCTTACTGTGATATTGTTTGCAGTCTAGCTTCTCAGATGCCTATTTATATGAGATAAATGATGAGACAAATGAATTTACGATGTGGATGGAGTTAGGAAAAATGCATCATCATTCTTTCTTGATGTGAGGAATGATAGGACAAGAGGGCTGACATCCACTAAGTCTAGGTTCAATGAGACTTTATTGATTAATTGCTATTGTGTGATTATATTGTTATGTAGTTCCTTTTTTTTCACTGAGTGGACAATAAGTTCACCAGCAATTAAAATAGGACATACTATCAACAATGAATCCCTCTTGCCAGGCAGTAAGTAAACAAATAGCTGAAACTTCATTAATTTAGTTTAAATTTTAGATATTTTCACGAACTTCCAGAAATCTTCTAACTTTTTAAACATTTAATTTTTCTGATTTTTAGGCATAATTTTCAACTCATACATGTAGCCATTTTAACTATAGGTTTTCAGTAACAATCTAGTCAGTATTAGACTTCTTAGTCAAGAAAAGCCAGTCTGCCTTACTTTAATTTATGCTATTACCTGGTTAGATAAAGAATTACTTTAATTAATGCTGACTAACTGGTAAAATAAATCACAACTTTAATTAATGCTAACTGGTTAAAGCATAACTTAATGCTGACTAATTGGTAAGATTAATCACAACTTTTAAAATTAATCACAACTTTAATTAATGCTGACTAACTGGTTAGATAAAGCTACCCAACTTGTCAGTCAAAATGCTATGGTGTCTAGTCAAAGATATATTCATGGATTGCCACTACAAAAGTAGTCTGGAGCCCTTGCAAGTCGAATTGTCATCACACTTGAAAAGTTGGTTGGTCCATGTGGTGAGAAACATTGTGGGGTAATAGGGCGGGGGCCTAGCTCAGAGGTAGCACTCTGGCCTTCCAACTGCTGGGTCCCGGGTTCGATTCCCGGTCGAGCCTAAGTTGGATGGCTGTTTCATCCTTCATCTCATTGCCATGGTCCCTGCCTGTCCTAATTAGCCCAACAGGTGCAGAAATACAGGACATAAAGCCCTAATCACCCACCAATTGTTGGGTATTCCCTATAACTGTACTTATGATCATGATGATGGGTGGGTGAGATGGGTTTAATGTCCCATATAGTAGTACCGTATAGGGTTGATCAGGACAGGCAGCTGGCAAGGCAGTGAGGCGAATGATGTAGCAACCTTCCAACAGGGACTGAATTCGAACCCACAGCCCAGCACGCTACTACTCAGCTAAGCCTCTGCTCCATTCAACTGCATATAAATTTTGCAATATCTTAGAGATCACAAATTTCTTTTGTAGTCAACTATCAAATGTTCTTGCTCTCAGTACATACTTTGTGTCATTTATGATCGCTAACTTAATTTAATTGTTTTCCTACCTCGTGTGAACTGCGTCATCATTTTGTGTTGTTGGTTGGAAGTGCTTTTAAAATCTCTCTCAGTCATGACGTCAATTTGCTCATTTTCTCAGCAATGACTTAAACAGAACAAAAATTTTGTCAAATAAATGTTTTTTTTTCTCTTTTAAATATTTGAATAAAGACACATGGTATTTAGCTGTCAACAATTCTACTTCTTAGGCTGGTCTTGTAACATTGCTACATCAAATATTACCAGAATGGCCTGTCAAAAGCTGTCGCGCTGCACCATAAACTAGTTTCCTGTTCAGAGTACTGTTAACATGAAAGAAATCCATATACACACTGTTGATTGATAAATTTCCAGTAAAAGTCTGAAAGGCAGTCCTCTAAACTTAAGTTCATACATCAGAATGATGGAACGTTGTCACTAACTCTCTCGTCATCGCTCTAAGTAACACCATGCCTTGTTGTCAAGATAATGATCCACGGCATATATAAGAAAGATTGTAGCTGCCATTAAACAAACAGCTTCTGGCTCAACTGGTTGTGTAAAAAATGATGGATTGGTTCTGCGAATCTTCAAGAATTCAGGCTTTAGTAGGCAACCTTGCAAGAAGCTATGGCAAATGAACAGAGCTATAAGTAACAATGGCAATTGCAACCAAGTGTGGCAAAACCCAAGACCTTGTCAATTTAAGGACATGAAGGCAGACAGTTCTAACAGCTTAATGATTGGCTATAATTTAAACAAAAGAATATCTAGGCATTGGTGACCAACAATTCGAAACATTGACGATGCAATCATACATAATCAAAGTGGTTCTTGCTTAATATCTGGTAAGTTGGCCATGATTAAAAGTTTGGTGACCACTCACCTTGTCCAGCAAAAGATTGCAGATAAAAGGTTATTCCAATAAGGATATATAAACTGTATCCCAGTTAAAGTATACAAACTACAAACCAGTCAGAGTCTCTATTCTATTCTAATCCATTCTATTCTAATCTATTCTATTCTATTCAACTCAATCCGCAGCTCAATCCCCAAGGCATAATTCTCCTTTATTCCACTGTTTGAAGACAACTTTAATACAAAAGATGAATGAAATTTTTATATCTGTTTGCATCATGCTTGAGTTCCTATTGGCTCAGCCTTCTTGTATTCAGCGGGATTCTTGAATGATTTATAACCTAAGTCTTGAAATCTCAAATAGGTGCAAAAATCATTTCTCTCAAGGAATTTTATATCTGCTCTTTTGAATATCCATTTTTTCGGAATAAATATGGTCAGAAAAGTATTTTGTTAATTGAGTCATTGTTACCACTAGCAAAGTTGTGTCAATTTCTTATTGCTAGTTTTTTTTTTTTAGTGACTACAACATAGATGGCAGCAGCTGTTGATGGTAAATAGCTTTTGACACATTGTTCAATGTGGAGGTTATAGGATCGTTATCATACTCCACTTACTCATAGACTGTTTTCTCATTGTTCTGAGCAGGATATAACCAACAAAAAGTGATAGTTATTGCCCGCAGTAGGCTGATTCAGGATTTATAAGATTCCAGAAGGAGGAGGGGAGGAAGAGAGGAGGAGGAGGAGGAGATGAGAAAAGGAGGATAGGAAGAGGAGAGGAGGAAAGAAGATGAGGATGAGGAGCATGTAGCACATATCTGCAGTTTATTGAATTAGCCTTCACTTTTGTGGTGCGAAACATGAACTGTCGGGGGTTGGCACTTTAATTAACCTAAAGCTGCATTACTTTTTGTGGTAGCGATATACTACTATCACTGTTGTAGTATATTCGGGTTTTGCAAGAAGTGGCACCTAATAGTAAATGTAAAGAAAACCAAAATAAATTCAATGATAAATCACCCAGTGGATTTTATTACAATACAGAACAACTTGAGGAACTTGACTGTTTCAAATACTTGGGACATATGTTGACTAATTAGTGAAACTTGCACAGTAAAATGACCGAATACCTTGTGACTCAGGCCAAAAAAGCAATATTTGCGCTACAAGGTGACACTAAGCAGTCATAAGGACGTATAACTTCCAAACTATCTTTAAAAATGTTTGCACCTATATACTACCAATCTTAGAATACAAGCTGTCCAAGCTACTTTTTATTTCGAGAAAATTTAAATACGATAGCAAGGAAATATATTGGTAACTATAATACACTAAACAATATGGGAAAATTTTAAGCCATAATGACATCCAAGGAGCCTGAGGTGCTGATAAACCTAGGAAAATTTCTTTTACAAGCTGATGTTTAAACAATGCCTTCATCCGTCTCCAAAAATTGCGGAGTCATATATATGTGATGAATCTCTTTGTGTGATTTTGTTTTCTAGAAGTGAAGTCAGATAATCGCTGTAAATATATACATATATACTTCCTATAAATTAATATATATTTAGCTCTATTTTGAAGTAAATCATTCTGTAAATAGTTATGTCGTACACATTATATAAGGAATGTATTTTGTCGAACATGTTAATATGTGTTATATGTAAAATATAACTGTTTATGATACAAGCTGTATGCATGAAAAATTCTGATTGGATTTTTTAAGGAGTGGATAAACAGCTAAACTAATGTTAACTTCTATGTAAATACTTTAATTCGGTGGCTGGAACCATCTGTAATTATAGTCTTTGTTGTATTCCCTTTTTTTTCTTTTTCTTTTTTTTATTATTTTCTGCTTTTTTTTCTTTTTATCTTTTATACTTGTAACATATATGTCTTTTCTGACATCTTCCTTCAATAAAAATTATATATATATATATATATATTATTTTCTTGCATGTACGTTACGTGACCAACCTATTGTGAAAATAAATAATCTTGAATCTTATTTGCTTTTAGAAAGTTGTATATGGAAAATACCTCCTACCTGAACTCACAGTTATACAATATAATATTTCGGGTAAACTTGCTATGTAATATACAGTGTATTTTCTCTTGAAATCAAAATGAGGCAAATGAGGCAAAAATACCAAGATGGCTGCAGTGTGAAAATGGTCTATTTACATACACTGCCCTCCCAAAAATATAGGACCAGATTGACCGTGTACTATGAAAATTATCTTACTTTTATTTTATTTTTTTTGGGTGGGGGGGGGGGGGGTGTACATGAAATGATGGCTCCAAAACAGGATAGACTGACAAAAAAGTAGGGTGGTCTTAAAACGAGGCTTCTGTAATTTTAAAGAATTTATAACTTTCTGAACATGATAGACCACCTTCCAAAATTAGAACAGGTGTATATTCATATGAATTACCCAAGAAATTATTAAACTGCATTTTATGGCATAAATATCCTATACAGCAATATAAAGGTTAGGTCTACATCTGTATAGACTCTCTCTATGTTTCACAGGAAATCGCAGAACTCTCCACAAGATGGGAGCAAAGAGATTGGTAAGATGAGAATTATTCTGTTGTCTGGCTGCTGAAGCAAGCACAGAACATCAGTGCACCCCAGAAAAACAATGGTGGCCAGACAGAGTGTCAGTGACACACAAAACCCATTTGCTCTTTTCACATCACTAGGACGACCTCTGCTTCGAGTGGCGATCGCTTTACCGATGATTATGGAATCTGAGAGTGAGAGTTGATGTGCTCTTGTCCAAACTTGTCCTCTTCAAGTAACCTAGAATGTATGAAGAACATCTGAAGACATTGTGGCGGTGGTCTGCAAGCAGCTTGGTACATGGCCAAATGTGCCTATTGGAAAATGCATGGTTCTTGCCTAATTAAAATGAGGTGAAAACCATGTGTTTACCATGCGTTTATCCAAACACAAGGAAAATGCATGTAGCACATTTGGCCGTGAAGCCTAGTGGCTAAGGCATTGGCATATTAGCAAATTGGCTAGCTGTGAAGGTCTTGGGTTTGAATTCTGGTCTAGGCACTCTTCATGTACAGCTCAACAGAATGTTGATCACATGAGAGGTTAGAATTGCTGGTGCCTTGTACTCAAAGTCTATGCTTGGGCAAGTAGAGGACCCCACCCTTGGGGTAGATGTGTAACATGTTGCAGACACTGCCTTCATCCGTCTCCAAAAATTGCGCAGTCATATATATGTGATGAATCTCTTTGTGTGATTTTGTTTTCTAGAAGTGAAGTCAGATAATCGCTGTAAATATATACATATATACTTCCTATAAATTAATATATATTTAGCTCTATTTTGAAGTAAATCATTCTGTAAATAGTTATGTCGTACACATTATATAAGGAATGTATTTTGTCGAACATGTTAATATGTGTTATATGTAAAATATAACTGTTTATGATACAAGCTGTATGCATGAAAAATTCTGATTGGATTTTTTAAGGAGTGGATAAACAGCTAAACTAATGTTAACTTCTATGTAAATACTTTAATTCGGTGGCTGGAACCATCTGTAATTATAGTCTTTGTTGTATTCCCTTTTTTTTCTTTTTCTTTTTTTTATTATTTTCTGCTTTTATTTCTTTTTATCTTTTATACTTGTAACATATATGTCTTTTCTGACATCTTCCTTCAATAAAAATTATATATATATATATATATATTATTTTCTTGCATGTACGTTACGTGACCAACCTATTGTGAAAATAAATAATCTTGAATCTTATTTGCTTTTAGAAAGTTGTATATGGAAAATACCTCCTACCTGAACTCACAGTTATACAATATAATATTTCGGGTAAACTTGCTATGTAATATACAGTGTATTTTCTCTTGAAATCAAAATGAGGCAAATGAGGCAAAAATACCAAGATGGCTGCAGTGTGAAAATGGTCTATTTACATACACTGCCCTCCCAAAAATATAGGACCAGATTGACCGTGTACTATGAAAATTATCTTACTTTTATTTTATTTTTTTTGGGTGGGGGGGGGGGGTGTACATGAAATGATGGCTCCAAAACAGGATAGACTGACAAAAAAGTAGGGTGGTCTTAAAACGAGGCTTCTGTAATTTTAAAGAATTTATAACTTTCTGAACATGATAGACCACCTTCCAAAATTAGAACAGGTGTATATTCATATGAATTACCCAAGAAATTATTAAACTGCATTTTATGGCATAAATATCCTATACAGCAATATGAAGGTTAGGTCTACATCTGTATAGACTCTCTCTATGTTTCACAGGAAATCGCAGAACTCTCCACAAGATGGGAGCAAAGAGATTGGTAAGATGAGAATTATTCTGTTGTCTGGCTGCTGAAGCAAGCACAGAACATCAGTGCACCCCAGAAAAACAATGGTGGCCAGACAGAGTGTCAGTGACACACAAAACCCATTTGCTCTTTTCACATCACTAGGACGACCTCTGCTTCGAGTGGCGATCGCTTTACCGATGATTATGGAATCTGAGAGTGAGAGTTGATGTGCTCTTGTCCAAACTTGTTCTCTTCAAGTAACCTAGAATGTATGAAGAACATCTGAAGACATTGTGGCGGTGGTCTGCAAGCAGCTTGGTACATGGCCAAATGTGCCTATTGGAAAATGCATGGTTCTTGCCTAATTAAAATGAGGTGAAAACCATGTGTTTACCATGCGTTTATCCAAACACAAGGAAAATGCATGTAGCACATTTGGCCGTGAAGCCTAGTGGCTAAGGCATTGGCATATTAGCAAATTGGCTAGCTGTGAAGGTCTTGGGTTTGAATTCTGGTCTAGGCACTCTTCATGTACAGCTCAACAGAATGTTGATCACATGAGAGGTTAGAATTGCTGGTGCCTTGTACTCAAAGTCTATGCTTGGGCAAGTAGAGGACCCCACCCTTGGGGTAGATGTGTAACATGTTGCAGACACTGTGCCTTATCATCTCATCATTATGTCTGCCTGCAGCTGGTCACATAAGCAGACTCAGTTTCAGACCCAGTAGCATTGTGAATGTACATGCAATACAATGCAATACAATGCAATACAATGCAATACAATGTAATACAATGCAATACAATGCAATACAATGCAATGCAATACCATGCAATACCATGCAATACCATGCAATACCATACAATGAATGTAGTCCAGAGGCAAATTACCAATACATGGCCATTTAGTACACATCTTGTTACAAGCATGGTCTTAACAGTGAGATGGCCTTAAAAAAGGCTCAATTGTACTATAATAACTGGTCTCAATGGTGTGGGTAGACTGTGTGATAAATTCACTCATGCAAAAAAAAAAAAATTATGTAAGCATTAGAATATGCTATCTGCACGAGCCTTGCTCACATATTGTGTGGTACTAAATATTCATCAAATAATCTTATAGGAAGACAGATTCACTTGAGTTCAATCAGAATGATGGAATGTTGTCACTACCTGTGTCGTCATCACTCTTAGTAACACCATGCCTTGTTGTTGAGATAATTATCCATGGAATGTATAGGGAAGATTGTAGCTGCCATTACATGTACACACACCTCCTGGCTCAATTGGCTGGGTGGAGATGATGGATTGGTTCTAAGGGTCTGCAATACAATATTTCAGGTTGTCTGTGCCAGAATGAGTTTCTTTGTACGTAATAAATTAAAGTTATCTCAACTTATCATATCTGGGATACTTTAACTAGAGTGCCACATGTAATTAAAAGTCTTGCCAGTGAGATTTCCAAAATATTGTCATATTTGGGCGATGTCGGGCCAACATCAGGGGGACGTAGCTTGTTATCAGGGTATCTCATCTCTTTTTTTTCTTTTATGCTTTTTTATTGTTGTTATCCTATCTTATCTTATCTTATCTTATTTTATCTTATCTAATCTTATCATACCTTATCTTATCGTTTCTTATCTTATCTTGTCTTGTCTTGTCTTGTCTTGTCTTATCTTATCTTGCATCAATATTTTGAAGAATATCTATACAGATGTGAATGTTGCCAAGCTTTAACATGCCGTTTTACAAGAGCCCTTTGTCCCAATTCATATACACTGCATGACAGGTTTACTTAAAAATAAACAGACATTTCAAATATGTTTGTTGCCTTGATGGTGCAGGCCACCTCAAAACCACATAAAGGGATATGAAATGGGTGTTTTCGACTAAATGTAACACAAGACAATGAACCTAATAGAATCATGATTAATCCATTGAGTCTTGTCTTTCGGACCAAAATGTTGCATGCTTCAGATCCAACATGATATCTTTCGTCACAATTAAAAAAAGGTTTTCCATTAATCAAATTGATACACATCACATGTCTACATTTTGCAATCTACAATTTTAAATGGAATTGTACTCGAAAATAAAAACTCCCCGTCTTTTCAAGTGCAATGCACTTAATTAAATCAACTTGAGTAGAAACATTTGATTCAATTTAATTCAACAAGTTCATGGCAATTGTACAATTGTATTCAAAAAGAAAAATGAATCAACTGTATTGTAATAGTTATATCCTGAATAACTAGCATTTTTGTAGGTTATATGATGGATATAAATTTACTAACTGCTCTTATATGCAAGAAACAAGTGTTTGCACTCTCGAGGGACATGACATTGGTTATATCCCTCTTATAAAATACTTTATGAGTTAGAGTGAGTTAGAGTGAGTTAGAGTGAGCTAGAGTGAGCTAGAGTGGGCTAGAGTGGGCTAGAGTGAGCTAGAGTGAGCTAGAGTGGGCTTGGATGAAAAAAATATTAAAATAGCATTCCCTGATGTGGCCCAATGTGGCCCAATGTGTGAACATGGACCAAGTCGACTGGGTCTAATGACCCCCTCGACCCCCCCCCCCTTTGGGTACGGGTCTGACTGAGCTATACTGACCTATACTGACCTAAACTGACCTATCCAGGCACCCTGCAACCTACCACAACATCAATCTATCCATAGCTGTCTTCTGGAAGCTATGTACAGCACTTCAATTCTTTTAAATTTTGAGGCCACATCTGTTTATTAATCATGACACTTGTCAATTGACAGTCCCTTGTACTCTGTGTCAGTGCTGAGGCAAGTAAAATAACTCACCCATGGGGTAAATGTGTAACATGGGTGGACTCCTCCTCTCTCTCTCTCACACTTAATTAATCACTCCTGTGAATGGCAAGAACTTGTATTAGAGGGTAGCACTTTCCACATCTATCTATCATCTATCATCTATCTACAGGTAGTGTCAAATTGAACCCAGACAAGGCTAGACAACTTCTCCAATATGAAGCTATACTGAAAGTACATGCAGCTGCAGCACCATTGGTACATAAATTGAGAATTATGCATATTTGTAATTTTATGTTAAAAAGATGCATGTCTGTTGCACATACATATTTACGATAAGATAAATTTCTTACATTTGCCAAGGTGCATATTTTTTCAGTGGTGGTACAGTTAGGTTCATAAAATATGGTCGACTCTAGACAGCTGTTTCAACCTATTCCTGGTTAAAGCCGGCCGCTTCTGTCTACTGCTAGCTTATAGTTGGCTTAAAGCAACCAACATTAAAAAATATAAACTTTGGTAAATGTGACAAATTTATCCAATGAATCATAAATATGCATGTACCATAGACATTTGTCTTTTCAACAAAAAATGACAAATACGCTTTACGATCAACCTATGCATAAATTTGTGCCATACTTTTAGATCCACCTTTGAGTAGCCTGCTATAGCCAGACAGTTCTGTTTAGTGATAGGTAGCATTGTATATCAGAATTGTCTAACTTTGTTTAGGTTCAATTTGACGGGCTGTTTTTAATGAAACTAACTGTAGGTGCAAGCCAACTATAAGCTTGGAGCAGACATAAGTAGCTGGCTTTAGCAAGTTATAGCTACAACCAGGAATAGGTCGCAACAACTGTCTAGAGTCGAACATATTTTATTGAACAGTGATGTCCCCATGTAAAGGACAGTCAGTAGCTCAATGATCAGAAAAAGCTATACAATTTTATGGAAAGTCAACAGCTGATGCATACTTGCATTTTCTTGTCAGGGCTTCACATGTACCATGTAGATCGCATGACAAAAGTTACACGATGTCACTACTTCTTTGTTTTTGCTTGACATCATCCTTGGTGACAACCGTGCAATATCATCTCAATCAGACAGACATTTCTGGCCGATGTATCTGAGTCCTTTGAGCAATGAGCCTGAAATTAATCTCCTTTGATATTGCACGAGAAAGGAAAGAATACTGCAAAGTTACAAAGAATATGTTGTGGCCTCGCTGACTTACTGTGTGGATGAGTTGGCATGAAATATACACAGTTTGTACAAAGCTGATGTATCATTAATCAAACTGTTTATCCAAGTATGCTGATTTGTTACACCCTTTCATTTTTGATTATGAGTCTAATACTTGCAGAAAAATCAATAATCATGTCCATGTTCCTGGATACCACCTTACACCATTTTTTTGGCAAATTTAAGAGGCATATAAGGCTGTCTCTACTACAAGAATAAATAACAGAAATTATCCAGAATTAAGTCAGCATTAACTATCTGACTGAAAATATGTAGAAGCATGATGATTTCTCCAGGGAGCTCAAAATGTTCCCACAATTTCCTCATCCAAGGCGTCTTTGTTTTGTAATGTAAGATAATGAGGCAAGATTCATGTGATGAAATTGCTGGTGTTTGTAAGCTTGCATGCTTTAGGCAAGTAGTTATTGTGACACAAACTATTCCTGCTCATGATTATTAAGTAGTTTCACTGTATGTTTTGGTAATTTTCATGAGAAAAAGAATCTGTACTAAGGTTAAATATATACTCACAGTACATACTGATTAACACAAGTCATGAATAGTGTTTTCAATTGTTTCTCGCAGAAATCCTCTTTTTGTTAAATTTCATCTGACCAAACCAACCTTACTATTTTCTCCTGGTTCGCAAACTTCACCACATGAATCTTGGGAGACCACGGGATTGGAATTCAAGGCAGGAGATGTGTCTTGAAATCCGAGACATGATTGAATGTTTGCAAGATCTCTCATCATGATCACTTCCTTTCAGCTGCTGGAATAGAATTGCTTTTTCTCCTCTTTACACGTCATCTTTTTAGCTGTAATTAGACATTTGACGCTCCCAGTTTCACGAAATTATGTTTCCTCAAAACGTAAGGTAGAAACATGAGTAGCTGTTCAACTTGGATGAGCACCATTTAAATTCTAAATTCCAAAAAGCGCCTTAAACAAAAATGCCATTGTTGTTCCGGCTTTGAATATGACATTTAAATGAATGGATTTCAAAGAGTTGATAAGGTCTTTTGATGTTTATTTTAATATACAGCATTTATACAATATTTTCTTTATACAAAATACTAAATTTGCTCGTTGCTTAATTTTAAACTGTTCAATTGTTCAACGAAATATGTTTATCAATTTTACGGAACTACAAAACATATTACATCCTTACAACATCACCCATTCAGCTTCATTCGAACATCAGCCCAATCAGGCATTTTGCATCCGGGTTGGAAATAATATTGTGTGTTTCTTAACATTTATACTTTTCACATTTCCAGCTGATCAGCTTAGTCTAATGTATCCTGCACATAAAAAGTTGTATCATAAAGACTGGTAAATATTTCATCATTCCTTAATGAGTACTGATCAGCTTTGGTTTAGTCAAATTACTGTTGTTTATAGCTATGGCTTCGCAAAGTATGATTTCCACAGGCCTAGAGACACATGCATCTCACTGTTATTGTCAATTGCTGGATGTTTCTTTTTGATGATATCTTAAACACAGCCTTCAACATTAAGATGTGGAATTCTGTCTGCATGGTTCATCACTCTGACTGTACACTTTTGGAAAACTACAAGCCACACAATTGTTTTAGGTGACACTAGAACGTTAAGAAACTCCGAAATATGTTAAAATTAGAATAATTGACCCAAATTTCACCAGAAGAGTCACTAGACAAAATAAAGAATTATTGATAAGCAGAGTAAATACAAGTAAAAAAACAGCAGTTTATGAAGGCCAAATACAATCATGATTTCAAAACATCAAAAGCATTACACAAAAGCATCAAAAACTACTTCATCAGTTACATACCTGTTATAAATGGATATTGACCTTCATAATTTTTATGTAATTAAAACCTAATGCTGTAAAGGCAACCAGCCTGATTAGGGCTTCAAGGCCTGCATTTCTGCACCTGATGGGTTAATTAGGACCATGGCAATGAGATGATGAATGAAACAACCATCCAACTTAGGCTTGACTAGGAATCGAACCGGGGACCCAGTATTTGGAAGCCCAGCATGCTACGAGCTAGGCCCCCACATCCGACATATAACTTTAAAAAAAAGTTTTGTGTTTTGACTGTTCAGTCTTGAAAATCATGGCAAATCAGACATTACATGATGTGATCAATGCAGACTAAGAAAAGAAAATCATAGAATGTAAATTGGATATCTCAACTGCCTGTTGCATGCTTTGATCTATACTATTTAAATAAAAATCTAAATCAGCGTTTGATGCCTAAACTGTCTTTGCGATTAAACTTTGGCAGGCCTGTTTAAGCATGAGTCTTTCTAAACCCTCCAAGTATTATTACACAAAATTACCCATGATCCCTGCCTATAGCATAGTGCATAGTGAGATTCTTGATCTAGAATAACCAATATATCTGGCAGACTTGTATATCTAGATATACAATTTGTTCCATTGTATTTCTGAAATATGACATTTGTCCAGAGAAATGTCCTGCAGGGGCTAGTTGCCCAACATATAAATATGAATAGACAAGAAATGGTACTCATATATCTTTAAGCAGACAATGAAACGACAACATTGTACCCCATGAAATATGATTTGAACATATTTTTGTAACATAAAAAGAATGTGAATTTGAGTTACACTAATGTACAATGTACATTGTACAGTATGCTATTTTTCAACCAATGTAAATTGCACTGCACACGACTAACACCAGCCTACACAAACTGACAAAAGGTGGCATACAGCTGTATATCTCCCTAACGACTGTGGCCAACGTGTCCGGCATGGCTATCATCATTGGATAAATATTCAGCACTCGTTGCCTTACCATTGCTTTCTCAATATTCACAACTTATTCCAATTCATGATAGGATACTGCTCTTGTCGAAATATGGATGTTCTACATAACCTTACAATCACATTGTATCCAGTTGCTCAGCCTGGGCAATGTTCGTAGTGGTAGATAAGTCCAATAACCCTATGAGGGGTAACGTTAGGTGTACCTGCTACTATTACTGAAGTCAAGTCACACAGTAGTCGAATAGCCAAGTCTGAGCAATGTTCGTAGTGGTAGATAAGTCCAATTACCCCATGAGGGGTAACGTTAGGTGTACCTGCTACTATTACTGAAGTCAAGTCAGGTCAATTATTTTTCTGAATTGCATTTTATAATGTACACTCAAAACCAAGATAGCCTGCAGATCATTTCTACATTATAGTATCTTCCAACAGCCATGACCATTCATCCGTGTAGCAGAGGGGTTGCAGCTCATTGAACAGCAACTACATAAAATTGGACAAAGAGGAAATAGTTTTTAATGTATTGATGTTAACTTTGGATGGGGACTTACATATTTTTATCAGCATGATCAGGGCTATATGTATTACATTGTCCTCAGTAACAACAATGCAATCACACTTTCGAAATCTCATCAGATCTGCCTTCCTGTTTTTACCGACCTTGGTATTAACAAGAGTATGCCCCGTCTATCTCATATGTGATATTGTCTCAATCAGACAGACATTTCTGGCCAAGGTCTTTGGGACCTTTGAGCAATGAGCCTGAAATTGGTCCCTCTGGTTATTATTGCACAGGGAAGAGAAGGATATTGGTTGAAGAATGTGCTGTACTTCTGATGCACAGCCAAAGAAAACAGAAAGTTTGTTCAGTGTGGCCTGTTTAAATTGACAAGTCAGTTAGAAAGACTAGGATGGACCGCTATTGTATAAATGTGCCACACTGAATAGTGCTAAACTAACCCTACAATCCTTAAATAATAATACATTGTTAAAAGCTGCAGATTTTAAGTAAGATATCACTTTCCAGGTTATTACTTTTTAGGACTTCACTTACTTATGCATGTCACTGTAGCACTGTATGAAAGTAAGCTACTATACGATTCTACAAAGCATATTTCTTTAGTTTGCTAATTTTATGTTACTTTCAAGGGCTTATAGATTAAGAGCAATGAGATCTAAATTTGCTTTCCCTGATCACAGGCGTTTGCCATCATGACAGCACAAGCAAGTTATTGTCAAGAAAGGCTTTTTCTCCCCCTGTGTAACTGCCTTCAACGATGGGGCCAGTTTCAGTCAAAAACATTATATTACACTTCAAAAATGGCAATATTATACAAAAATTAATTTCCTGCTTATTCTAAGTGATAACTTAATATATTTATGGGTATTTACAACTTATTTTTGGGGAATTCCTTGCCTGTATGCTGGGAATGTTCAATTCTCATCTCTAATGGCAGGTAATTTGCATATTTCACCCTCTACACACATGATGGTGCTTCCTGATTGGCCAATATCTCCCAAGCACTGTGTGCTGTCAGCCATAAGCCAATTGAATGACCTAACTGAGCAATCTTTGAGTGTACTCAATGCAAACAAAATTAATTGATATGCAATTTCATGTTTAAAGTGTTAACATTCAATGTCATAAACCAGCCTATAGCCTATTAGGCAAATTTGTTTGTATTTAAGTCTAACTGGTAAACTAGCAAAATAATTGCTATCAAGCTCAGGGCATTTCCTAATGTATTCAGCTACATTCTGATTGGCTGTTACAAATGACATTGCTGCCTCTTGAGATGAGAAGCCAATTAAGGCAGTCAGTAGCCTTGGTATTAGTTAAAGTATAAGAGCTGTCATCACTGGGCAATGACATATTTGTTGGCAAATGCCTGTGGCCTAATATTGGCTTTGAAGACCCTCAAAAAAGTAACTAAAATATAATGAAAAAATGTGTCCTGCTCTATTATCAGTGACATAGATGATAGTTATATATCCTGAACAGGAAGGAGTTAACTAACATTTTGGTTTGTTATATCTCAATGCCAAAGGCAGATGGATATAAGCAACAAAAATGTTAGTTAACTCCAGACTATGAGGGATAAAACTAACTTATACTCTACTTAACATATTTTCTAATTTGTTTGATTCTTTGGAGGAGAAAGTGTAAGGCATTAAGAAAAAAGAAACAATTATCCAAAATTAAGTCAAAGAATATTCTGCCAATTTCCTAATCATAGGCATCCTTGTTTCCTAATGTAAGATAATGAGGCAGCATTCTCCTTAAGAAATTGCTTGCATTTGTTGGCTTGCATGCCTAAGTCATTAGTTCTTGTAAGACTCGCTTTTTCCCCTTTGCTAATTGAGCATCTGTTTTAGTGGAAAACAATAATTGCTGTTGCTAGAATATGATGCCATTGTTTAGCATACATCTCTAATTGCAAAGGGCATTAATAGCCTCTAAATTTTATAAGATATTTATGAAATTCATTTCCTAAAAAGATATACAAATCATGTCACTAATTTTCAATTGGAGACGTTAACATTTGCCATTCCAAAAGTCCAGCTTTCTTTTTCCTTGTTTGCAAGCTTTGACACAATAAATTCTAGGAGATTGCGGGATTAGAATTCAATGCAGCAGATGAAATCTGAGCCGTGCATGATCTCTCGTCATGATCACATTCCCGCAGCGGTTGGAATCAAAATTATTTTCTCCTCTTCGCGCTTTTTTTATTAATGTAATTAAAATATTTGATACCACCAGTTCCAAGAAATAGTGTTTACTAAAAATGTTAGAAACTCTCCAGTTACAGATGGAAGAGAAGTTGATTAACTTTAATTGATCAGTTTGAATTCCCAGAAAGTTTAGAAGAATGCTATTCTGCTTCCTGGTTTTTTCAATTCAACTTTTAGTGAAATGGCAAATGATTGAATTTTAAACCTAAGCATGTTTGTCTTAGAAAAGATGACTTAAAATAAATGGACATTTATTTTGAATCTTTCTGTGATTTTGTTTGCAGTCTAGCTTGCCAGATGCCCATATATATGAGATGAATGATGAGTATAATGAATTGATGATGGGGATGCAGTAAGCAAGAATACTTCATCATTCTTATTCAGAAACGATGGGACAAGAGAACTGACAACCACTAAGTCTTGGTTAAATAATATTTAATTGATTAATGGATATTTTGTGTGACTGTATATATATGTAGTTGCTCTTTTCGCAAACTCAGCAATAACTCAACTAGCAATCAACATAGAGCTTACCAAAAACAAACAATATCTCTCACAAAGCAGTTTGTCAAAATAGCTTCAATTTTAGTAACTTTAATTAACATTTCAGGCATTTTAGCTAACTTTTTCAGCATTCAAATTTTTGTTAGGTTGTTTAAACGTTTTTACCAAATAGTCACGTGACTAGAATACCACAGGGTCCCAGGTTTGATTCCCGGTCGAGCTGGCTGTTTTATCCCTCATCTCATTGCCATGTTCCCTGCCTGTCCTAATTAGCCCATCAGGTGCAGAAATACAGGATTTAAAGCCCAATCTACCCATCCCACCACCACATCATCTTGACATCGGAGCGATATCAGCTAATAACTGCCAATGATGTTGACTTAATCCTGGCTTGCTTTTGGGTAGTATGTCTGGATTTTTAGACAGAAATTGAAAGAAGGTAAAATGACATATCGTATTGGCTGGAACAATTCAAACTTTCACAGATACAGAAAAAACCGTTGCATATTTTTCTGGAAGAGAAAGTCTGAGGCAGTAAAAAAAAAAGACACAATTACCCAGTCAACTTAAGTTTCTTATTGACGGTCCCAAGAAGTACGATGATTTCTCCAGAGAGCTCAAGATATTCCCACAACCTCCTAATCATAGGCATCATTGTTTCCTAATGTAAGATAATGAGGCAGCATTCTCCTAAAGAAATTGCTTGCATTTGTTGGCTTACATGCCTAAGTCAGATAGTTCTCGTAAGCCTCGCTTTTTTTTTCAACTTGCTAATTGAGCATCTGTTTTAGTGGAAAACAATGATCACCATCTCTAGAAATGATGCTATCATTTAGCATACACCTCCATTTGCAAAAGTCATAAAAAGCCTCCAAATATTTCATAAGATATCTTTTGATTTTATTTTCAAAAAGGATGTACAAATTATGTCATTAGTTTTCAAATAAATAGGTAAACATAGATCTGTTGTCCTAAAAGTTCCACCTGGACAAACAACTCAACTGTCTTTTTCCGTGTTCACATCTTCGACACAATCAATAAATTACATGAGACCATGGGATTAGAATGTAAGGCAGGAGATATGTCTTGAAATCCTAGACATGATTGAATGTTTGCATGATGTCTCGGCATGATCAAATTCCCACAGCTGTTGAAATGTAAATTATCTTGTCCTCTTCACACTTCATTTTATAAAAAAAATTATTAATAGCTTTGATGCTGCCAATTCCAAGAAATTGTGTTTACTCAAAATGTTAGAAACTCTCCAGTAAGAGCAGTTGATGGACTTTAATGAGCAAAATTTGGATTCTGCTAGAAGTTTAGCAGAATGCTATTCTGCTTCCCGCTTTTTTCAATTAAACTTTCAGTGAAATGGCAAATGATTGAATTTCAAACCTCAGCATGATTGTCTTACAAAATGATGACTGAAGCGAAGTGGACATTTATTTTGAATCTTACTGTGATATTGTTTGCAGTCTAGCTTGTCAGATGCCTATATATATGAGATGAATGATGAGACAAATGAATTGACAATGTGGATGGAGTTAGGAAAAATGCTTCATCATTCTTTCTTGATGTGAGGAATGATAGGACAAGAGTGACTATACTGTTATGTAGTTCCTTTTTTCACTGAGTGGACAATAAGTCCACCAGCAATTAAAATAGGACATACTATCAACAATGAATCCCTCTTGCCAGGCAGTAAGTAAACAAATAGCTGAAACTTTTTTAATTTAGTTTAAATTTTAGATATTTTCACGAACTTCCAGAAATCTTCACTAACTTTTTAAACGTTTAATTTTTTCTGATTTTTAGGCATATTTTTCAACCCATACATGTAGCCATTTTAACTATAGGTTTTCAGTAACAATCTAGTCAGACTTCTTAGTCAAGAAAAGCCAGTCTGCCTTACTTTAATTTATGCTATTGACCGATTAGATAAAGAATTACTTTAATTAATGCTGACTAACTGGTAAAATAAATCACAACTTTAATTAATGCTAACTGGTTAAAGCATAACTTAATGCTGACTAATTGGTAAGATTAATCACAACTTTTAAGATTAATCTCAACTTTAATTAATGCTGACTAACTGGTTAGATAAAGCTACCCAACTTGTCAGTCAAAATGCTATGGTGTCTAGTCAAAGATATATTCATGGATTGCCACTACAAAAGTAGTCTGGAGCCCTTGCAAGTCGAATTGTCATCACACTTGAAAACTTGGTTGGTCCATGTGGTGAGAAACATTGTGGGGTAATAGGGCAGGGGCCTAGCTCAGAGGTAGCACTCTGGCCTTCCAACCGCTGGGTCCCGGGTTCGATTCCCGGTTGAGCCTAAGTTGGATGGCTCTTTCATCCTTCATCTCATTGCGATGGTCCCTGCCTGTCCTAATTAGCCCAACAGGTGCAGAAATACAGGACATAAAGCCCTAATCACCCATCCATTGTTGGGTATTCCCTACAACTGTACTTATGATCATGATGATGGGTGGGTGAGATGGGTTTAATGTCCCATATTTTTGTACCGTATAGGGTTGATCAGGACAGGCAGCTGCCAAGGCAGTGAAGCGAATAATGTAGCAACCTTCCAACAGGGACTGAATTCGAACCCACAGCCCAGCACGCTACCACTCAGCTAAGCCTCTGCTCCATTCAACTGCATATACATTTTGCAATATCTTACAGATCACAAATTTATTTTGTTGTCAACTATCAAATGTTCTTGCTCTCAGTACATACTTTGTGTCATTTATGATCCCTAACTCAATTTAATTGTTTTCCTACCTCGTCTGAACTGCGTCTTCATTTTGTGTTGTTGGTTGGAAGTGCTTTTAAAATCTCTCTCAGTCAAATGACGTCAATTTGCTCATTTTCTCAGCAATGACTTAAACAGAACAAAAATTTTGTCAAATAAATGTTTTTTTTTCTCTTTTAAATATTTGAATAAAGACACATGCTATTTAGCTGTCAACAATTCTACTTCTTAGGCTGGTCTTGTAACATTGCTATATTAAATATTACCAGAATGGCTCGTCAAAAGCTGTCGCGCTGCACCATAAACTACTTTCCTGTTCAGAATACTGTTAACATGAAAGAAATCCATATACACACTGTTGATTGATAAATTTCCAGTAAAAGTCTGAAAGGCAGTCCTCTAAACTTAAGTACATACATCAGAATGATGGAACGTTGTCACTTCCTCTCTCGTCATCGCTCTAAGTAACACCATGCCTCGTTGTCGAGATAATGATCCACGGCATATATAAGAAAGATTGTAGCTGCCATTAAACATGTACAAACAGCTTCTGGCTCAACTGGTTGTGTAAAAAATGACGGATTGGTTCTGCGAATCTTCAAGAATTCAGGCTTTAGTAGGCAACCTTGCAAGAAGCTATGGCAAAAGAACAGAGTTATAAGTAACAATGGCAATTGCAACCAAGTGTGGCAAAACCCAAGACCTTGTCAATTTAAGGACATGAAGGCAGACAGTTCTAACAGCTTAATGATATGGCTATAATTTAAACAAAAGAATATCTAGGCATTGGTGACCAAAAATTTGAAACATTGACGATGCAATCATACATAATCCAAGTGGTTCTTGCTTAATATCTGGTAAGTTGGCCATGATTAAAAGTTTGGTGACCACTCACCTTGTCCAGCAAAAGATTGCAGATAAAAGGTTATTCCAATAAGGATATATAAACTGTATCCCACATAAATTATACAAACTACAAACCAGTCAGAGTCTCTATTCTATTCTAATCTATTCTATTCTAATCTTTTCTATTCTAATCTATTCTATTCTAATCTATTCTATTCTTTTCAACTCAATCCGCAGCTCAATCCCAAAGGCATAATTCTTCTTTATTCCACTGTTTGAAGACAACTTTAATACAAAAGATGAATGAAATTTTTATATCTGTCTGCATCATGCTTGAGTTCCTATTGGCTCAGCCTTCTTGTATTCAGCGGGATTCTTGAATGATTTATAACCTGTCTTGAAATCTCAAAATGGTACAAAAAACATTTCTCTCAAGAAATGTTATATCTGCTCTTTTGAATATCCATTTTTCAGAATAAATATGGTCAGAAAAGTATTTTGCTAATTTAGTCATTGTTACCACTAGCAAAGTTGTGTCAATTTCTTATTGTTAGTTAATTTTTTTTTAGTGACTACAACATAGATGGCAGCAGCTGTTGATGGTAAATAGCTTTTGACACATTGCTCCATCTGGGGGTTATAGGATCGTTATCATACTCCACTTACTCATAGACTGTTTTCTCATTGTTCTGAGCGGGATATAACCAACAAAAAGTGATAGTTATTGCCCGCAGTAGGCTGATTCAGGATTTATAAGATTTATAGGATTCCAGAAGGAGGAGGGGAGGAAGAGAGGAGGAGGAGGAGGAGATGAGAAGAGGAGGATAGGAAGAGGAGAGGAGGCAAGAAGATGAGGAAGAGGAGCATGTAGCACATATCTGCAGTTTATTGAATTAGCCTTCACTTTTGTGGTGCGAAACCTGAACTGTCGGGGGTTGGCACTTTAATTAACCTAAAGCTGCATTACTTTTTGTGGTAGCGATATACTACTATCACTGTTGTAGTATATTCGGGTTTTGCTAGAAGTGGCACCTAATAGTAAATGTAAAGAAAACCAAAATAAATTCAATGATAAATCACCCAGTGGATTTTATTACAATACAGAACAACTTGAGGAAGTTGACTGTTTCAAATACTTGGGACATATGTTGACTAATAAGTGAAACTTGCACAGTAAAATGACCGAATACCTTGTGACTCAGGCCAAAAAAGCAATATTTGCGCTACAAGGTGACACTAAGCAGTCATAAGGACGTATAACTTCCAAACTATCTTTAAAAATGTTTGCACCTATATACTACCAATCTTAGAATACAATAATGAAATGTGGGCTGGTGAGAAACCCATAAATGATTTAGAAAAGTTACAACTGGGATATCTTAAGAATATGTTAGAGGTAAGAAAACAAACATCAACTCTGGCTGTATATAGTGAGACAGGTAGATTTCCACTACATGTCAGACAAAAAGTAAGAATGATAAATTATTGGACAAAATTGGAGAAATTGCCAGATGATAAATTACTGAAGAGATGCCTTAATATTCAAAAAGATCTTCATACACGTAGTAGAAGCAGCTGGTTTAGCAGAGTGATCAATATATTAAATACGTGTGGTATAGTCTTCGATGAAAATAGTCACAACAATCTTCACAATATCTGCAGAACCGTTAAACTCACTCTTTACCAGAAACAGCAAGAACAAATATTTGCAGAAATTAACAATCAGCACAGCAACCTAAGCTAAGAACTTACAAACACATTAACATGACTATAGATTAGAACCTTATCTACTTCTTAACATGAATAGGAGAACATGCAGTAAGATAGCTAGATTTAGAATCAGTTCACATAACCTCCGTATAGAAACAGGAAGACATGAAAAGCCTAAAATACCATCTGAGGATAGAACCTGTTTAAAATGTCATCTGAATGAAGTTGAAGATGAAATACACTGTCTTGTGACCTGTCCAAGCTACTTTTTATTTCGAGAAAATTTAAATACGATAGCAAGGAAATATATTGGTAACTATAATACACTAAACAATATGGGAAAATTTTAAGCCATGATGACATCCAAGGAGCCTGAGGTGCTGATAAACCTAGGAAAATTTCTTTTACAAGCTGATGTTTAAACAATGCCTTCATCCGTCTCCAAAAATTGCGCAGTCATATATATCTTGAACTTTAAAACTGCCTACATGAACTGCCATGATGAAACTCTTTGTGTGATTTTGTTTTCTAGAAGTGAAGTCAGATAATCGCTGTAAATATATACATATATACTTCCTATAAATTAATATATATTTAGCTCTATTTTGAAGTAAATCATTCTGTAAATAGTTATGTCGTACACATTATATAAGGAATGTATTTTGTCGAACATGTTAATATGTGTTATATGTAAAATATAACTGTTTATGATACAAGCTGTATGCATGAAAAATTCTGATTGGATTTTATAAGGAGTGGATAAACAGCTAAACTAATGTTAACTTCTATGTAAATACTTTAATTCGGTGGCTGGAACCATCTGTAATTATAGTCTTTGTTGTATTCCCTTTTTTTTCTTTTTCTTTTTTTTATTATTTTCTGCTTTTATTTCTTTTTATCTTTTGTACTTGTAAAAAATATGTCTTTTCTGACATCTTCCTTCAATAAAAATTATATATATATATATATTATTTTCTTGCATGTACGTTACGTGACCAACCTATTGTGAAAATAAATAATCTTGAATCTTATTTGCTTTTAGAAAGTTGTATATGGAAAATACCTCCTATCTGAACTCACAGTTATACAATATAATATTTCTGGTAAACTTGCTATGTAATATACAGTGTATTTTCTCTTGAAATCAAAATGAGGCAAAATGAGGCAAAAATACCAAGATGGCTGCAGTGTGAAAATGGTCTATTTACATACACTGCCCTCCCAAAAATATAGGACCAGATTGACCGTGTACTATGAAAATTATCTTACTTTTATTTTATTTTTTTGGGTGGGGGGAGGGATGTACATAAAATACTGGCTCCAAAACAGGATAGACTGACAAAAAAGTAGGGTGGTCTTAAAATGAGGCTTCTGTAATTTTAAAGAATTTATAACTTTCTGAACATGATAGACCACCTTCCAAAATTAGAACAGGTGTATATTCATATGTATTACCCAAGAAATTATCAAACTGCATTTTATGGCATAAATATCCTATATAGCAATATGAAGGTTAGGTCTACATCTGTATAGACTCTCTATGTTTCACAGGAAATCACAGAACTCTCCACAAGATGGGAGCAAAGAGATTGGTAAGATGAGAAAAATTCTGTTGTCTGGCTGCTGAAACAGGCACAGACACATCAGTGCACCCCAGAAAAACAATGGTGGCCAGACAGAGTGTCAGTGACACCCAAAACCCATTTTCTCTTTTCACATCACTAGGACGACCTCTGCTTCGAGTGGCGATCACTTTACCTATGATAATGGAATCTGAGAGTGAGAGTTGATGTGCTCTTGTCCAAACTTGTTCTCTACAAATAACCTAGAATGTCTGAAGAACGTCTGAAGACATTGTGGCGGTGGTCTGCAAGCAGCTTGGTACATGGCCAAATGTGCCTATTGGAAAATGCATGGTTCTTGCCTAATTAAAATGAGGTGAAGCCATGTGTTTACCATGCATTTATCCAAATACATGGAAAACGCACGTAGCACATTTGGCCATGAAGCCTAGTGGCTAAGGCATTGGCATATTAGCAAATTGGCTAGCTGTGAAGGTCTTGGGTTTGAATTCTGGTCTAGGCACTCTTCATGTACAGCTCAACAGGATGTTGATCGCATGAGAGGTTAGAATTGCTGGTGCCTTGTACTCAAAGTCTATGCTAGGTCAAGTAGAGGACCCCACCCTTGGGGTAGATGTGTAACATGTTGCAGACACCATGCCTTATCATCTCATCATTATGCCTGCCTGCCGCTGTTCACATAAGCAGACTCAGTTTCAGACCCAGTAGCATTGTGAATGTACGATGCATTACAATGCAATACAATGCAATACAATGCAATGCAATACCATGCAATACCATAAAATTTAGTCCAGAGGTAAATTACCAATACATGGCCATTTAGTACACATCTTGTTACAGGATTGCCCTAACAGTGAGGTGGCCTTAAAAAAGGCTCAATTGTACTATAATAACTGGTCTTTATGGTGTGGGTAGACTGTGTGATAAATTCACTCATGCAAAAAAAAAATGTATGTAAGCACTAGAATATCCTATCTGCACGAGCCTTGCTCACATGTTGTGTGGTACTAAATATTCATCAAATAATCTTATAGGAAGACAGATTCACTTGAGTTCACAAATCAGAATGATGGAATGTTGTCACCTTTTCTGCCGTCATCACTCTTAGTAACACCATGCCTTGTTGTTGAGATAATGATCCATGGCATGTATAAGGCAGTTTGTAGCTGCCATTACATGTACACACACCTCCTGGCTCAACTGGCTGGGTGGAGATGATGGATTGGTTCTAAAGGTCTGCAATACAGTATTTCAGGTTGTCTGTGCCAGAATGAGTTGCTTTGTACGTAATAAATTAAAGTAATCTCAACTTATCATGTCTGGGGTACTTTAACTAGAGTGCCACATGTCATTAAAAGTCTTGCCAGTGAGATTTCCAAAATATTGTCATATTTTGGCGATTTCGGGCCAACATCAGGGGGACGTAGCTTGTTATCAGGGTATCTCATCTCATCTCTTGTCTTTTCTTTTATGTTTTTTTTATTGTTGTTCTTATCTTGTCTTGTCTTATCTTATCTTATTTTATCTTATCTTATCTTACCTCACCTTATCTTGTCTTATCTTATCTTATCTTGCATCAATATTTTGAAGAATATCTATACAGACATGAATGTTTCCAAGCTTTAACATGCCAGTTTTACAAGAGCCCTTTGTCCCAATTCATATACACTGCATGACAGGTTTACTTAAAAATAAACAGACATTTCAAAATGCAAATGTCTCAACATATTATGTTTGTTGTCTTGATGGTGCAGGCCACCTCAAAACCCACATAAAGGGATATGAAATGGGTGTTTTCGACTAAATGTAACACAAGACAATGAACCTTATAGAATCATGATTAATCCATTGAGTCTTGTCTTTCAGACCAAAATGTTGCATGCTTCAGATCCAACATGATATCTTTCGTCACAATTAAAAAAAGGTTTTCCATTAATCAAATTGATACACATCGCATGTCTAAATTTTGCAATCTACAATTTTAAATGGAATTGTACTCAAAAATAAAAACTCCCCCGTCTTTTCAAGTGCAACGCACTTAATTAGATCAACTTGAGTAAAAATTAATCAACTGTATTGTAATAGTTATATCCCGAATAACTAGAAGTTTTGTAGGTTATATGATGGATATAAATTTACTAACTGCTCTTATATGCAAGAAACAAGCGTTTGCACTCTCGAGGGACATGACATTGGTTATATCCCTCTTATAAAATACTTTATGAGCTAGAGTGGGCTAGAGTGGGCTAGAGTGAGCAAGAGTGGGCTAGATCCGCGTTTGGTCTTTTTTGATAAAATTGTGGACCTTTGATGAAAAAAATATTAAAATAGCATTCCCTGATGTGGCCCAATGTGGCCCAATGTGTGGACATGGACCAAGTCGACTGGGTCTAATGACCCCCTCGACCCCCCCCCCCTTTGGGTACGGGTCTGACTGAGCTATACTGACCTATACTGACCTATCCAAGCACCCTGCAACCTACCACAACATCAATCTATCCATAGCTGTCTTCTGGAAGCTACAGCACTTCAATTCTTTTAAATTTTGAGGCCACATCTGTTTATTAATCATGACACTTGTCAATTGACAGTCCCTTGTACTCTGTGTCAGTGCTGAGGCAAGTAAAATAACTCACCCATGGGGTAAATGTGTAACATGGTTGGACTCCTCCTCTCTCTCTCTCTCCCTTAATTAATCACTCCTGTGAATGGCAAGAACTTGTATTAGAGGGTGGCACTTTCCACATCCATCTATTTTTGTGCGTTCCACATCTATCTATCATGTATCATCTATCTACAGGTAGTCAAATTGATCCTAGACAAAGCTTGACAACTTCTCCAATATGATGCTGTACTAAAAGTACATGCAGCTGCAGCACCATTGGTACATAAGTTGAGAATTATGCATGTTTGTAATTTATGTTAAAAAGATGCATGTCTGTTGCACATGCATATTTACAATATATGAGATAAATTTCTTACATTTGCCAAGGTGCATATTTTTTCAGTGGTGGTACAGTTAGGTTCATAAAATATGGCCGACTCTTGACAGCTGTTGCAACATATTCCTGGCTAAAGCCGGCTGCTTCTGTCTACTGCTAGCTTAAAGTTGGCTTAAAGCAACCATTAAAAAATATAAACTTTGGTAAATGTGAGAAATTTATCCAATGAATCATAAATATGTATGTACCACAGACATTTGTCTTTTCAACAAAAAATGACAAATACGCTTTACGATCAACCTATGCATAAATTTGTGCCACACATACTTTTAGATCCACCTTTGAGTAGCCAGCTATAGCCAGAAAGTTATGTTTAGTGAAGGTAGCATTGTATATCAGAATTGTCTGACTTTGTTTAGGTTCAATTTGACAGGCTGTTTTTGATGAAACTAACTGTAGGTGCAAGCTGACTTTACGCTAGGCGCAGACATAAGCAGCTCGCTTTAGCCAGTTATAGCTACAACCAGGAATAGCAGCTGGCTTTAGCCAGTTATAGCTACAACCAGGAATAGGTCGCTACAACTGTCTAAAGTCGAACATATTTTATTGAACTGTGATGTCCACATGTAGAGGACAGTCAGTAGCTCAATGATCAGAAAAAGCTATACAATTTTATGGAAAGTCAACTGCAGATGCATACTTGCATGTTCTTGTCAGGGCTTCACATGTACCATGTAGATCTCATGACAAAATTTACACGATGTCACAGACTACTTCTTTGTTTTTGCTTGACATCGTCCTAGGTGACAACCATGCAATCACACTTTTGTAATCTCATCTGATCTGCTTCCCTGTTTTTACGACCTTGGTATTAACAGAGTATGCCTCATCTATCTCATATGTGATATCATCTCAATCAGACAGAAATTTCTGGCCGAGGTATTTGAGTCCTTTGTGCAATGAACCTGAAATTGATCTCCTTTGATATTGCACAAGAAAGGAAAGAATACTGCAAAGTAACAAAGAATATGTTGCGGCCTCGCTGACTTACAGTGTGGATGAGTTGGTATGAAATATACACAGTTTATACAAAGCTGATGTATCATTAATCAAACTCTTTATCCAAGTATGCTGATTTGTTACACCCTTTTATTTATGATTATTATGAAGTCTAATACTTCCAGAATAATCAATAATCATGTCCATGTTCCTGGATACCACCTTACACCCTATTTTGGCGATTATTCAGAGGCATATAAGGCTCTCTGCTACTACAAGAATAAATAACATAAATTATCCAGAATTAAGTCAGCATTATCTATCTGACTGAAAATCTGTAGAAGCATGAAGATTTCTCCAGGGAGCTCAAAAAGTTCCCACTATTTCCTCATCTAAGGCATCTTTGTTTCGTAATGTAAGTTAACGAGGCAGCATTCACTTGATGAAATTGCTGGTGTATGTAAGGTTGCATGCCTTAGGCAGGTAGTTATCGTAACATAAACTATTCCCGCTCATGATTATCAGGTAGTTTCACTGTATGTTTTAGTAATTTTCATGGGAAAAGAATCTGTACTAAGGTTAAATATATACTCACAGTACATACTGATCAGCTCAAGATATGAATAGTCTGCGTGTTTTCAATTATTTCTCGCAGAAATCCTTTATTTGTAAAATTTCATCTGACCAAACCAACTTTAATATTTTTTTCTGGTTCGCAAACTTCACCACATGAATCTTGGGAGACCACGGGATTGGAATTCCAGGCAGGAGGTGTTTCTTGAAATCCGAGACATGATTGAATGTGTGCATGATCTCTCGTCATGATCACTTCCTTTCAGCTTCTGGAATAGAATTGCTTTTTCTCCTCTTTACACGTCGTCTTATTAGTTGTAATAATACATTTGATGCTGCCAGTTTAACGAAATTATGTTTGCTCAAAACGTTAGAAACTCTCAGCTAAGAAACATGAGTAGCTGTTCAACTTTGATGAGCACCATTTAAATTCTAAATTCCAAAAGGTGCCTGAAACAAAAATGTCATTGTTGTTCCGGCTTTGAATATGACATTTAAATGAATGGATTTCAAAGAGTTGATAAGGTCTTTTGATGTTTAAGTTATTTTAATAGACAGCACGTATATAATATTTTCTTTATACAAAATACTAACTTTGCTTGTTGCTTGATTTTAAACTGTTCAATTGTTCAATGATATATGTTTGTCAATTTTACGGGACTATAAAACATATTACATCCTTACAACATCACATTCAGCTTCATTCGAACATCAGCCCAATCAGGCATTTTGCATCCGGGTTGGAAATAATATTGTGTGTTTCTTAACATTTATACTTTTTCACATTTCCAGCTGATCAGCTTAGTCTAATGTATCCTGCACACAAAAAGTCATATCATAAAGACTGGTAAATATTTCATCATTCCTTACTGAGTACTGATCAGCTTTGGTTTAGTCAAATTACTGTTGTTTATAGCTATGGCTTCGCAAAGTATGATTTCCACAGGCCTAGAGACACATGCATCTCACTGTTATTGTCAATTGCTGGATGTTTCTTTTTGATGATATCTTAAACACAGCCTTCAACATTAAGATGTGGAATTCTGTCTGTATGGTTCATCACTCTGTACACTTTTGGAAAACTACAAGCCACACAATTGTTTTAGGTGACACTAGAATGTTAAGAAACTCCGAAAAATGTTAAAATTAGAATAATTGACCCAAATTTCACCAGAAGAGTCACTAGACAAAATAAAGAATTATTGATAAGCAGAGTAAATACAGAGCAAGTAAAAAAATAGCAGTTTATGAAGGCCAAATACAATCATGATTTCAAAACATCAAAAGCATTACACAAAAGCATCAAAAACTACTTCATCAGTTACATACCTTTTATAAATGGATATTGACCTTCATTATTTTTATGTAATTAAAACCTGATGCTGTAAAGGCAACCAGCCTGATTAGGGCTTTATGGCCTGCATTTCTGCACCTGATGGACTAATCATTTAGGACCATGGCAATGAGATAATGAATGAAACAACCAGCTAACTTAGACTTGACTGGGAATTGAACCCGGGACCCAGTGGTTGGAAGCCCAGCATGCTACGAGCTAGGCCCCCACACCCGATAGTCGGTCATGAAGATTTCTTTACAGCAAGGTCTTAAAAAATGTAAGCTTCCTATTGTTTCTCAATCAAGTGATGCAAAATGTTACTGATACCTGGTTAAGCTTTAAGCTTCCTTCACCACATTTAACATTATTTAAGCCTAATAATTTCAGCGGAAAACCATTAAGCTTCTTGATATTGACATACTGAGTTTCCTTTTCAGGGGAAATATGATTGGTACTCGTACATTTGGAGTGTTTGTTTCATGTGGTGTCACACCTAGTAGTATATAACTGATTAAAAATTACTTTTTGAGATAAATGTATGAATGCCACTGCAAAGTTTTGTGTTTTGACTTTTCAGTCTTGAAAATCATGGCAAATCAGACATGTGATCAATGCAGACTAAGAAAAGAAAATCATAGAATATAAATTGGATATCTCAACTGCCCGTTTCATGCATTAGAGAAGTAACTTGATCAATACTGTAAATAAAATTCTAAATCAGCGTTTGATGCCTCAACTGTCTTTGCGATTAAACTTTGGCAGGCCTGTTTAAGCATAAGTCTTTCTAAACCCTCCAAGGATTATTACACAAAATTACCCATGATCCCTGCCTATAGCATAGTGCATAGCGGGATTCTTAATCTAGAATAACCAATATATCTGGCAGACTTGTATATCTAGATATACAATTTGTTCCATTGTATTTCTGAAATATGACATTTGTCCAGAGAAATGTCCTGCAGGGGCTAGTTGCCCAACATATAAATATGAATAGACAAGAAATGGTACTCATATATCTTTAAGCAGACAATGACATGACAACATTGTACCCCATGAAATATGATTTGAACATATTTTTTGTAACATAAAAAAAATGTGAATTTGAGTTACACTAATGTACAATGTACATTGTACAGTATGCTATTTTTCAACCAATGTAAATTTCACTGCACATGACTAACACCAGCCTACACAAACTGACAAAAGGTGGCATACAGCTGTATATCTCCCTAATGACTGCGACCAACGTGTCCGGCATGGCTATCATCATTGGATAAATATTCAGCACTCGTTGCCTTACCATTGCTTTCTCAATATTCACAACTTATTCCAATTCATGATAGGATACTGCTCTTGTAAAAAACTGGATGTTCTACATAACCTTACAATCACATTGTATCCAGTTGCTCAGCCTGAGCAATGTTCGTAGTGGTAGATAAGTCCAATAACCCCATGAGGGGTAATGTTAGGTGTACCTGCTACTATTACTGAAGTCAAGTCAGGTAATTATTTTTCTGAATGGCATTTTATAATGTATATTCAAAACCATGATAGCCTGCAGATCATTTCTACATAATGATATCTTCTAACAGCCATGACCTTTCATCCGTGTAGCAGAGGGGTTGCAGCTCATTGAACAGCAAAAACTTAAATTGGACAAAGAGGAAATAGTTTTTAATGTTTTGATGTTAACTTTGGATGGGGACTTACATATTCTTATCAGCATGATCAAGGCTATATGTATTACATATAGAGTGCCTCTTTGTTTTTGCATTACATTGTCCTCGGTGACAACAATGCAATCACACTTTCAAAATCTCATCAGATCTGCCTTCCTGTTTTTACCGACCTCGGTATTAACAAGAGTATGCTCCATCTATCTCATATGTGATATTGCCTCAATCAGACAGTCATTTCTGGCCAAGGTCTTTGGGACCTTTGAGCAATGAGCCAGGAATTGGTCCCTCTGGATATTGCATGGGGTAGAGAAGGATATTGGTTGAAGAATGTGCTGTACTTTCGATGCACAGCCAAAAAAAGACAGGAAGTTTGTTCAGTGCAGCCTGTTTAAATTGGCAAGTCAGTTAGAAAGACTAGGATGGACCGCTATTGTATAAATGTGCCACACTGAATAGTGCTAAACTAACCCTACAATCCTTAAATCATAATACAAAGCTGCGGATTTTTAAGATATCACTTTCCAGGTTATTACTTTTTGGGGCTTCACTTACTTATGCATGTCACTGTAGCACTGTATGAAAGTAAGCTACTATACGATTCTACAAGGCATATTTCTTTAGTTTGCTAATTTTATGTTACTTTCAAGGGCTTATAGATTAAGAGCAATGAGATCTAAATTTGCTTTGCCTGCTCACAGGCATTTGCCATCATGACAGCACAAGCAAGTTACCATGCAATAAGACCAAGGCTACTGACTTTGTCAAGAACAGCTTTGACTCCCCATGTGTAACTGCCTTCAACAATGGGGCCAGTTTCAGTCAAAAACA
The DNA here is from genome assembly GCA_932294295.1 of Alitta virens. Lineage (NCBI taxonomy): Eukaryota > Metazoa > Annelida > Polychaeta > Phyllodocida > Nereididae > Alitta > Alitta virens. The sequence goes on along the minus strand of OW028584.1, from coordinate 6,464,600 downwards.
TTATATTACACTTCAAAAATGGCAATAATATACAAAAAAGTAAATTTCCTGCTTATTCTAAGTGATAACTTAATTTATTTATGGGTATTTACAACTTATTTTTGGGGAATTCCTTGCTTGTACGCTGGGAATGTTCAATTCTCATCTCTAATGGCAGGTAATTTGCATATTTCACCATCTACACACATGATACCGCTTCCTGATTGGCCAATATCTCCCAAGCACTGTGACATTCCTTGTTTTTTTCAATTCAAATTTTTGTGAAATGGCAAATAATTGAAGTTTAAGCCTGAGCATGTTTGTCTTAGAAGAGATGACTTAAAATAAATGGACATTTATTTTTAATCTTTCTGTGATATTGTTTGCATTCAAGCTTGCCAGATGCCTTCAGAAATGATGGGACAAGCGAACTGACAACCACTTAGTCTTGGTTAAATAATATTTAATTGATTAATGGATATTTTGTGTGACTGTATATAGTTGCTCTTTTCACAAACTCAGCAATAACTCAACTAGCAATCAACATAGAGCTTACCAAAAACAAAGAATCTCTCTCACAAGGCAGTCTGTCAAAATAGCTACAATTTTAGTAACTTTGATTAACATTTCAGGCATTTTATCTAACTTTTTCAACATTCAAAGTTTTTGTTAGACTGTTTGAATGATTTTACCAAATAGTCACGTGACTAGAATACCACAGGGTCCCAGGTTTGATTCCCGGTCGAGCTGGCTGTTTCATCCTTCATCTCATTGCCATGTTCCCTGCCTGTCCTAATTAGCCCATCAGGTGCAGAAATACAGGATGTAAAGCCTAATCCACCCATCCCAACCCCACATCATCTTGACATCGGAGCGATATCAGCTAATAACCGCCAATGATGTTGACTTAATCCTGGCTTGCTTTTGGGATTTTATTTTCAGAAAGGATGTACAAATTATGTCACTAGTTTTCAAATAAATAGGTGAACATAGATCTGTTATCCTAAAAGGTCCACCTGGACAAACAACTCAACTGTCTTTTTCTGTGTTCACATCTTCGACACAATAAATAAATTACATGAGACCATGGGATTAGAATGTAAGGCAGGAGATATGTCTTGAAATGCTAGACATGATTGAATGTTTGCATGATATCTCGGCATGATCAAATTCCCACAGCTGTTGAAATGTAAATTATCTTGTCCTCTTCATACTTCGTTTTATAAAAGATTTAATTAATACATTTGATGCTGCCAATTCCAAGAAATTATGTTTACTCAAAATGTTAGAAACTCTCCAGTTACAGACGGAAGAACAGTTGATGAACTTTAATGAGCAAAATTTGGATTCCGCTGGAAGTTTAGCAGAATACTATTCTGCTTCCCGCTTTTTTCAATTCAACTTTCAGTGAAATGGCAAATGATTGAATTTCAAACCTCAGCATGATTGTCTTACAAAATGATGACTGAAGCGAAGTGGACATTTATTTTGAATCTTACTGTGATATTGTTTGCAGTCTAGCTTGTCAGATGCCTATATAATATTATATGAGATAAATGATGAGACTAATGAATTGGCGATATGGATGGAGTTAGGAAAAATGCTTCATCATTCTTTCTTAATGTGAGGAATGATAGGACAATAGGGGTGACATCCACTAAGTCTTGGTTCAATGATACTTTATTGATTAATTGCTATTTTGTGTGACTATACTGTTATGTAGTTCCTTTTTTTCACTGAGTGGACAATAAGTCCACCAGCAATTAAAATAGGACATACTATCAACGATGAATCCCTCTTGCCAGGCAGTAAGTAAACAATTAACTAACACTTTATTAATTTAGTTTGAAATTTTAGATATTTTCACGAACTACCAGATATCTTTACTAACTTTTTAAACGTTTAATTTTTCTGATTTTTAGGACATAATTTTCAACCCATACATGTAGCCATTTCAACTACAGGTTTTCAGTAACAATCTAGTCAGTATTAGACTTCTTAGTCAAGAAAAGTCAGTCTGCATTACTTTAATTTATGCTGACTAACTGGTTAGATAAAGTATTACTGTAATTAATGCTGACTGGTTAGATAAAGCATGTTACTTTAATTAATGCTGACTGACTGGCTAGATAAAGCATTACTTTAATTCAATCTGGAGACCTTGCAAGTCGAATTGTCATCACACTTGAAAAGTTGGTTGGTCCATGTGGCGAGAAACATTGTGGGGTATTCCCTACAACTGTACTTATGATCATGATGATGGGTGGGTGATATGGGTTTAATGTCCCATATTTTAATACCGTATAGGGTTGATCAGGACAGGCAGCTGCCAAGGCAGTGAGGCGAATGATGTAGCAACCTTCCAACAGGGACTGAATTCAAACCCACAGCCCAGCACGCTACCACTCAGCTAAGCCTCTGCTCCATTCAACTGCATATAAATTTTGCAATATCTTACAGATCACAAATTTCTTTTGTAGTCAACTATCAAATGTTCTTGCTCTCAGTACATACTTTGTGTCATTTATGCTCGCTAAATTAATTTAATTGTTTTCCTACCTCGTGTGAACTGCGTCATCATTTTGTGTTGTTGGTTGGAAGTGCTTTTAAATTCTCTGTCAGTCAAATGACGTCAATTTGCTCATTTTCTCAGCAATGACTTAATAGAACAAAAATCTTTTCAAATGGTTGAATAAAAACACATGGTATTTAGCTGTCAACAATTCTACTTCTTAGGCTGGTCTTGTAACATTGCTACATTAAATATTACCAGAATGACCCGTCAAAAGCTGTTGCGCTGCACCATAAACTAGTTTCCTGTTCAGAGTACTGTTAACATGAAAGAAATCCATATACACACTGTTGATTGATAAATTTCCAGTAAAAGTCAGAAAGGCAGTCCTCTAAACTTCAGTTCATACATCAGAATGATGGAACGTTGTCACTTGCTCTCTCGTCATCGCTCTAAGTAACACCATGCCTCGTTGTCGAGATAATGATCCACGACATATATAAGAAAGATTGTAGCTGCCATTAAACATGTATGAACAGCTTCTGGCTCAACTGGTTGTGTAAAAAATGATGGATTGGTTCTGCGAATCTTCAAGAATTCAGGCTTTAGTAGGCAATCTTGCAAGAAGCTATGGCAAATGAACAGAGCTATAAATAACAATGGCAATTGCAACCAAGTGTGGGAAAATCCAAGACCTTGTCAATTTAAGGACATGAAGGCAGACAGTTCTAACTGCTTAATGATTGGCTATAATTTAAACAAAAGAATATCTAGGCATTGGTGACTGACAATTCGAAACATTGACGTTGCAATCATACATAATCAAAGTGGTTCTTGCTTAATATCTGGTAAGTTGGCCATGATTAAAAGTTTGGTGACCACTCACCTTGTCCAGCAAAAGATTGCAGATAAAAGGTTATTCCAATAAGGATATATAAACTGTATCCCACATAAATTATACAAACTACAAACCAGTCAGAGTCTCTATTCTATTCTAATCAATTCCATTCTAATCTATTCTATTCAACTCAATCAGCAGCTCAATCCCCAAGGCATAATTCTTCTTTGTTCCACTGTTTGAAGACAACTTTAATACAAAAGATGAATGAAATTTTTATATCTGTCTGCATCATGCTTGAGTTCCTATTGGCTCAGCCTTCTTGTATTCAGTGGGATTCTTGAATGATTTAAAACCTAAGTCTTGAAATCTCAAATGGGTACGAAAAACATTTCTCTCAAGGAATTTTATATTTGCTCTTTTGAATATCCATTTTTTTCAGAATAAATATGGTCAGAAAAGTATTTTGTTAATTTAGTCATTCTTTCCACTAGCGAAGTTGTGTCAATTTCTTATTGTTAGTTTATTTTTTTTTAAGTGACTACAACATAGATGGCAGCAGCCGTTGATGGTAAATAGCTTTTGACACATTGTTCAATCTGGGGGTTATTGGATCGTTATCATACTCCACTTACTCATAGACTGTTTTCTCATTGTTCTGAGTGGGATATAACCAACAAAAAGTGATAGTTATTGCCCGCAGTAGGCTGATTCAGAATTTATTAGATTTATAAGATTCCAGAAGGGAGAGGAGGGGAGGAAGAGAGGAGGAGGAGGAGATGAGAAGAGGAGGATAGGAAGAGGAGAGGAGGAAAGAAGATGAGGATGAGGAGCATGTAGCGCATATCAGCAGTTTATTGAATTAGCCTTCACTTTTGTGGTTCGAAAGCTGAACTGTCGGGGGTCGGCACTTTAATTAACCTTAAGCTGCATTACTTTTTGTGGTAGCGATATACTACTATCACTGTTGTAGTATGAAGGTATTTTGTGGTGCAAATGTATGTTTCGTGGTGCGAGGGTATATTTTGTGATGAGTACATACTGTCCGGGGGCGAAGCTGCCACTGTGTGGGCAAAACTTGTAAAAAATGATGCATTTTATATAATATCTCTGTTAAAATGTATGATAAATACTATTATTTTACATATAGATTATGCCTCCTTCAATTATGAATAATCACTATACAATATTGAAAAACAAATCATTTTACAATGGTAAATAAAAAAAAAATTAAAATTAGGTGTTAAAAAAGTATTTGACCCCTACCTAATATATGTAAACTGCAAATAGAAACTACTCAAAAAAATCAAGCAATCAGTTAGCTGATTAGTGTTTGATCTTTAAGGGATTATTAAGTCCTTTCCTTAAGGGAGTTCACTTTAATTCTGTCAAAATATTAGAACAAATCACTCTCTTCAGTGAATTGAAACAAAACTTAGAAAATGAAGACAAGAGAATTGCCTAATGACACAAGAAATGCTATTATTAAGAAGTTTAAAGATGGGAATGATGCCAAGAAGATTTCCAAGGGACTAAGTCTACCTGTATCCACTTTGAAGGCCATCATAGCGAAGTGGAAGAAATTTGGAAGCATTGGTAACCGGCCTAGGTCAGGACGCCTGCCAAAACTACAAAGAAAATGACTCGGAAACTAGTCAGAGATGTAAAAGCAAACCCTCAGATGACTTTGAGTGACCTTCAAGGCTCAGTATCTGCAGCTGGAGTGGATGTGTACAAGACAACAATAACGAAGGTTTTGCACAAAGTGGGGCTCTTCGGCAGAGTTGCAAGAAAAAAACCATTGCTGAAAAAAAAGTCATTTAAAGGCTAGATTTGACTTCGCTGAAGGCCATCTAAATGAGAGTCCTGAATTCTGGATTCGGGTATTGTGGTCAGATGAGACTTAAATTGAACTTTTTGGGTTAAACTCTAAGAAGTATGTCTGGCGAAAATCTGGTACTGCCAATGATCCTAAGAACACCATACCTACCATCAAGCATGATGGAGGCAGCATCATGCTTTGGGGCTGCTTCTCCAGAGAAGGCACTGGGTCTATTGTTCGAGTGGAAGGAACAATGGATAGCAATATATCCAGATTTTGGAAGAAAACTTGCTACAGTCAGTCAAAAACTGGGATTAGGACGACGCTTCCACTTCCAGCAAGACAATGATCCTAAGCATTGTGCAAAAATAACCAAGGAATGGTTTCAGAAGAAGAAGATCAAGGTTTTGCAGTGGCCCAGTCAATGTCCGGATTTAAATCCTATCGAACATTTATGGCGAGACCTGAAAATTGCAGTCCACAAGCGGAAGCCCACAAACTTAGCCCAGTTGGAACAGCTTTGTATTGAAGAGTGGGGAAAACTGTCTCCTGCTAGATGTGCCAAGCTTGTGGATGGTTATCCAAATCGGTTGCAAGCTGTTAGGGAGCTGCCACAAAGTACTGACTGTGTGTGTTATGTAGGGGGTCGAAAACTTTTTCAACTGCATTTTTAAGAACATATTTCTCATTTTCTATATCTCTGTACAATTAACCCCTGTTATGTTGAAATTTGTATTATACATAATAAAAGATTACAATGACAAAATGTGTTGCGTTTTTTGGGAGCATATAATCATGTAAGATGGAAATAATGCACCATACTGGAGGGGGTCCAATACTTTTTCAATGCACTGTATGTAATATACAGTGTATTTTCACTTGAAATGAAAACATATCTTCTCTCCAGAGAACACATCTTTTTCAAATAACTTCACATGCACTTTAAATCTAACACAAGTATCTATAGCTAAAGTTTTGATTTCTAAAATTTAGTTTGACAATTATTAATCACTAACAGCCTGCTAGAATATCTGATCATGAGTCTTTTACATGTATATGACTTACAGTTTTACACATGTGCATTGTCCTTTATTAATAATAGATCATGATAATAGTGTGCAAAATGTATGCAAAACAATATAATGGCCAAAAACCAGCCTCATAATTGTGATTGGCCCATTTGACTCTCTTAACTACTGGATTCAGATGTAAAATACTCTTGTTAATTGGTTTACACAGAATTATCCAATTGGAAATATGCCAGTTTTATACTATGCATGGCATTGGTAATTAAAATTCGAAAAAATGCATGAGTCGTTCAAATTATACTTTTTTTACAGGAGATTTAATTGATTTAAAAAAAAAATCTATCGGATGTCATGTGAATCCAGGACTCCCATTGGTTACGCCAGTCCCTCATCCAATGGGACTCCAGGAATCAGATGACGTTCACGGTGTTTAGTTTCCAAGTTTATGAAAATGGCTGTAAGATTGTTAGCTGTGGTCCTATCGACTGATAAATCACAGGCGTTGCCAAGTGAATACTCGTCACAAGTTGAGCCTGGTGAAAACTTATTCAATGAAATTCAGAAGGCAGGCTTGTCCACCAGGATGATGACGTTGTGTATTTTAGCAAGTCTGCTTCTACTTCAGTTTTGTTTAGGTAAGTAACATAACTCATTTTGATATGTATACCAGTAGGCAGGATTTAGTCTGAAAATTTAAATGCACAATGTTAACAAATTAGTATTCAGGACCACCAACTTAATAATATATTCTATATGATAAGGTTTTTTTTTCAAAAGGTTATTTGGCAACATGGCATTGCTAACATTCCCAAAACAAATTGGATGCTATTCTGCAAATTGTAATCCCAGATATATACCCTATAATATTATTACCGTTTGCCGGTTAGTCATATTGACTAAATTCTATGTCAAAACAGACAGACAATAAGTTTTTATTTGACCATACAATTATGTACAAGTGTCATAAAATAAAAAATAAGCAATGAATCAGATGGGGAGACTTACATTGATTCTTAAAACAGACGCTAGCATGGGTGCCTCCCAATCAAGACGTGTCACTCAATCTACATCAAATTGACTGAGGCTGACCATTAGTGACTAATTTTTTAAGTAAAGATGACTAGGTTGTTGGTCAAAATAACCATTTTTGAGATTCGATCATTCTAGACAGTGTAATGTTGCAAAGGGTTTGTCAAACAAATATTTGAGTGATGCATGTTTGTTAGGATGCAAGAACCTCAGCTTGGATGGACCGGGAGCCGGTCAATGCGGTGGACAATATATGATAACGGAAAGGACATGTTTTGGGTTCCCTGTGTACCACAAAGTACCAGGAGATGGATCACCCAGGTAAATAGTATATTTTATTTTTGCATATTCACTCAAAAAATCTGACACAGGCTTTACGTCCAATGTTCAATCCCAGGCCCGGGCAACCTTTCATGAGCACCATCCCGGCTGGATATCATTCGGATGAGACGTTAAATTGGCTGTCCCTTGTACTCGGCGTCTATGCTGAGGCAAGTAAAAGATCCCATTCATGTGGTACACTTGTAACATGGGTAGACTCCTCTAACTCTCTGACCTCATCAGTTAACCCTTGATAGCAGCATGAACTTGTCTTAGAGGGCTGCACTTCCCATATCTATCTATCTATTTGTTTATTTGCACCAGATAGGGCTGATCAGGACAGTCAGCTGCCAAGGCATGCGCCAGTGGTTGGCAGCCTGTTCCACTCAGAAAATAGAAGGACAGATGATAATGATAATTGCAATATCGATTGAACTTTCCCTTGGAACTTTCTGCATCTAAACACAAACAGATTGGGTCAATCATGCCTTGCAGTTAGGTAGTTATGTAGTCAGGTAGTTTGGTAATTAGGTAGTTATGTAGTTATGTTTCAAAAAATCTTTCCAATAATAATGATTACCTGAATGTTTTGACAATATTCAATATTTTGGAATGTGTTGTCACAATTAAGGTGACAGCAAGGACTCTCTAAAAATTGCAGCAATATTTGTAGTGATAGTCCCAAGAAATATTACCAAAATTATCTACTCATTGTTTAGATTATAACATATATCATCACAACCCAGAGAAGAATTTGAGCTCACAGTGAGCTAACAGGAAACTCACGGAGAGGTCTCACAGTGAGCTCACAGAGTTGAGGTCACAGTGTGAGTCTTCTGTGAGCAAACTGTGAGCTGACCATGCATGATTGCACGTTTCTCCTACATTCCCATCCCACGGTTGCTCTGAGAAACTTAGCTGTGTAACTTTGTTGCAACTCGCGATAAACTACAACAAAAAGTCTCCAGATTCAGATTCATCCATTCATTTTATTTCACATTCATAAAACATATATTATAAATTGAATTTTAAACATTTGTTACATAATGTGAGGAGACCCCACTAATCCCTTCGCTATCATGTGGTCACCTACAGGGATCAAAGATTCATAAAATATTTTCTATTTCAAATTAACAAAACAAAAATGTAAACAGTGCTCTTCACCAATGATGACATATACAAAAGGTATGTTATGAATATAATGACACTAATGAGGATTTGACCTTGAACAAATATAACAATTAGGAATATCACAACGTTCATTATATGTTGCAATAAATTTAATATAACTTATAAAACCATCTTGACTATGTGTATGTAGTTTTTCCTTATAGTTGACAGACGTGTTATTTTTTTTTTTTATGTACCTACACTAAGTCTTAATACTTTGCATGGCAAATTCATGATTAACTAATGGCAATCTCTAAATCTATGTACTTGTCTTTTTTCATAATTATGATGCTCAGTTGGTGATAATGGCAGAAGATCAGTAAAATATTTCGGAATAATGTGATTTATATGTTTATAACAGAATTTAAGGTAATGCAGTGCACAAATGTCATGGAATTAAAGTAATTTCAGAGACTTAAAAAGTTCATTTGTCCAAACCACTACACCAACCAGTCACTTAGAAACTAGGTAACCTCGGTCTTGGCATAATTAAACAAATTTATAAGCTGAGACAATGAAGTCTTTTTTACCAAGTCGCACAACATTACAATGGAATTCATATATATTGGTGGATTGGTGCAGTGGAACTCCCTGGTTGTCAATCATTAATGACAGTCATGCACATAAGTTGTATATAATTAACCTATTTTTTGGCATGAGTTATTATGTTATCAGAGCGAGAGAGCAGGCTGGACGCCAGTGGCGTATTGTATTAAACAAGAAAAGCTCTCTTTAAAAAAGAGGCCAGTATCAGAATTGTTAACATCGTCTAGACATGCCAAAAAAAGATAAAATATGAATTTTCTATTTTGTACAGACTAAAGGGTATTAGTTGCAAGTAACAGATAAGGTAACAGACAAGGTATCATGTCAAAATATTACAATCAATTAGTATAGTTCATATATATAAATGTCTTTGTCTTTATTGCCGAACGCGCTATAAAATGTACTTTTCCATAGATCCTCGCAACTCTTGTCTATCTACCCACAACTGTCTGCAAATCGACCACATATACATATATATATTTCAAACTTTCCTGCTATTAAGTTGCATAGATTTTTTTCTAGTTCTTTTTTTAATATACCTAATTACTTTTAGTATTCTGTAATTTGCAGCCAAAAAAACAGTGTCTTTCAGAAAAATGTGACATGTTTTGCAAATCTAATAGAATAATTCAGATCCAAATTAAAGAAAATATAATCATGTTTCATTTTTTCACAATAACATAATTAAAGAGCAATTGACAAATCCAATGTGTGTAATTACACTGTTTCACTGAAGAAAGAGTGAGAACATTGAGTGTGTGTGGCCAGTTTCATTCATTTTATAGGCCAGAGTGTGGGTGTGTCACTCAACTGGCCAATCAAGCCAGATACCTACAATGGAGTGACCACTGCCACACTGACATACAATGGCAGCATCACAAGCACAAATTTGTGATGGATTTTTGTTAACAGCCAAAGCACCATAGTTACCATTCAAATCACATTAGTTTTCATAGGAATGAAATAACGTAAGTAGATATTAAGCTTTTGTTGAGCTGCTAGGCATTTTACATGACGGGCCGCCAACAGATATTTGTTGAAAACCTTCATAAGCTTTCACCCCTAAGACCAAAATGAACCATGCCAATTTCCGGGAAATCAGACTAACATGGATGAGTCCATTGATGTTGGAGGGGGGAAACTGTTAAGATTTAATAAATACCTTGGTACAATAAAACCAGGCACTTTTGACATATGGTCCTCAATTAAAAGTTGCTCCATTTTATTCAAGGAAGACAAATGTGCCATAGTTAGGTTATCTAAGCCATTTTCAAGGATGCGAAGATCAGTGATCTGGCCACAGCTTAAATGTAAACAAACATCAGTGATGTCATGAGCAATCTTCACGAGGCTCAGAAGATTATTTGTAAAACCAATCTTAGTAAGTATCTATATCTCTATGAGTTCTGCTAATTATAGGATATTTTATGGATCGAGATTCTGATACAAAAACCTTTTTCAAGCATAAAAGGAGTGGGAATCAAAATACAATTAAAGCAGTAGTTCTATTTATAGTTTCTTTTATTAGCTGGCCTTTAATCAAGAGAGGAGACAGATAATCTTCTATTTATAGTTTTTCTAAGATTGTATACCACGCCACCTAGCGTGTGATCACAAGTGAGCTCATGGTGAGCTAACTGTGATGATGTCAACTTGTGATCTCATCCTGTGAGCTTTAAGTGAGGTCACTGTGAGTGTAATGTAGCTCATGTCTTCAATGGGACTATAATGCAGAAACATCATAACTATAATTTGCTTGATTTTATATTATATTAGTTACGTTTTTATTCATGAATATGTTATTACATATTATGTTTTATGTGCTAATTATTTTATGTACTTGTAATTTAAAAGGGCCCAGACCAGAAACAGTTTAATACTGATCTAACAACCCCTTGAAAATATTTGAAATAAAAAATAATGATGATATTATGGAACAAATTATTAAATCGGTTTTACATGTAAATTACATTATGAAATATTGCCACAACATCTTTGGGAGGTATTTTCTTAATATGGATTCATGCCATTCATAATTTATTTGAAATGTGTGTTTTCAAAGCTGTCCCCTACCAAGAGACAACTATTTCAGATAGTAGGAGCCATAAATAATGTCAATTGGTATTCATGTCATATTTTATCATGAAAAGCTTGAAGCAGCACAAAATATGGCAGAAATGTTACTAATAAATCAAACCTCAATTTTCAAACAATGTGACATGAAATTTCCTGTTTTACCAATGATAAATTGATAATATTATGAATATAGGAAACTTTCAGTTAATTATATTAAAGAAGTGTTTTTATCAGCTAGAATGTTTGGTTTTGACAGTTTCTAACATTTCCATCCATTTTGTGCTGCTCCAAGTATGGCCATTTATGGTGAGTTTTTTTTTTCAGGATGCTTCGCATGTCAAGTTTGAAAAAACTTTGGCGTTGTTCCGTTCTCAAGCCAGAGCAGTGTCGTACAACGCATGAGTTTGGCTTTGGAGAACCATATTATTTTCCAATTGGTAACACAAATCTGACTGTTCAATCCACCTGCAGTAAGTATTTAATTTCACATACGATGGATGGATGATGTATGGATGGATAGATGGATAGATAGATGAATGGATGGATGATGGATGGATAGATAGATGAATGGATGGATGATGGATGAATGGATGATGGATGGATGGATTATGGATGGATGGATGGATGGATGGATGGATGGATGGATGGGTAGATACAATGTAGAGAGATGGATAGAGAAATGGATGGATGCATGGATGCATGGAAAGATGGATTAATTGGTCACTGACAACAAGCTTCAAGTTGTAGGTTAACAAATCTGAACATGAAAACAACAGCAGGAAGAAAAAAAAAATTGAAAACCCTTAATTTATACCATGTAGTTCATTGTAAAAATGGCTCATGAAGTTGAACCATTTAGAATAGTTATCATACTGTAGGTTTTTTTTTTGTATATATTTTTTTTTTGGATTTTAAAAATCAAATCACAGCGTAACAATATGTCAGTGAACACAACACTAATGCTGAGAATATGTGTGTATACAGTATGTGCATGAAAGGCAGACTCAAAAATCAATTTTTACATAAGTTTAAGCGGTAGATAAAAATTCTCAAACGCTCAAAATTCTTGAAATAAAAGGGCCGATATTTAAAATGACAAGATATTGTTTATTTTACAAGGGGCTGGTTGAAACTTTCACATATTTCCATAATCATGAGCTAGCATTCTAATAGTAAGCATTGTCTGAGGCTATGTTTGCCATGTTTTTTGTGTTTTTTCCAATTAAAAGAATGTTTATATTTCAGAAAACATTCGTTCATGGTTACCAAAGAACACCACTATCAGCAAGGAAAAACAAATCAATATCATGAAAATGTCTGATGGCAACAATAGTACTTGTCATAATGTGACCGACAGCCTAAGCACTCCAGCATCACCTCTCTTTGTGATCTTGAATGAAGATTCTGTCGCGTCAAGTCAACAGATGATCATAACACTCCGAGGATCCAATCTGTACTGTGACTTATTCGACACGACTTGCAACACACTTGCTCTGCAAATGTCGGTGAGATCTTTCAAAGACACGCCTGGCAGTGAAAAGTGTAATCCAGTATGCGGACAAGAAGTTTCATGCTTGCTGGTTTCCACTTCTGCAATGAGAGATCAGTGTGACCTGAAATGCACTTGTCCCTCTGGTGGCTGCCAGGAGATGGTCATGATCATAAATGAAGGAGTTCTGGCAGAAAACCCGGACATGTCTATTTGTGAAATTGAAATGAAAACTATCAATTAGGTACTTACACCGAAATTGTTTTGATGGAGTTTTGAAAGGGAACCTGGACATGCCTGTTTGTGAAATTGAAATGAAAACTATCAATTGGGTACATACTACAACCTAGCCAGGTTTAAATGGGATAGATAGATAGATAGATAGATAGATAGATAGATAGATATGGAAAGTGCAGCCCTCTAAGGCAAGTTCTTGCCACTATCGAGGGGTGATTGACGAGATGAGAGTCCATTCATGTTACACATTTACCTATGGGTGGGATGTTTTACTTGCCTCAGCATAGATATCTACAAGGGACCGCAATTTAATGTGACATCCAGCTGGGATGACATTCATGAGTGGTGCCCGAGCCTGGGATTGAACCTGGGTCTTTCAGAAGAGCAGGCGAGCGTCTTACCACTAGACCACCCACAAGTAAGATGAAGCTTACTACCTTGTTTGTTTAGAGCTGTTATCTTAGATAACCAATATAAGCCCTACATCCTGCATTGCCCTTCGTCTCATTGCCATGGTCCCTACCTGTCCTAATTAGCCCATAAGGTGCAGAAATGCAGGACGTAAAGCCCTAATCCACCACATCCTACATTGCCCAGTGACCAATTTAGTCATGTGAGTTGTTTACATTTTAATAGTTTGCCCAGCCTTCAAGCCTTATGGCCAATGATAGCTTATAGCATTAAATATCTCACATGCACATGCAGTGAAATTATAGATCAACCAGTTTTGTTGGCACAGATTCAATTCTTGCAATGGGTATGATTTCAGCACAGGTAGAATAGAACAATTGCTAAAACGAAGGGTTTATGATGTTAATTTCTTTTGCACTTTGAAGGCATATTTTCCTTGCGTCAGTACAACTGTCAAATGAGGTAAGTAAAAAAAGAAAGTCTAATAACTTTTTCAAAATGTGTATATCGTTTAACAGCTTTAATTACTAGCACTTAACTGCCTGAGATCTCAGTAAAGACACTTCAGTGTGAGTACTTATATTTGACAGGAAAATGATTAAGTTTTTTCTGTAATTGAAGCCTGTAATTTGAAAATCAATCATACTTTCGTTACTTTGTGCAATTTCAAAAGTATTCCACTTGTGTTTGTGTTTGGAGAGCGGTAGTTATTGACACAGAATTATAATCTGTCATGGTAATAATAGTAGCAAGCACAACTGTTATGATAATAGTTATAATGGTCGTAATTGCCATAATATGCACTTCTTGTGTTGTGTGTTCTTTTCTTTGTAAACTTTAAGAATAAGGTCAAAAATCACCAGAATTTAATAAATCCATTCAAAAAATGTTTATATACATTTTAAAGTTATCTGCAAATATTGGTCTTGCCTTCTGAATATATTTTGAAGATGACCCTCCAACTTAATCTTTAGAGTATGCTTTCTCTTATCAATCAATCAATCAATCGCTCATGGGTTACACTTGCTTCGAGAGTAGCGTGCAACCCTTGCCTGATATCATGGCACTGTCTTGGTTTTTCAACTGTAGCCATCTGGTGGCAAACGCTAGAGCCAATAAATAGGTCAGCGAATAAGATATCTCATTTAAGAAAACTTTTGGTCTAAAAATTGATGTTCAGCGGGCGCGTCTTTTTGATGAATCGCCATGTCTGATTTACTGAACGGTCATTAAATGAATTGTTTTTATTCGTGCTTTGACCACTTTCATAGTGTTGTACCAGTCATTACGCCAAAAAAAAAAACATATTTGGACATAGTCTGGAAATGGTAGAATAACAAATGCAATTTCAGGTATAGTTTTCTTAGTGCAGCATGTTGCAACACCACAATAGTCCCTCATGTACGATTCTTTTTCAAAACAGACCTGGGATGAGTGTTTTTCTTTGGTTGATCTTTAAAGATGGAGTTTTGAAAGGAAACCCGAACATGTCTGAAATAAAATAGATCACCCTTTTATTTCCCAATTAATTCCAGCCATGTGGAACTAATTTTTAAAATTGGATAAAAATTGACCAAGTTATGAAAAAAATGTACACGAAGTCAGTATATATTTCTAATGCGAACGAGACTCAATGCAATAAAACTAGCATCATTAAAGTCCTCGAGTAGCGGTATAAATATGCCATAACTCAGTCAATATATGTGCGATTTTCAAAATTTAACTGAGTTGCACTGGTATGTTGAAGTTAAACCCCATTTTGCTTTGAATTAAATCCAAACATTCAACTTGTCACAGTTGGATATTTGTTTCAACAAGCAACTGACTGAGCAACAGTCAAAGATGCTTGAAAACCAATGGCAACAAACAGTTCCACTTAATTTAAATTTTTTGGCAAATTTAATCCTTACCTATGGATTGCTTCACAGTTCTTCGCGACCAATCAGATAAAATTTTAATAAAACAACCAATTTCTAGCAAGGCTGTAGGGCTTCACTTTAGGAAGATTTGTTCTGGCAGTGTAAGTATATCAGCTAATCATTCTAATTGGCTTATATGATTCTTTATTGCTGCTTTGCCTGATTCAAATGAAAATTACTCTTGTTCATTGATTTTACATTCAAAAATTGAAATAAATGTAGTTCTGCTGTTTACAAAGCCCTATCCATTGAGAACATGCAAGTTTTATACTATTACCTGGCATCGATTGCATACATATTATTAGTTTTCACAAGGTCTTAAGCCTAATGTAAACTTAACAAATGAAATTGAGAACACAATCTACACCACCAGGATGATGTGTATTGTAGCAAGTCTGCTTCTACTTCAATTTAATTCAGGTAAGTGTATCTTTTTGTTAAATCATAATTAATAAACGGCTACCTGCCCACATAAGATTATCCTGTTAATAAATTGTTATTGGAATTAGGAAGCAGTATGAAACGGCCATCTGGCCACGTAAGAGTATAGTGTAAATAATTTGGTATTTGGAGACAGCATAAGGCGGTCTCCGCTACCCCAAATTCATACTGATTTTAACCTGCACTCCGCACATGTACATATCACCAATCTATCTACAACGATCTGAACTAAGAGGTTTTTTAACCAGTGTTCAGTAAACTACATTACATTTCAAGTTAACTGAGTACCAGCGAGCAGGTAACATAACATTAACATTAGCTCTGATATGAGATTCTCATGTTATTTGGCAACATTGCATTGCTTGCGTTCAGAAGAAATATGTCGCTATTCTGCAGAAGGTAATCCTGTTATTAGTGTGTAATATTAAATTAACCTATCTTGTAATATTGCCATGACCTTCCTTGTTTTAGCACCTTGTTTTTTGGGTTGTCATATTGACAAAATTCTTTGTCAAATCAAAATCATGTCACTCAATCTACATGAAATTGGCTGAGGCTTCTAACTTCTTGGAAAAAGATAACAAACTTTATCGTCAAAATAACCATGGGGTTCATTCATTCTAGAAAGCGTTAAGTGGGTAAGGGTTAGTCGTAAAGGTTTTCAGTGATGCATGTTTGTTTCTAGGATGCAAGTACCTCAGCTTGGAAGGACCAGGAGCCTATAAATGCGCTGGAAAATATATGATAACGGAACGGACATGTTATGGGTTCCCGGTGTACTACAAAAAGCCAGGAGATCAATTTCCAAGGTATGGAGTATATAAAAAAATAATCATTTACATATCCAATCACAAATTTGTGAAATCAATTGAATCATTTTCATTACAAAGGGTTTCCCTTAAACTATCTTTCAGCCACCGAAAACCGGGACATTCCTTGCAAATAATTGCCTGAATGATTTGGCGACATTCAAAATTAGATTACATGTACATCACAAGGTGAAGTGGGGGCCTAGCTCAGTGGTAGCGTGCTAGGCTTCCAACCACTGGGTCCCAGGTTCAATTACCAGTTAAGCCTAAGTTGGATAGCTGTTTCCTCCTTCATCTCATTGCCATGGTCCCTACCTGTCCTAATTAGCCCATCAGGTGCAGAAATACCGGATGCGAAGCCCTAATCCACCACCACCACCACATCACAAGGTGATAACATGCACTCGCTAAATGTTGCAATATTTCAGATAATATTCCCCATAAAATATTACAAATATCTACACATTATTCTGATAATTTCAACTACCAGTATTTCAATATTTCATAACATATTTTAACGAATATAAATGTGGGGGACCTAGAAAAACATGCAAAAACATTATAAATGATTAATTTAGAAAACAAATTGTCAAATCTATTTAAGCATGTAAATTATATTATGAAATATTACAACACTACCCTTGGGATTATTTTTGGCAGGTATTTCATTTGGGTACTAGCCATGCATAATATTTCTGATAGAAGGGTCCATAATTATGTCCATTAAATATAGCATAAATTCTAAATTCTCTTTATTTCATATTTTATCATTGAAGGCCTGAAGCAGCAAAAAATTAGCAGAAATGTTGCTGATAAATCAAACGTCAATTTCTAATCCACAAAAACCTCTCTCTGTACCAATTGACTTTAACTTTCCTTTCTTACCAATGATAAAATAGATAATAATATAAATTTAGCAAATTTCAGTTAATTGTATCTTAGAAGTGTTTTTATCAGGCTCAGCTAGAATGTTGGGGTTTGACAGTTTCTAACATTTCCATCCATTTGTGCTGCTCCATGTCAAGTATGGCCATTTATGTTGAGTTTTTTTTTTTCTGCAGGATGCTACGAATGTCAAATTCTATAAAAACCTGGCAGTGCTCTGACATCACTTTGCAGTGTGACCCGATGTTTCACTTTGGCTTTAGTCCACCATATCATTTTCCAATTGGTCACGTGGATAATGAAAATCTGACTATTCATTCCACCTGTGGTAAGTACTTAATTTCACATACAACTACAGCACAGTTTCTTGGGGCTCAGTTGGTCAGGATGAAATAACGCCTTAGCGGGTTGCAGTTTAACAAACATGAGCATGAAAACAATTGAAAATGTCTTTACACCATGTAGTCCTCTTTACGCTTTAAACTATGCATTTTTAAAACTTTATTTAGGAAGTAACAAGAACATTTATATTTCAGAAAACATTCGTCCATGGCCACCAAAGAACACTACTATCAGCATGGAAGAACAAATCAATATCATGAAAATGTCTGATGGCAACAATGGAACTTGTCATAACGTAACTGACAGCCTAAGCACTCCAGCATCACCTCTCTTTGTGATCTTGAATGAAGATTCTGTCGCGTCAAGTCAACAGATGATCATAACACAACAAGGATCCAATCTGTACTGTGACTTATTCGACACAACTTGCCACACACTTGCTCTGGAAATGTCGGTGAGATCTTTCAAAGACACGCCTGGCAGTGAAAAGTGTAATCCAGTATACGGACAAGAAGTTGCGTGCCTGCTGGTTTCCACTTCGGCAATGAGAGATCAGTGTGACCTGAAATGCACTTGTCCCCCTGGTGGCTGCCAGGAGATGGTCATGATCATAAATGAAGGAGTTCTTGAAGGAAACCCGGACATGTCTATTTGTGAAATTGAAATGAAAACTATCAATTAGGTACTTACACCGAAATTGTTTTGATGGAGTTTTGAAAGGGAACCCAGACATGCCTGTTTGTGAAATTGAATGAAAACTATCAATTGGGTACATACTACAAGCTTTTGTAGTCCTACAAGCTAGCCAGGCTTAAATGGGATAGATAGATAGATAGATAGATAGATAGATAGATAGATATGGAAAGTGCAGCCCTCTAAGGCAAGTTCTTGCCACTATTGAGGGGTGATTGATGAGATGAGAGTCCATCCATGTTTCACATTTACCTATGGGTGGGATCTTTTACTTGACTCAGCATAGATATCTACAAGGGACTGCAATTTAATGTGACATCCAGCTGGGATGACATTCATGAGCAGTGCCCAAGCCCGGGATTGAACCTGGGTCTTTCAGAGGAGCAGGCGAGCGTCTTACCACTAGACCACCCAGCAAGTAACATGAAGCTCACTACCTTGTTTACTTAGAGCTGTTATCTTAGATAACCAATATAAGCCCTACATCCTGCATTGCCCTTCATCTCATTGCCATGGTCCCTACCTGTCCTAATTAGCCCATAAGGTGAAGAAATGCAGGACGTAAAGCCCTAATCCACCACATCCTACATTGCCCAGTGACCAATTAAGTTATGTGAGTTTTTTACATTATAATAGTTTGCCCAGCCTTCAAGCCTTATGGTCAATGATAGCTGATAGCATTAAATATCTCACATGCACATGCAGTGAAATTATAGATCAACCAGTTTTGTTGGCACAGATTCAATTCTTGCAATGGGTATGATTTCAGCACAGGTAGAATAGAACAATTGCTAAAACGAAGGGTTTATGATATTAATTTCTTTTGCACTTTGAAGGCATATTTTCTTTGTGTCAGAACAAATGTCAAATGAGTAAAGTAAAAAGAAAGTCTAATTACTTTGTCAAAATGTGTGTATCGTTAAACAGCTTTAATTACTAGCACTTAATTGCCTGAGATCTCAGTAAAGACACTTCAGTGTGATTATTTATATTTGACAGGAAAATGATTAAGTTTTTTCTGTAATTGAAGCCTGTAATTTGAAAATCAATCATACTTTTGTTACTTTGTGCAATTTCAAAAGTATTCCACTTGTGTTTGTGTTTGGAGAGCGGTAGTTATTGACACAGAATTATAATCTGTCATGATAATAATATTAGCAAGCACAACTGTTATGATAATAGATATAGTGGTAGTAATTGCCATAATATGCACTTTTTGTGTTGTGTGTTCTTTTCTTTGTAAACTTTAAGAATAAGGTCAAAAATCACCAGAATTAAATAAATCCATTCAAAAAAAGTTTATACATCTCTCAAAGTTATCTGCAAATATTGGTCTTGCCTTCTTAATATATTTTAAAGATGACCCTCCAACTTAATCTTTAGAGTATGCTTTCTCTTATCAATCAATTAATCAATCGCTCATGGGTTACACTTGCTTCGAGAGTAGCGTGCAACCCTTGCATGATATCATGGCACTGTCTTGGTTTTTCAACTGTAGCCATCTGGTGGCAAACGCTAGAGCCAATAAATAGGTCAGCGAATAAGATATCTCATTTAAGAAAACTTTTGGTCTAAAAAATGATGTTCAGCGGGCGCGTCTTTTTGATGAATCGCCATGTCTGATTTACTGAACGGCCATTAAATGAATTGTTTTTATTCGTGCTTTGACCACTTTCATAGTGTTGTACCAGTCATTATGCCAAAAAAACAACATATTTGGACATAGTCTGGAAATGGTCGAATAAAAAATGCAATTTCAGGTATAGTTTTCTTAGTGCAGCATGTAGCAAAACTACAAAAGTCCCTCATGTACGATTTTTTTTCAAAACAGATCTGGGATGAGTGTGTTTCTTTGGGTGATCTTTAAAGATGGAGTTTCGAAAGGAAACCCGAACATGTCTGAAATAAAATAGATCAACGTTTTATTTCCCAATTAATTCCAGCCACGTGGAACTAATTTTTAAAATTGGATAAAAATTGACCAAGTTATGAAAAAAATGTACTCGAAGCCAGTATATATTTTTAATGTGAACGAGACTCAATGCAATAAAACCAGCATCATTAAAGTCCTCGAGTAGCAGTATAAATATGCCATAACTCAGTCAATATATGTGCGATTTTCAAAATTTAACTGAGTTGCACTGGTATGTTGAAGTTAAACCCCATTTTGCTTTGAATTAAATCCAAACATTCAACTTGTCACAGTTGGATAATTGTTTCAACAAGCAACTGACTGAGCAACAGTCAAAGATGTTTGAAAACCAATGGCAACAAACAGTTCCACTTAATTTACATTTTTTGGCACATTTAATCCTTACCTATGGATTGTTTCACAGTTCTTCGCGACCAATCAGATAAAATTTGAATAAAACAACCAATTTCTAGCAAGGCTGTAGGGCTTCGCTTTAGGAAGATTTGTTCTGGCAGTGTAAGTATATCAGCTAATCATTCTAATTGGCTCATTTGATTCTTTATTGCTGCTTTGCCTGATTCAAATGAAAATTACTCTTGTTCATTGATTTTACATTCAAAATATTGAAATAAATTTAGTTCTGCTGTTTACAAAGCCTTATCCATTGAGAACATGCAAGTTTTATACTATTACCTGTCTATAAAATAGGGTCCTTTCAATCATACTTAAAGATGTGACACTTAGGTATTAGTTTTCACAAGGTCTTGAGCCTAGTGTGAACTTATCCAATGAAATTCAGAACACAATCTACTCCACCAGGATGATGTGTATTGTAGCAAGTCTGCTTCTACTTCAATTTAGTTCAGGTAAGTGTATCTTATTTTGTTGTTTCATAATTACGGCTAGCTGTCCACGTAAGAGTATCATGTAAATAAGTTAACTGAGTATCAAGCAGGTAACATAACATTAACATTAGCTCTGATATGAGATTCTAATGTTATTTGGTAACATTGCATTGCTTACGTTCAGAAGAAATATGTCGCTATTCAGAAGGTAATCCTGTTATTAGTAAATTAACCAATCTTGCAATATTGCCATGACCTTCTTTGTTATAGCACCTTGTTTGTAGGGTTGTGATATTGACAAAATTCTTTGTCAAATCAAAATCATGTCACTCAATCTACATGAAATTGGCTGAGGCTTTTAACTTCTTGGAAAAAGATAACAAACTTTATCATCAAAATGACCACGGGGTTCATTCATTCTAGAAAGCGTTAAGTGGGTAAGGGTTAGTCGTAAAGGTTTTCAGTGATGCATGTTTGTTTCTAGGATGCAAGTACCTCAGCTTGGAAGGACCAGGAGCCTATAAATGCGCTGGACAATATATGATAACGGAACGGACATGTTATGGGTTCCCGGTGTACTACAAAAAGCTAGGAGATCAATTTCCAAGGTATTGAGTATATACAAAAATAATCATTTACATATCCAATTACAAATTTGTGGAATCAATTGAATCATTGACTTCATTACAGAGGTTTCCCTTAAACTATCTTTCGGCCACCAAAAACCGGGACATTCCTTGAAAATAATTGCCTGAATGATTTTGCGACATTAAAAATTAGATTACATGTACATCACAAGGTGAAGTGGGGGCCTAGCTCAGTGGTAGCGCGCTGGGCTTCCAACCACTGGGTCCCAGGTTCAATTCCCAGTCAAGCCTAAGTTGGATGGCTGTTTCCTACTTCGTCTCATTGCCATGGTACGTACCTGTCCTAATTAGCCCATCAGGTGCAGAAATAAAGGACATAAAGCCCTAATCCACCACCACCACCACATCACAAGGTGATAACATGCACTCGCTAAATGTTGCAATATTTCAGATAATATTCTCCATAAAATATTACAAATATCTACACATTATTCTGATAATTTCAACTACCAGTATTTCAATATTGCATAACATATTGTAACAAATATAAATGTGGGGGACCTAGAAAAACATGCAGAAACATTATAAATGATTAATTTAGAAAACAAATTGTCAAATCTATTTAACCATGTAAATTATATTATGAAATATTACAACACTACCCTTGGGATTATTTTTGGCAGGTATTTCATTTGGGTACTAGCCATGCATAATATTTCTGATAGAAGGGTCCATAATTATGTCCATTAAATATAGCATAAATTCTCTTTATGTCATATTTTATCATTGAAGGCCTGAAGCAGCAAAATAGAGCAGAAATGTTGCTGATAAATCCAACGTCAATTTCTAACCCACAAAAACCTCTCTCTGTACCAATTGACTTTAACTTTCCTTTCTTACCAATGATAAAATAGATGATGATATAAATTTAGCAAATTTCAGTTAGTTGTATCTCAGAAGTGTTTTTTTTTTTATCAGGCTCAGCTAGAATGTTGGGGTTTGACAGTTTCTAACATTTCCATCCATTTTGTGCTGCTCCATGTCAAGTATGGCCATTTATGTTGAGTTTTTTTTTTCTGCAGGATGCTACAAATGTCAAATTCTATAAAAACCTGGCAGTGCTCTGACATCACGTTGCAGTGTGGCCCGATGTTTCACTTTGGCTTTGGTCCACCATATCATTTTCCAATTGGTCACGTGGATAATGAAAATCTGACTATTCATTCCACCTGTGGTAAGCACTTAATTTCACATACAACTACAGCACAGTTTCTTGGGGCTCAGTTGGTCAGGATGAAATAACGCCTTAGCGGGTTGCAGGTCAACAAACATGAGTATGAAAACACCATGTAGTTCAAAATGGTAAAAATGGCTCGTGAAGTTGAATTTTTCAAAATTGTGATCATACTGTAGGTCTTTTCTTTTTGCATTTCAAGAAAAACCTTAAATAACAGTGTACCTAGTGCTATGCCAATGAAGACCACCCTTATGCTGGAGAATGTTGGGTTTGAGGATCAAAAGATCAATTTTGACAGGTTTTCTACAAGGCTCAATGTCGAAAGTTGAAGCGAAACAAGATAACATTTCTAAAATGTTCCAAAATTCTTGAAATGGAAAGAGCAGACCATTAAAATGACATATGATAATTATTGTTTATATCAAAGGGGTAGGTTGCAATTTTCTGTATGTTCCTATATTATGAGCAAATGTTCAAATAGTCCTCGTTACACAAGAACATTTATATTTCAGAAAATATTCGATCATGGTTACCAAAGAACACCACTATCAGCAAGGAAGAACAAATCAATATCATGAAAATGTCTGATGGCAACAATGGAACTTGTCATAACGTAACTGACAGCCTAAGCACTCCAGCATCACCTCTCTTTGTGATCTTGAATGAAGATTCTGTCGCGTCAAGTCAACAGATGATCGTAACACTACGAGGATCAAATCTGTACTGTGACTTATTCGACATGACTTGCAACACACTTGCCCTGCAAATGTTGGCAAGATCTTTCAAAGACACACCTGGCAGTGAAAAGTGTAATCCAGTATGCGGACAAGAAGTTTCGTGCCTGCTGGTTTCCACTTCTGCAATGAGAGATCAGTGTGACCTGAAATGCACTTGTCCCTCTGGTGGCTGCCAGGAGATGGTCATGATCATAAATGAAGGAGTTTTTGCAGAAAACCCGGACATGTCTATTTGTGAAATTGAAATGAAAGCTGTCAATTAGGTACTTACAAAACAAAAGTTTTGATCAGAATGATGGGTAATCTATGTAGCTCAAAGGGGATGGTCATGATAATTAGTTTTGGCAGAATGATAGGTCATCGATGTAGCTCATTTTTAGACAATTAGACAATGTCTCAAAAACATTTATTACTGAATACTGACCCCTCCTCACAGCCTTTTTAGTCTCACAAGCTAGCCAGGCTTAAATTGTATTGAACTAAGGCTGACTGGAGTTTAAGATGAAACTCGCTAGCTTGTTAGTATAGAGGCTGTTATCTTAGATAACCATTACAGGTCCTACATTCTGCATTGCCTAGTGACCAATTTAGTCATGAAAGTTGTTTACATTTTTTAATAGTTTGCCCAGCCTTCCAGCCTTGTAGCCAATATGATGGCTTATATCTCACATGCACATGCAGTGAACTTATTGATCAACTAGTTTTGTTTGCACAGATTCAGTTCTTGCAATGGGTATGATTTCAGCACAGGTAGAATAGAACAATTGCTAAAAATAAGGGTTTATGATATTAATTTCTCTTGCACTTTGAAGGCGTATTTTCTGCATCAGCACAAGTGTCTTGCCTTATAACTTTGTCAAAATGTGTATATCATTTAGCAGCTTTAATTGCCTGAGATCCCTGTATAAAGATTTAAGAGTGAGTTGTTATATTGACAGGAAAATAATGTATATATAATCCCATAATTGAAGCCTGTAATTTGAAAATCAATAATATGTGTGTACCTTTTTGCACTGGCATACAAAATATGTCTACTTACAATTTTAAAACTATTCCACTTGTGTTTGGTAAACTGCAGGTAACAACACAAAATGATTATCTACTGTAGTGATAATAGTACAAGGCATTTGTTATGGCAATGTTTATGGTCGTAATTGTTATAGGCAGCAAATGTTCTTTTAACGAAATTGTGATTGATTTCTTATTAAATGAAAGTGGACTGTTTACTTTTGTTTGTGACATCACTGTTGTTTGTGTACATTTGTTACTTATTTCACTGCAGTTTGTATTATACCAAGTATGTGAACCTCAGCTCTGCAATAAATTGTCACGATACTGATTTTAAATGATGTCTCAGACTCTCGCTTACAATTTCCATCTGGTAACAGCTCGTAAGTCCCAAGGTCTTTGATTCATCACCAGCCCGGTAGATTGTTGGTGTTAAGTGAGTACAGTTAGTTCCATTAAAAACGGCCCATCAAACTTAAGCTAGATGAGGCAAGACATATTCTGCTATATGATGCTACCTGCCACTGAACAGAATTGTCTGGCTATAGTGTCATGAGCAGCTTTTACCCACACCTCTAACCATTCGGCCACAAAGGATATCCCTCCTAGCCAAGTACTAGAAGGTGGGGTCACTGCTGAGGCCCGGGACACTACATCACATCCCCCATACTTTCTTGCGATTTTGACTAACATCACAAGTCAAACATCGCAATTCTATTTATATACCCTCTGTGAGTGGGATTCGAACTGCCTACCCTGGCCTTCAACCCCTAATTCATGCTCACAGAGGTGCCCGGATTATGTCCACCATGTCATGAGCAGCTTTACCCACACCTCTAACCATTCGGCCACAAAGGATATCCCTTCTAGCCAAGTACTAGAAGGTGGGTCACTGCTGAGGTCCGGGACACTACATCACAATAGTACATGCAACACCATCTGGTGCATAAGTTGAGAGTTAAGCATATTTGACTTTTTTTGTTGAAAAGACATATGTCTATTGCAAATAAATATTTATGATATATTAGATAAATTTCTTACATTTACCAAGGTTTATATTTTTTCAGTGGTGGTAGGTGTAAGCCGGCTATAGGCACGTTATAGCTACAGCCAGCTACAGCGGTATAGAGTCGATAATTTTTAATGGACTAACTGTATGTTTTCTTTCATCTTACCCTCCAGGTATGAATGCATGGATTTCACCGATATGTAGAGGTCACAAAAGATTGTATATGCATTAGGGTTACGACATTATGACATTCAATTTGTACATTTAAAATTAGCAAAAAAATATTCAAATTCATGGACATTCCAATACAAACTCAAGCTGAAGAATTCTTTTAGATGACTCAGATTTTATATCAGATGCTGGTGAAATGTGCATTGTTTTTTTAATTTAATTTAGTAATTATTTCCATGTTTTTGTTATAATAATGGGACTGCTTCAAAACTCCCAAAATGAGTTGTTATTCACGACCATGAAATCTTGCTATTTTGTATTATGAAGCATCAAAAATATATTGCTATGATGTATTCAAATACAAAATAACGAGTCGCTACATTGTATCCTGATCACAAATATCGCTATAATGTATTCCACGGAATACAAAATAGGAAATCGCTAAAATAGCACCATGATATTTTATATTTCTTAAAGAATACATTTTGTAGAAGTCGATATGTGGCTTTGGAACATTTATTCACTCAAGTAAGGTGAATCTGCAAAAAGCAGGAAATACAACACATTCATACAACAGCCACACACAGACAAGACAAGAGACAGACAATTAACATAATAAGTCATACTCACAACCATGCAGCCATTTGACATATCACTTCCATTTATAAATTGACATTATTCTTCAACATTCAGTTCAGTAATCCTCTCATACAATCAGCAGACAACCTAGCTTTCACACAATACACAAAGATCACATACACACAAGTGAATGAATCTAAAAAATTTCCATGAGAAGAATCCAATTTATTTACTTAAGACGTTATTATTATTCAACATTTTTACACACCTACAAAATATAGAACGTTTGATGGCTGAAGCCGCTAGGTGGCATTGGAGATTGTTTTTAATAGCCACCTGGTGGAAGTCTTTGAGAACCAGTGTAATATCAAGGACATTTAGCCCATGGATGGGATCTTTTACTTGCCCCAGAATAGACTTAGAGTTCAAGGCACCATCGATAATGATCACTTTAAGAAAAATTAATTAAATATAATTATATAAATCTAAATTAAGTTTTTAAGTTTAAAATCTATTAATCTATTTCATTTTATTATTTCATATTTCCTTTTCTTTTTTTTTTTACCTTTTTTTTATGATTTATTCTTTTCTTTTTGTCTTGGAAAGGCAAATCAGATTCCAAAATGGAATATTACACAAAAATCAGTCTTTCACAAAAATTCGTCATCTGTGTTGAGATGATTGATTTTCGACTTATTTAGATTTTTTTTTTTTTCATTAAAAAATCAATACATACAAATCAACAATTTTATTTTCAATCTAAAATAAAAATTGTAAGAAAAACACAATGGAAATATTTAAAGTGCTCTATTCAAAGTGCTCTAATCTTCAGATTCAATGCAATGCCATGTCACATTTGTTCCACAAAAACTTAGGGCTACACAAAACTACTGTTTTTAATTAATGGATGTCAAACAAATTATTACAGTTCAAAACTTCAAACTTAATTTATATTGATTTCTAAAGGTTGTCAAACTAGAAGACATATTTTCATTTCTCATAAATATATTCTGAAGATAAAATAATTATTCTGTATCTAGCATAAATTAACATAAAGTAGTATATCTATGAATCACTGAGTTAGTGCAAATAAAATGATTTCAAATAAATATATTTTAAAATAGAAAGGATAGATAATCTGCAGGTTTATAACATGAATCCATAAAATCTATTTACAACTGAAACAAACTGCATTCATAAGACATTAGTCAACATTTACTGAGGATCAATGATAATTTGGCCAATTTTTCAACATGTCATGTAAATGTTTTTGATCTCTATTAAACATTAAAAACATTATTGAAATTTGAAGCAGAGAATATGATCAGAAATATTTTTAATAAAATGTGGATGAACACAGCTAATTGGCAGAAAAAATATCTAGACCTATAATACACTAACATACTTGATAATTTTGTGAATTTTTCAACATGTCATGTAAATGTTTTTTATCTCTACATGGCCAAAAGTGCCACGTGCATTTTCCATGAGAAGGATAAACGCATAGAAAATGCATGGTTTTTGCAAAATTATAATGAGGTGAAAACCATGCGTTTTCCATGCGTTTATCAAAACGCATTGATAACGCACGTGGCACATTTGGCCATGTAGTAAACATTAAAGTCATTAATGAAAATTTGAAGCAGAGAATATTATCAGAAATATCTTTAATATAATGTGGATGAACACAGCTAATTGGCAGAAAAATTATCTAGATCCATTATACATTTTCACACATGATAGTTTTGTGAATTTTTCAAAATGCCATGTAAATGTTTTGATCTCTAGTAAACATTGGATAAATGATTCTGATTTTCTGAGTTCAGTATCACACATGAATGAATTACTATCTCATTGTACATAACATTATCATTGCACGCGAACACAATATGTTGAAAATTGATGATATACAATAAACAAAACAATGAAACATGCCTTCGATGTACAGAAATTACATCAATTGAATAATATTAAAGTGAAAGATGAGCAAAATTATATTAGCATTTTACTGTCATTAAAACTCACTGTAGTTAATGTTCAATAATATCAAAGTATTTCAACTCAATGTCACGGGTGTTTTTGACCAGTTGAGGTGAACATTATGTAAAACTAAATTGTGCAAAAATATAATTATTAATTACATAAAAAGAAGTGACTTCTAAAACTCGAATGTAAAGTCACTAAGACATTTCAATAGCAGTAATAAAATGTTATAGAATTTGTACAACTTTACAGTGCAGCAAGCTGCTAGCATATTTTAGTTAGGCTTATACATCATTTACAAAATTACATATTTGGTATATTAATGTAGTGTAAAAACGTTTTACTGATATTTCTATTGAGATCCAACATCAGCTCCCAAATTAGGATAATAATTGTTCAGCTCTCAATCTAACTTTTGACAATCGATACATGAATTAATTCCTTTGAGAACTATTAGCCCTATATTACAGCTTGCTATCTTTTCAGTGTTATTAGATATATCAAGAGCAGAAATTTCAATGGGAAAAATATTATAAAATTAAGCTACTAGATCACTATGGCTTAAGAATTAGATAGTAGTGAAATAGCAGTAGTCATAGAGAGCCATTTTCAGTTTATATGATGTCTGTGTGAAATACAGTTACCTACAAAAAAATGAATTTTCTTGTATTTTTCGTCCTGTATTAAAACAGTCAAAGTAGAAACTGTATTAGGTGACCAGATTTATCAATTGCCTTGATTGGACTAAGATTTTTGTCTATGTGTTAATTGTGCAGTTTCATCCTTTACCATTAAAAAAATCTATTTATATATAGGCATTATACTCCACTATTCTAGACTATTTTGCTATTGTTCTGAGCGGGCAATAACCAACGAAAATGTTAGTTAACTCACTCCTGAGTGCAAACTAAACCTTTTTTGTGTAATAAAGGCATTACAACAAAACAAACAATCAAACAAATTAATATGACTATATGGCCAAATGTGCCACGTGCGTTTTCCATGAGAAGGATAAACGCATGGAAAATGCATGGTTTTTGCTTAATTAAAATGAGGTGAAAACCATGTGTTTTCCATGCGTTTATCCAAATGCATGGAAAATGCACGTAACACATTTGGCCATGTATAATAGAGTATAAGTTACTTCGGCGGAGGGATATATTAACCAACAAAAATGTCGGTTAACTCCCGACTATGAGCGATATAACTAAAACTTATAGCCCACATTCAGTTTCTTGAAATAATATCATCGTCACACAGGAGTTTGCTGGTTTCCTTGACAACCACATCTGCATCCATTGACCATGACAAACGTGATTTCCGGCGTCAAGTTGAGAGCCACTTCCCGTTCCGTTGAGTCGGATGAGGTGCTCCTATCTAAAGTCTTGTACATTGACACTGGGGTACACTTGCACCCATGACATCGATCACAATCGTCTATTATGATGTCACAGTTCGTGACGTCATTAGTCAATAGTTCGTGACCTTGAGATTTTGAGGTCAAGGTCATGTTTTGATCATCCAATGAAATGTCGTGCATTTGGGTAGCTATGTCAGCTTGTTCACCAGTGATATGTCTAAATCTTTGGCAAGGACAATGCAGTCCATTTTGCCCTTCGATTGTAGCAAGTTCTAGTGATTTCCTGTTGTACATCAAGGGTTTTTGGAACACCCCAGTATCATCCAAATGTTTGTGTTTCATGAAAAACTTTCTGCAAGGTACACAACCCAAGACTTTATGCCTGTTGTCTTTGTAAAGCCAGTAAAATAAAAGTCCGATTAAAATGATGAAAATTATTCCTGTTAAAACCAGAGGTATGACGAAGCTTTCCATTTCGTGGTGAGATGGGCTGCCCCCTGAAATTATAAAGGAATAGCTATTAGAAATAAATAAAACGCCAATCAAAGTTATCATCAATTTCTTAACTACATTTTCGGGCTTTACCCGTAGCGTACTTAGGATATTCGGAATAACTTCATTCGAGCTGCATGGATGTCGATCGCATAAGAAGTTAAATTGGAGGTGCCTTGTACTCGGTGTCTATGCTGAGGCAAGTAAAAGACCCCACCTATAGGGGAAATGTGTAACATGCTGTAGACACTAAGCTTTATCATCTCAACATTACGTCTGCCTCTGGCAGCTGGTCGTGTAAGCTAATCAACAAAACTTTAGACCCAGTAGTAGTAGACCTGTGAGCCAGTTGAATTTCAAATTCTGACTGACTCTGCCAAAATTCATGACTAACTCCTGCTTGTTGCCAATTATGCTGTTTCCGACCCAGAAGCTGACTGAATGCTTTACAGTTCTATGAAAGAGACACGAACGAGTTTTAAAAATTACAACCTTTGGGTGTGAAAATAGTCCTGATCTGATTTCCTACAAGCTTCTGTTCATCAATATTTATGGAAATGTGAAATAATGACCAGGGTAGGGAAATCTGTCATTGTCTATTTGCAAATTACAGTCCTTTTCCTCACATTCAGCATAGTGGCTGATCCAGAAACTACATATTTTCAACCTCTTTTGTGGCTAAAATTTCCAAATCTGACTTGACTTTTGCTGCTTATCGTAATAAATGGGGTGGCTTGACTTGAAAAAATTTCACTAACTTTTGCGGTTTAATGCTACTGCTGGTTATGGGTCAACCCAGTAGTGCTCATTAAGAATTTGACTGACATTAGGAAGACTAACTAGTGAGTCCAAAATGACTATGTCAGTCATTCTCAAGAGACACAATCATGCAAATATCTAAATAATAATGACTTACTAGTCCAATGCACTTTCAGAAATCTCATTAAATTCTTGGTATGCAAACGTTTTTACCAACAAATATCAATAATCAAAAATGGGGAAAATCCAGCTTTTTCCCTAAAATATGCTAATGTAAACATTCCATGTAAATATGACTCAATATGATTATAACATACATGTCATAACATGTTTCTAACCAGGAAGAATTGATATTATACATCATGTACACATCCTAAATTGTATAGGACATGACTGTGTACTGATGCAAACATTCAACCTTCCCAAATTATTATAAAATATTGCTTTTTGGCAAAGCTGCTAGACGTATGACAAATGAATAGTTATTATAAACATGTAATATTTTACACACCAATTGACACTATTATTAATTTTTTTATATCGTTGTAATAATTATGTCGAATCACTCTTTAACTTTCACTTGATTCTAAGGGAATGATATCACAGTTTTCTCCTGTGTTTGCACTACAAATTACAAGTTACATTTTCTAAAGAAACAAAACAATACTCAAGCCAAACGAGATAGTATTGTAAAAAAAAGCCTATCTGACATAACTAAGACTTAAAACAGTTTAGCAGTTGACAGCTTGTTTGACTAAATCCCTCATGACGTCACGGATGAAGAAGAGAAGTTCGAAAGACTATTCTACGTAATTATTACAGATAATAAACTCATTGATGAAATATCTATATTTGACATACAGGCCAAGGTATTTTGTGACCTCAACATGTTGCTAAAATTCATTCATTAATTGTATGATACCACTGTTCACATGTGACAAAATTGTACGCATAATCATTAATTAAAACCTGTGAATAATAATCAGATTATAACATTATAACATTAATTAAATCCGCAATCAAATATAGAACATGTATAACCGCATAAGTCTCCATTCAACTAACTCTTCCTTATGAAGACTATTAATTTCTGAATAATTAAAAAATGTTGAAATAGTGAAATAACATTTGGTTTAACCAACTGACTGTAGTCTACCTACCTATTACAAGTTTGAAGTGCAAGGTCAAAATCCAAATTAGATTAAATCCATGAGGGTAGATAAGGCAGAGTCGATTACTCATGTTTTGGAGAACTCATTAGTGTAGTGAACATTGCACATCCTTGATCTGAAATATAATTAAAACAATAGCATGTCATTGAGACCTCTAGTGGTGCAGTTTGTATTTTATTGTATTGTATTGTATTGTATTGTATTGCATAAATTAGTGTATTGGGCAGTTTAGATGTCTGAGGCACACGTAATGATGAGATGCTAAGGCTTGATGGCTTGGAGTTCACACTATGCTACACATATACCACGTGGTGGGGTCTTTCACTTGCCTCAGCATAGACACCTAGTTGTCAGACAGATCATATCATAGAGTAGCTCTCAACAGCCAGACAGACAAATAGACAGATAGATAGATAGATAGATAGTTAACATACATAACTCAAGTCCTATCTCATGATGAGTTTGGACATAACACCACCTTTATTGGCACATAAAATAAGAATAGGTAACACACAGACAGGAAAAACACCCAATAATCGCGATGGCTAGCTAAGCCGGACCATGCGAGTAATCCCATATCAACTAAAAATGTTGGATCGCAAATCATTAATATGGTATGATAGGTGATAAGTTTAAATTGAAGTTAAAGTGTAGTCATTCAGTGCAGGGGTATGATGCTGGCCAATATCAGTGCAATATAGGATGCTGGATGATGGAATCTGGCAGCCCTTTAGCTGCAGTGTGCGCTATGATCTTCCAATGGTTCCGTTTCTAGCGTTGCAACTCTTGTCCGATGTTTTGCGCGTCATTATTTCGAACATTTCAGACGTCTTATTGGTCGAGAGGCCGTTAAATTAATAATTTTTTGTTTGCGATGATGGTCGACGATAATATTTGCGGTAATTAACTTCATATATAAAAAAATAATTTTTGGGAATAGTGTAAATCGTGACCCATCGCGACCTTAAATTCAGGTACACTAATCATAGTGGTGTGATACCTCAGAGTGGGTAAGCGGTGAGCCATCAGCGAAAAAAAATAACGGGCGAAAGTCATTTGGCGCTAAACTGGGCACAAACTCTAGACCTGGTGCAGCCGACGATGGCTGCAAAGCCCTTGACTGTGTTCTTAGAAGAGGCAATCCAAACTGCCATGTAAGGCTGAGTGCCACCTGCGAACGTAACAGATGCGGACTTCAGAGGTAGCGAGACTGCAGGGTTGGGCAAAATTCTGCAGACCTCAAACATGCGAAATAACCCAATAGCATGGCTGTCATGAGCATAAAACTATTATGAATAATGGAGTGAAGTTTGAAGAATAAACAACATGTAGATTGAAGAAGGCAGGCGTAGCCTGGGATGGCGGTGGCTCCGTGCGATCCAAGGCCTTAAAGGCCCATTTAACCCGCTGTGTATAGACTTCTGGTGGGGCAAGACAGATACTAATGAGCCAAGCCCTAACTGCTGATAAATATACTCTAAGCGTCTTGTGGAGCAGCTTTTCGCCAGATAAATCAGTGACATATCAAAATATTGGCTCATTAAGTTCGAGTGGGTTCTGCCCATAGTCCCTAGTAAATTTAATGTAGTGCTTAACACCATGACGATACAATCTCCTTGACTATCAGGCACCACTCATGTACCAACTCCATCAAGTCGGGCGCTGGGGTGTAGAATTTGTTCATCATCCTGCAGGCGGTCGAATTATCCACATGACACATGATTGTTGGCCAGTACGTGAAATGGCCTAAATGGCCATAGCCTTTACTAGGACGTGAAGCTCTCTTCAATTAAAGGATCAAGCCTCAAGACCCGCCTGGGCGCCAGTACAAGACATAGTGAACCAGGATCCGCCCAAGACAGCGCCATAGCCATAATCACTAGCATCAGTGTACATATGGCTAACAGCGCCCTGAGACCAATCCTCGACATACATTCGGACTCTGTTATGTGTGTCGAGGCACTTATGCCACCATAATATATCTGCACTCACCCCGGTGGAGAGACGTATGCGGTAATGTAAGTGTCTAGCCTTCTTGGCTAGCTGTATAAGGCAGCCGAGGAAGGCCCTGTCGGACTTAACCACTTTGGCCACGAATGCTAGCTTACCAATTAAGCTTAAGAGTTCGCATTTGGTAGAGGCACGCTTGTCTAACCAGCTGACAGATATTTCTCGTATTTCGACAGCAGAAATTCTGAGCTCACCTTTAAGCGAGTCTATTACTATGCCAAAAAATTTGATAACTCCAGCTGGCTCGGTGATCTTAGAGGGCTGCATCGTGAAGCCGGCTTTGTCGCAAGTGGCGAACATTTTAGATCGAGATTGGATTTGCATTCGTAGGCAGATCCCGCAACGACCAAGAAATCATCAACATAGCGAACTGTGTTCTGAGTGGTCCCCTCATACAGCAAGTCTGCAATGATCCTGTGAATCGGTCAAACAGGGCAGGGGCAGATCGAAGTCCAAAATTGAGTACTTTGGAAAAATAATATTCAGGTTGACCATCATCTCCCTGCCACTGGAGTCCTAGTAGATGCCAGTCGCTGAGAGCTACTGCCACATATTTGTAGGGTCTTTCAGGTCCATTTTTGACAGTAAGGGATGACAAACAGTCGTACCAACGCAACAGCACTTTCCACTGTCGAATACTGTAACGATTCTTCTGGATTTATCCCTTCATTGACGAAATCAATTACCCCAGGAAAGGATAAATCATGAATGAGGCACATTTTTGAAAAATCGCATTTAGGAAAGGCACCGAGAGGCGAAATGACATAATTGTCAAATGGAAGCACCGTGAACGGCCTCCAAAGTTGGAGGTCTGTATGGATTATGTCAGCTATGGCAGTTGCATGAAGTGATGCGGAGGGCCAGTTGGGTGAAATGATCTGCTTGGAAGCAGGCTGCCTCTCTACTTTTACCCCTTCAACCAGCTTAGCAAACAATGAATCAGCTGTGGCAGGCAAATACTGGAGGAGCAATTGACACATTTACTAACCACACACAAGGCTGAGGAGCCAAACGTCATAACTTATAACTCCTGATTTACCATGGAGAAGGCAAAATACTTCCAGCCAAGTAATAGTTGACGATGCCACATGTCGTGGGTCAAAACGTGTGGGAGCTTGTATTTCTGAACATGACTAGAATAAACGATCTATAACGTACCATTTCGAAAAATATTCGATAGCCATATTGGCGGCAACCTAATAGGAAGTCTTTCTTGGTCTGCTCAAACCCGGTCAAATCTGACGGGTATGGGCCGAGGTGTTAGAATTTTACCATCATGGGAACTCCTACGCCTTTAAAAAAGACCAAGTAGGCGCAGTGGGAGGGACACCTGCCCAGGTATTTTATGGGTGCGGGAACACCCCAATCAACCCGCAGTGGGGAGCCCGCCAAGACGAGAAAGGGTCGGGCTACAGAGCAGACTGAAATTAGGGTATAGAAGACAGGTTGCTAGAAGCCACCAAGAGTCGAAGCGACCAGGACCCCCTCCCCCTGGGATAGACCCTCTTGTGGGTGCAAGTCGATCTGGGCATCTTGATGCAGTACAGAGGGAACCCCCTCTTGAAGCAGGTACTTTAGTCCAGGGCATTCATTATCCTTAGTTGACACCCGCGACAGCGGGCTAGGCCTTAATGGTATTGGTAGAGCAGGTAACAAAAATAGGAAGTCTACTTGACCAGGTTTTCTCGAGGAAAGCCTGGGTTCCGCGCGCAACCGCTTTCAAGCCCCTCACATGGATGTGCCCAGGGGATTCGTGGAATTACCACGTTTGGTGGACCTGCCGAACCATGACCACTTGGCATAGGACAATGACCTAGTTCGTTTGAGAGGTTATCCAAATCATCCAAATGTGCAAGTCGACCATCAGAACTATCTTAGTGACCAAGCTGCTGCACCTGATCACCGGTGTCTTCCTGACACCAATCGGCCAGCAGGTAGCCGGGCTGGTTACTATGACATCGATGCACCTAATGTGGCTATACCAGGGGCCGAGCATGTCTTAGGGCGTGTTGCCGATGCCGCCCTGCATAGTGAGTTCATAGACCTCGCTGATTTAATCAATAATTCTAACCATGATAGTGATGAATTTAGAAGTTACATAGACTCTCTGGGCAACATTTTAATTGCCAAAAAAACAAGAAAAGCAATTTCTTATTCTCATAAATGGTTCGAAAGCTTGGGCAGTGTATGAATTATTTCTTCCGCCAAACCATCCCTATAGTCAGGAGCTGAGAGGAAGCGAGACGAGTCAACAACAGAGTCTCCCGGATGTCCCTGATCCCGGAACTCAGTTCATCTAACAAAGTATGCAATAAACTAGCCGACGGGGGCGCTTGGCATTTACCCAGGCCCACTGGTCCAGGATGGCCCCTGATTTGCTTAGAGTACAACTACGGAATGTTTTCTTATGGCCCATGATGGACTTTTGGGTTTTCCGGCGCTTATGGTATAAGAGAAGAGACATACGAAATTTATGAAACAGACTTGGGATATATTCGAAGAATTTGTTGACGGCGAGGATGCGTCACCATACCATACAAAGCTGGCGAAGAACAAATTCGGCCCAAAGAGCTCACTGAACGGCTGAGTCAGGCTGAACGGATTACAGGACAGGACAGCTGTGTTAAAATCAGATGTCTGGTAATTCATAGGATCCCAAGTGAATAGTGCTAAATGACGATGAGATGAGACAACTTTACAAGATAAAATCAAGAAGATGAATGCGTTCTCGGGGCGCATTAGTTTTATGAAGGATTTTAATCCTCTTATTTAAAAGAGCTGCGATTGGCCGACGAAGCGCAGCAGGGTGACACTGAGCGGAAGGAACAGGAAATAACAGATAGATAGATAGATAGATAGATGGACAGATAGATAGATAGAGATAGATAGGTAGACATATAGATAGATAGACAGATAGATAGACAGATAAATAGATAGAAAGATAGACAGATAGATAGATAGATAGATAGGTGGATAGATAGACAGAAAGACAGATAGATAGTTTTGACTATTTTGCACATATAGGAGTAGCTTATATTCTAATGTACATTTCAGTACAAAATATTAATTTAGAAGATTATTAAAATCGAAACAACTAAATATGCTATAACATGAATACACGAAATTGTGAAAAAAAAGAAGCTTTAAAAGAAGATAACAATATGTTACAAAAACTTTCTGATCAATTTAATTTGCATTACAGTGCAATGTTATCGATTATTCATATTACGAAACATTAAAATATTTGTATTACAAGTAATTTTGTTTAATCAGCCTTTTTTGGTAGTACAAGCGTGTGTGAAGATCTACATAATTTTTCAATTCTTTAAAAAAAATATAATTTGAAGCATTGCATACATATATGACGTGAAATCTTGTTATTTTATAACCCATGCATTATTTCAAAAAATTAGGATTTCATTTACCTTTTTTTAATTACAGGCCGGGTCTAAAATAGAGGCCGGGGCTAAACTAACCTTTGACAGAAAAGTGATATCCTTCCTAGAAACTGGAATCTCGACTAAAATTTCTGGGAAAGAGTTGCTCTATTTATTAAAAAAAATTTAAAGCTCTGGCTTAAAATTAAATAAACATGGAGTTTATTTATGAATACATGCCTTTGTGTCACTAACAATAAAACGTGCCTTCAGTTCAATTGCCATGTCTTTCAATTGCAATTTACAGTGACAGAACTTGCCAGGCTTGAGTCTTTCTCAACAACTGGATGTTAAGTCCATAAATGGCATTTTGTTTGATTTGTGTTTATAGTTATACAAACCAATTTAATTGGAAATTTGTGTGTGATCTTCCATAGGTCAATAAATTCTAAATTACACTGTGTTATTGATCATGTAAAATATCAATATTTTACTTGACACACCTTTTTAAAATGGGATTTTTTAAAGTTCGTTTTACTTGATTTTAAGTTTAAATCCAATTCATTTTAGGGATGAGTCCTTGAATGCTGGGATAATGCTTAATTTCCGTGTCGACAAAACGATTTTTTTTTTTTCAAGTTTTTGACAGGTAACAGAATCCACACACTGCAGGTATGAGAATGGGTGAACTTCTAGAATGATGACTTTAAAACATCTGCAGCCATTTTATTAGCAATTAAATTAGCCTAATATGTTAACCTTCACTTATGACGATATAATAGTGATTATTAATTATTTAATAATGACACACTTTAAATATATATTAGATTAATAAATACATTATGAAATGGTGAATTGATACAGTCTTATATTTCAAAATAAGAAATAAAAAACCCAGGACATTTCTCAAGTTCATATTTATTTCAATATGGCGAAAGTAAATATAACTTTATGCAGACATAGTATTTTCTGAAATTCCGTCTGCTTTTTCAAATTACTGTAATTTCCCTGATTACAAACTCAGGTCTCTATTGATTTATAAATACTCCCTACCCCGGCTTCAATACAAGACCAGCGTTTATTCGAGAATTAAACCTATCACTTTCATATTGATTAATGTCATTCTGAACCCGGCCTCTATTCAAGTTCAAGTTCAATCGTTTATTCACCATATATATAAAAACAGAAAATGGATATTGTCATTATTTTAGAAATATGTGTGGATATGTATAAATATATATATGATTGGTAGTCTCACAAGGCATCATTGAAGTGCCGCTCACGCAAGACTACCATAGAAGTTAAAACAACTGAATTAGATTAGAATAGCAATAGGAAAAGAACATCATAAGGAGAACTGGATATTGCATATTACAATATTACTATTTACCTGCAGAGACTGAATTCATATTATACTTTAATTTGATAATTATTAAGTACTCACATGATGACTAGATAGATAAAAAATAATTACTAATTTTTTTAATAAAGATTTACGTTGGATATTTAGGACCCAGCTAGTGATAGGGGAACTACAGTCCTCCCACTCTTAAAAAATGACTACTATATATTTCGTGCATATTGCCATGTCTCGATAAATTCCACGAAAAGGTGTAAAATTGGACTCATTGAAATGTCAACAAAAAATAAATAAAAAATTTCTCGAATCTGCCGGAAATGTAAACTTTAGTGGTTACTTGGCCAAACTTCTCAAACCTGACATTCCAATAAATATCATCTTACTTTCCGAGAATTAATCAAC
The DNA here is from genome assembly GCA_932294295.1 of Alitta virens. Classification (NCBI taxonomy): domain Eukaryota; kingdom Metazoa; phylum Annelida; class Polychaeta; order Phyllodocida; family Nereididae; genus Alitta; species Alitta virens. Next base: position 6,425,053 of record OW028584.1, on the reverse strand, counting down.
ACAAATTTTCTGTGAAATACAGTGGAGTGTCTAAATGGAATTTATCACCTGAAAATACAATGACTTTTCATACGCATAAAGTACTAAATGGAGAAATTTGAGACATATGATTGTTAATATTCAATTTACATGTATATTGCATGGTAAACTTATATTCTTTTCTTTATATATTTTTTTTTATTTACTGTTACATATTCATGTCTCATATAGATTTATGATTTAATGTTCATGTTCATTTTTTTATGAAAAGAAAACAATATATCAATTATATCAAATCATATAAGGTAAAAATCATATTTATTGAAATTCATAAAAAAAATTTCACAAAGTATAAAATTAACTGCATGACACCCAATTTTAAGATAAGCTATTCAAGGCCCCGGCTTATAATCAAGAAATTACGGTATCTCCGATAAGAATGTTTACATTATCTTAACTTATCTTAGTACTTTGGAAATACATCCAAAGGAAATAAATATTCTTATGCGATTAATTTAATATCTGATACAACAAGTAAAAGCTCATTTTCTTATCTATATGTTCAAAGTAGAACTTTATAAAGTTTATACTATGATAAAAGAAATCCTGAGCATTGCATTGTTTTTGTATGAATGCTAACTATCTATCCATCTATCTGTCTATCTATCTATCTATCTATCTACCTACCTATCTACCTATCTACCTATCTATCTGTCTATCCATCTGTCTGTTTTTCTATCTGTCGGTTTATATGTCTACCTGTCTATCTATTTATAAATCTATCTACCTATCTGTCTATCTACCTATCTATCTACCTACCTATCTACCTATCTATCTGTCTATCCATCTGTCTGTTTTTCTATCTGTCTGTTTATCTGTCTGTCTGTCTATCTATTTATCTATCTATCTATTTATATATCTATCTACCTATCTGTCTATCTACCTATCTATCTACCTATCTGTCTATCTATCTATCTATCTATCTATCTATCTATTTCTCTATCTGTCTATCTATCTATCCATCCATCCATCTGTCCATCCATCCATCCATCCATCTATCTATCTATCCATCCATCCATATATCTATCTATCTATCTATCCACCAAACTATCTATCTATCTATCTATCTATCTGTCTATCTGTCTATCTATCTATCTATCTATCTGTCTGTCTATTGTATTGTGTTGTATTTCTGCACATAATCAATATTTTGATTATAAACATGAATATCAGTATTTACTGATATAAGAAAATGAATGAATAATTATGAAAATTCGGTTTATTTTATGATATATCACTTATGCAGCCCTTAAGTTCATTAACTTGCTTCAAATATTTTGAAATAAATATCCTATATTATGAAAATGTCATTTTCTGTTTTTACAAAACCCTCACAAAATGTTTTTAATTATGAACCTATATTAACATTTTATGGCCCTTTTTCATGAGGAAATGAATGAAAAATATATATTCACGAACCAAATTTATGCTTTTTGACAGTTTCGTGGATGTGACACAGGTCAGGTATTCATGCTGGGCTGGGACATGACAATGCCCCCATTTTATGTCTCATGTTAATACCCCTTTTGACCATTTTTATCCTGCGTATTTTTCTGCATAAAAACATCCAGCTGTACTCAATGTTATGCAAGATAAACCCACACAGAAATATGTCAGAAACCAAGAATGAAATCCCTTAAAAGTCTGCCTTCTGGGGTCCTTTAAAGCAGTGTTATTATAGAAGGGGTCAATATATAGGTTACCATGGAAATAGATATGTATTTACCGTATTTACTATTTACTAGACTCATTATAGATCTGGTTTTCAACCGAGATTTTACGGTATTAAAGTACAGTCTATTTAATGCTTGGTTGATTTACACTTTAAAATTAAAGGCTTAAGTTATACTTCATACTTTCCCTGTTAAGTTAGCTTTTGGTTTGAATAAGAATTAACTCAATCCTTAAATAAATGTTTAAATAAATCGTTGTATTTTATAAGTATTTTATGATAACATTAAGGAAGTAAAATTCCTAAGCAAATACAAACTTAGACATTATTGTAATAAGGACTTTTTGAAACTCATATTTTAAGAATAAGGAAATATGATATTATTAATATTTAAGTGAATGATAGCTGGGAGGCTATTGAAAATGTTCTTTTTTAAACATCAATATTGTTAAGATTATGTAATACATCATTTGAAATCAACATACATTATCATTATCAATCTGTATTTTCCATTATTTTTGTGATAAGAGATATCTTACACAAATTAACATTATCTAATGCTTTTGACATCAGAATATACATAGAAAACCCAAGAAATTACGGAAATACGGATAAAAATATTAAAATAAATCATACTTACAATCGTGATCCACCATAAAAAAGGAATCTGTATCCGAGTTATTTGTTTTAAAACTTGTTTTTCTCACGAAAACGTGTTTTATAATGCCAAAAACGTGTTGACATGACAGCAGTCACTGTAGTACTGTCACAGCACAGGAGTTTGGCCACAGTCAGGTAGACAACATTGGCGGAGCTACGGAATTTGTTTGTGGGGGGGGGGGGGGGGGTGAGGGGGGGGGGGGTATTTTTTATTTTGCAAAAATTGTTTTAAGTGGATTGTGTGTACTATAATTTAAGGCCACCTAGCTATTAAGATCACTTCACTAGTAAGGCCACCTCAAAATTATTACTTATTAAACAATATTTTTTATCCTAGTTAGGTTATAACTGTTTAAAGATACAGGGGCGGATCCAAACAATATTTCACAAGGGGGGGGGGGGGGGGTTGACAAATTAAAATGTATTGTGGGGACGGATTTTTTAATATTTTAAAATTAAAATGTATTGGGCCAAGAGGGGGGGGGGGGTTTAACCCCCTTAATCCGCTACTGAGATAATAAGCCCACCTCACTATTAAGACTACTGGAATTAAATCTTGACCAAATCTTGACCAATTTCATTTATACTGAAGCCCTAATTTTGATATCCCATAATAGCGAAGTTATAACTAATAGAACATATTCTATAAAATGTGTGTAATTTTGGTAGATAACATGCAAAACTGTATTTCTCTATATAACCTTGGATTAATTAAACAGAAGTAAAAAAAAGTAGGCTTTTGTAGTTAAAGTCTTCTTATATTTTAATATCAAGAATGGTGTGATACTATAAAAATATCATTTATTGATATTATTAAGCACCCACTTCAATATTCTTTGCAGTTATAAGTTGATATCGATAATAAATTGATTTTTAAATTTCATTATGGGTCAAAAGCTGAACTGCACTTTTTACGTTTTTGTGAAAATTTGATGAACTGACTATTTTCATATTTTCTATTTCTTTGTGATATTTCTTACATTTATGTGTCATTCAAAATGAAGATTTGATACCGTATTTTATAGATTAATACTGTGTTATATACTTGGCTTTTAATCATGAAACTACGGTACGTATTCATTTCGTAATAAGTACTTAAACCAATCCAAGCCAAGTTTGTACTTTTTCTCTATATATGTCATTCGTCGTAAAATAGCTTATTCACACATGTTGTTATTTTGTGATTTCAGTGCAGAGGGCGCTGGAGCATGAAGGGGGGTAAAGTTACTGCACAATGTGCAAAATCATGTGATTCTTTTTTTAAAGCCGATTTATGTTGGGACATGTGACCAAGTTTGAGTCACAGGACACGTGACAAAATGCTCGAATATATTTTCTTATAGATAGATAGATAGCTAGATAGATATGTAGATAGATAGAGATGTAGATAGATAGATAGGTAGATAGATATGTAGATAGATAGAGATGTAGATAGATAGATAGGTAGATAGATATGTAGATAGATAGAGATGTAGATAGATAGATAGATAGATGGGTAGGTAGGTAGATAGATAGATAGATAGATAGATAGATAGATAGATAGATAGATAGATAGATAGATAGATAGATGGGTAGATAGGTAGATAGATAGATAGATAGATAGATAGATGTATAGATGATAGATAGATAGATAGATAGATAGATAGCTACATATATATATATATAGAAAGATAGATAGATAGGCAGATAGATAGGAAGATAGATGGATAGATAGATAGATAGATAGATATGTAGATAGATAGGTAGATAGATAGATAGATAGATAGATAGATAGATAGATACACATATAGATAGATAGATAGATAGATAGATAGATAGATAGATAGCTAGATAGGTAGCTAGATAGATAGATAGATAGATAGCTAGATAGATAGCTAGTTAGATAGATAGATAGATAGATAGATAGATAGCTAGCTAGATAGCTAGATAGATAGACAGACATATAGATAGATAGATACATAGATAGATACATAGATAGATAGATAGATAGCATGAGGTCAGGCTTCAGACCATTGGCATTATGACAATGCAATACAATTGAAACATGTCTTTTATTAAAAAATTATTTCTTTTCAAATGTCAAGTTTATCCCTAAAAATCTTAAATCTGAAATTTATTCAATATATATGTTGTAACATTTAAGAAAAAAAAGTAACATATTTCCTTTTCTTATTATCTAAATTAGCCGGAGTATATTTCTTTCTTTCTTTTTCCTTTTTTCTTTCTTTTCTTTCTTTCTTTTTTTCTTTCTCCTAAGTCCTATGTCCTACATGGCCAATTGTGCCACGTGCGTTTTCCATGCGTTTGGATAAACGCATGGAAAACGCATGGTTTTTGCCTCATTGTAATTAGCTAAAAACCATGCGTTTTCCATGCGTTTATCCTCCTCATGGAAAACGCACGTGGCACGTTTGGCCATGTATGTCCTATGTCCTATTTCCTATCTTCCTTCCTTCCTTCCTTCCTTCCTTCCTTCCTTCCTTCCTTCCTTCCTTCCTTCCTTCCTTTGGACATTTTAATCAAGAAAATACGATAGGCCTATAATAAAAACTCCAGTATCAATACCTCTTGACAACTTTTTTTGTGATATTAACCTCAGTAGATAACGTTTTAGATATGAAAGTCCATAGATAAGAGAATATAATAGCATACTGTATATATTGTAGAGCAATATTGTGTCATTATGTGAGATGATAAATTTAATTTGAGATATTTTTGCAAAAACAATTGGCTTTTATTTAAGGTTAGCAATGCCTCAGTAGGTGGCTTTTACAAATTGTCATTTCATCATTACGTCTGACTTGTGATTTTGCCTTTGCATAATAATTGTTTTTTCAATCTTTTCTCAAATGTGGAGACTAAAATTTTCACTCATATGAAGTGGCATAAAAGTTATATAATTTTAACTCGTATGAAGTGGCATAAACATTATAAAAATTCCAATCATATGAAGGGGCATAAAAGTTATATAATTTCAATCATTTGAAGTGGCATAAAGTTATAAAAATTCCAATCATATGAAGTGGCATAAAAGTTAAATAATTTGAACTCATATGAAGTGGCATAAATGTTATAAAAAAATTTACTCATATGAAGTGGCATACAAGTACTAAAATATAAACATTATAACATCCATTATATTAGAATGTTAATCTCATAAATATTCATGTATATTACAATGCCAGGAATACAGTTATGACCAAGAACCGACAGTCTTACTAGTGAGGTGGTCTCAAAAGTGGGGTATAGTCATAATGAAGTGGTCTTGATAGTTTTGATAGTGAGGTGGTCTTAATAGTGAGCTGGTCTTTAATTGTGAGGTGGTCTTAATGGTGAGGTGGTCTTAATGGTGAGCTGGTCTTCAATGGTGAGCTGGTCTTTAATAGTGAGCTGGTCTTTAATAGTGAGGTGGTCTTAATGGTGAGCTGGTCTTAATAGCGAGGTGGTCTTAATAGTGAGGTGGTCTTTATAGTGAGGTGGTCTTAATAGTGATGTTGAGGTGGTCTTAATGGTGAGCTGGACTTTAAAAGTGAGCTGGTCTTTAATAGTGAGCTGGTCTTTAATAGTGAGGTGGTCTTAATGGTGAGCTGGTCTTTAATAGTAAGGTAGTCTTAACAGTGAGGTGGTCTTTAATAGTGAGGTGGTCTTAATAGTGAGGTGGTCTTAATAGTGAGGTTGTCTTAATAGTGAGGTGGTCTTGATAGTGAGGTGGTCTTAATAGTGAGGTTGTCTTAATAGTGAGGTCTTGATAGTGAGATGTTCTTACTTAATAGTAAGGTAGTCTTAAAAGTGAGGTGGTCTTTAATATCTTAATAGTGAGGTGGTCTTAATGGTGAGGTGGTTCTAATAGTGAGGTGGTCTGATCAGTGAGATGATCTTATATCGAGGTTTCATTGCAGCTACTCAAGATATGTGATCACTTGTTCAGCTACAATGACACTGCAATTATTACCTGCACAGAATCAATTGGCACCTGTAGCTTTCTTCCTTTGATGTCGATACACCTGTAATTATGGACAGGTAAGTGCAGTAATTAATAGTAATTTCTACCTTTCATCTACACATTAATAATAGTGTTATTAATGGAGATATGCATTTATTAAATGTCAGGCTTGTGTGATGAGCTAAAAATAACTGTGTTGAGATTATATTTGTTGTGAACTAGTTTCTTATCTTTATTGAATCTTATGTAGCCTAGAGATACATTGGAGATTTTCTTAACAATTTAAGGTGTTTTTAACTAAATCTAAGCTGCAGAATGATGTTTAGTACATGGCCAAATGTGCCACGTGCGTTTTCCATGAGAAGATAAATGCATGGAATGCCTAATTAAACTGAGGTGAAAACCATGCGTTTTCCATGCGTTTATCCAAACGCATGGAAAACGCATGTGGCACATTTGGCTGTTAATAACTATTTTTGAGTAGCAATTTAGCCATTTTTATTTCAGAAGTTATTCAGAGCTGTATATTCAGTCAACATTATTAAATGTGACATGTTTTTAGTTAAAGGTATTTAATATATAGTCATTAAAAGCAGATATTAATCATTAAAAGCAGGTCCCACATATTAGGGATTTACTATTATTAATTGCCTCAGTGCTACTGCTCTGAGCCTCTGCTGGCTTGTGTGACCACCAGCCAGAGGCTGACATAATGATGAGATGATATGGCTTGATGTCAACACATACACTGCCAGAGAACAATTTTACTTAAAGCTGGATTGTCACTTAATGTGATAGCAGCCAAAATATATTGCATTCACTTCATTGTCTTCTTAATACTGATTACTTACCATCCAGAGCCTTGCTGGGTTCACTATCTCTCTATAAATAAACTTCACCTAGTATTTAATTTTTCATGCCATCAAAAATCCAACATTTAAACAAACCAAGTGATGACATCACAATACTGAAAAATGGGTGATGATGTCATTTCTATTGTATTCAAATTGTATCATTTATTTTTTGTAATTAATGCCCGATATTTTCATCAGCCTACAAATATTTTGTACCTTGATCAAATAACGTGATTTTCAATCATTTGATGAAGTTTTAGAAAATAGTAATTTTGACAGACAGTGGAGCTTTGGGCAACACTTTTAATCAAGTCCATATTTAATAATCTGATTATTGTAGTTTTGCTGGCACCTTATACGCCACATTCATTACAAGAAGTCAACTACACCTGTTCTGACAAAACAACTAATTTGTCATCACAATAGGCTGCTAATATGGCCATATAAAAGCCACAGGTGTTTCATACGAAGTGCTTTTGTGTGAATAATGACAGGAGATACCATTCTGGATTAATATCTTTATTTTGGCGTCAATAATGGTGTATTATACAATATGATGTGCACCTGTGCATGTGCCAACTGATGCTGCTATTGGTGCAGAGGCAGCACTAGAAGTTAAGTGTACTTTAATTAGGAGACCACCTCACGATTAAGACCACAGTATTACAGGTTATTATGTCAGCCAGACTCATTAAGTTTTAGATGTTAATTCCTTTTGTGATCAATAGCACTTTCATCATTAAGGCCAGTTAAATTTGCATTGCATCTTCGAAATGCAAAAATATGCACCCATTGGATTTAAGAAATTTCAATTTAATTTAATATCCCTACGAAGTGTATACTTTTTATTTTTGTCTGTTTCAATTTAGAACCTTTTGGCAGGGTATCAAATGTCAACAGGTGGCAACACCTACTTCCATACTGGGAAGTGCTGCCACCTGCAGGAAAAACATTTATTGTAAGCAGACATGACAAGGCTACTTAGCACTGGAACTGCATCTCCTACACTGTAGTGAGACTGGTCGCTAGCAATTCTTACCTGGGTTATGAATGGCTGAGGATAAGCAGGGCTATGATTGGTCATTGCATCGTGGTTTCTGAATGGTTGATTTGAACGACCCCCTTTGGTATCAGCCAATCAGAAACGGGAACAGCATCAGCCAATCAGAAAACAGTCAACATCCTGACTATAAGTCACGTGGTTAATGGCGGCCAAGACCGACTCCTATGCACTTGTGCGGAAGGAGGGGACCAACTTAAAGGCTACTAAGCTTAAATAATAATTAATAAATTTGTATAAATAATAATTAATAAATAGATTTGTGTCATGCCTGTTTCAGAGATTTCAGCTCACCGGTGCTTAGATTAAAGCCTACTGTTCATATTCAGTTCTGAATAGATGAGTTTTTATTTCCTTTTAGATTTGATATTTAAGATGGTGCCTTGATGAGAAGTTTTTGAGTTAAAATTCTTGAACTAATTGGCATAGGCAGCCAGTGAAGTTCTATTCAGATGTAATTCGATCGCGTTTCCTCAGCTTTCAAATACATTAAATGCTCAGAATTATACTAATATTTTAGAAAGCCTTCCTTTAGCTGTTCTTGTAAATGCACATGTAAATCCTGTGTGCAATGGTCAGGCAGTCACTTTCTCAACAACATGCACAATTATATAAAAACTATAATTACCTTATTAAGACGATAATACGATTTCGACATTGTTTATTGCTAATAATATCCTGTCAGAAGCAGTTAGAATTCGTACATGAAATGTACGTAGCAGTGTTATAATTGGCAGTCAGACAGCAACAGTGAAACAATGAAACAATATAATAATAAACTGAACAGGTGCTCTTTTGAGTCTGTGACAACATCCTTGGTAGCCATTCAGCTGAATCACAATTTTCTTCTTGAAAGTCATCTTTATGGAACATTCGCTACCAACTTTAGCTTGAACTTGAAACAGGATATATACAACAAACCAGTCTATGATCTGATAATCAGGTCCATGTGACATTATAGAAATCATCATAGCAGATTGTTATACTTGGCAATGCTTAGCATCAACACAACCTCAAAATTTGCCACTCCAAACTATCACAAACACTTCATAATGCCCATCACAGTGTTAAAACGACGTTGATGATGTGAAAAGTTAGTTTTGAAATTATGAACTTGGAAACGGTGTGAATTGTGTTTGCTGGGTGTGGCGACTTTCAGTGTTGTGGCGAAGTTCGATGTCGCGAAGTGTCCAGTGAATGCTTAAAACGATCAGTGCGCTGTGTTAGTGATAGAGATCTTCAACAAACAATATTTACTTATAAATGCATTAACAAACATAATCTATAGCTGCCAGGGCTGAGTAATGTTCATCCATCTGTTTATTGTTGTGTTTCGGCTCCACCTCAAAGCAGGACGGCCACCAAACACCGACCGAGCAGTTATTGGAGGTGGGAAGAATTCTCGGATGACTGCTTCATCAGTTTGGTCTTCTTCCAGATCATTGTCAGTGTTTCTTTGATCAATGTTATCTAGGCTATTACTCTGCTCATTATTGAGCTCCAAAAGGTGGTTGGTATTGTTATGATTGGAAAGAGGATCAATAGGTGAAGTTGACATCGGTCGAAAACTACTCGGAGATCGAGGGCGCAGCGAAAATGGCGACACAGGTCTATTGTTTGTAGAAGAAGACAATGTAGTGAGATCCCTCGACTCTCCTGCCGTCTGATTCTGCCTAGGACTACCAGCTACCAGAAGGAAGTTATCGAGAATAGCCTGACAAGGACCATCACCAGGGATGTCATCTTCTTCGACGTCGAGGTGAACACTACTCGAAAGAGAATCGGAAAGTTCGCTATCAATGTCATTATCATCATCAGGTTCACCTTCTCTTGGAAGGTTGGAAAACTCACCCAATTGGTGGTGAAATGATTGCTCATATGCTGGAGGAGGTTCCCCCTCTATTGAAGTGTTTGAGTAAGATGTGCTTAGGGGACGTCCGCCGTCACTATATCTGTCTGAATATGGTGGGGGAGGTTCAAGTGGGGTACCCATTTCTTGATTCGGAATCTGACCAGTTTGGATTGGACCAATTTCTTCGTACGCAGGTGGCAAAAGTATGTTGGGCACATCAAACTGAGTGTTAACTCCCCTAAAGTTGCTTTCTACTGTCACTCTATTCTGCTGGTTACCCGGAAGAAGTCTAGAATCGTAGAAGTACCAGTTCTGCTGGGTGGGGACTCTGTTAGAACCGGACGATTGCGAACTTGATCTTGACCCGACATTGGAGTGATTAGAATTGTTGTCGTTAGAGTCATTGTTCTGAACAAAGATGGGGTTGATTTCATAACTAGCAACATTAGGTCGTTGCAATCTGATGCTATTGTCAGAAGACCCACTGTCATTGCTAACTTGTCTTCTTGGCCTTGCCCGGCGAGGAAGACCTGTTGCTCGTGGAACTCTATTATTCAGCCAGCCAGAGTTTGGCAAAGCTATCACACGGTGAGGAAAGTCAAAACGGACATTCTCCAAGCTTGCTGAATAGTTTTCTGCTAGGGCTGATGATAGACTTGTTTGTCTGGTTGAATTATCTGTATTGTCAGATGAATTGTTGCTCACACGATTGTTTATATTTGCATTAGCTGGACTGGTCTGATCATCTGGTAAATCTCTTGGTAAACTATCGGAACTCTGTCCCTCACTACGAAAGATATCAATATCGCCATCACCGAGGCGTAAACTTGAAGAATCTGATTCTTCAGAAGAATGTTGACTACTCTGCATAAAGTGAGCGATAAGAGAACTGGGACTGCAAAGATTGTTACGACCGACCGGCCCGAACCTGTCATTCAAGTTGAAGAGCGGATTAATCTGAACAGCCAGACTATTCTCTTGCCGTCGCCTCATGGGAAGATTATGGTTGAAGTTGTATAAGGGATGACTTCTGTTTTCTCTGACTTCTGAAAGAGGCTGTCTCTGTAGTTCTTGCTGGATGTCAATTTGAAAGACTTCTTGCAGGGTTCGTCGGCGCGGTCGTGAGCTGCTGTTGCCGTGAGTATCTTTGGGACTCGGACTTGGGTTAGAGTTCGCTTGGTTACTGGAATTACTAGTGGGGTTCATCCTACTGTTATCAGCACCACCAGACCCATTTTCTACGTCAGAGTCATTGTCACCTCCAGAAATTGCTCCGAGCAACAGCTCGGCATCCGTATTGCCTCGAATGTCAACTGTTTCATTGTTGTTATCACTCCGACTAAGTTGGTCGATATTCGACTCATGATGCTGATGATCGCTCTCAGCTAGTAAGTCAGCAGTGTCCTGCAAACTGCTCTCATGGCTGAGAGATTCAAGCAGACTGTCTCTGATGACGTCAGAACTTCTGCTGCTCGTGCTGCTGTTGCAACCCCAGCGACATCTGTGAATTAAGAAGGAAACTGGGAACCTCAATGCCCCCTGGCGTCTTCGATGGTTTTTCACTTTCATTCTTCAGCCGTCTGGAAACAACAGGAAACAGTTATGACATGCAATATTGTTTAACCATATAGTCCATATTCAAATGCAACCTCATTTGAATAGTTTGCACCCAACTGCAACCATCATTAACCTCACAAGAACGACCACCTCATCATTGAGATCAGTAACTTTGTGCCATATGTAGTCTTAATTGTATATTCTACAACCAACATGAGTTCACACAAAAGCACCGGTGTCATGGATGCTTTGAACACTCAAGAAATTAAAGGTTAGGTTGGCTGGTGGTTCGCGAAACTGTCTACTTCTGTGAAGGTTCTATCTCAGCCTGGGCACTCTTCATGAGCTACATCTTCGCTGGATATCAATCGCATGAGATGCTAAATTGGTGGTGCCTTGTACTCGGTGTCTATGCTGGGGCAAGTAAAAGACCCACACCTCATTCATGTGGCTTTTCCAGTGGCAGCTGGTCCCAATACAATACAATACAATACAAATTGTAAAGGTGGTTTCTACATCTCCAATAGTCTCATTCACCCATAAACATAATATAGCCATCAGGAAAATGTCATGCTTAGTTTTTTTATGCAACAGACAATAAACAAGTATTGCATTTATTCCCAGTTAAGTCAATTTTATGCAGTTCCCCTAGAGGATCAACTATAAAAAAATATAAAAGGTGTCTCCATTGCATTGTTATTATATGGACCCTCTACGAAATATTGCACGATTTATGTCCATACCCTCAGGTCAGGTTTGTTTATACAGCATTCAATCAAACTGACTACATTTCACACTTGGGAGTTGATGTGATGTCATGCCGTTATAAGGAGCTCGGGCCAATCCCTAAGTTTGTTCAAATATGTATGGTTTGTTGTTTGCCCAAATAATTGTTGATTCCAGTGAGGGTCTTAAAAATCAAATGTGGGCAAGAAGGTATTGGAAAAATGTTTAATTATTTAATTCAATTGCCCCCAGCCTGCCCACCCGATAGTTCACTGCTTGCTTTGAGCTCTCACTTGCATACGTCACACGGTCAGTTGTGGTGTGTTGCTGGGACTCCGTGTAGTCAGTTTGATTGAAAGAGCAGTAACATATCCTAACAAACACAATAGAGCAGGTAGATATATGCAATGTGTTTTTAAGGCAGGCTCTATTGACTCATGTTTCCTCATGCATTTGAGCATGCATTTTCAACAAAGTCCCCAGTGTGCTGAAATGTATTTGTTTTCTATGTTAGTGTTCTAAGGAAGTTATGTTAGGTATATCCTAATTCTTATTGAACAATATGGTCAAAATATTACATGCATTACTTGGTGTTAAGAGCTAGTTAGCTCATGTGTTCAGATTTCATAGGCAATGATGATATGATATGACTTGGAGTCCACACCATGTAGCATGCATATTTACTCCTTGGGTGAGGTCCATTACGTGCCTTGGTAAAAACACCGAGTTCAAGGCAACAAGATTTGAAATCTCATGCGATCAACATCTAAAAACCACTATACCACCCAGTTTATTCTCATTACAGCCAATTTCATAGATCTAGAAACTATACTCCAGACAACGTCATGTGATAGATAGATAGATAGATAGAGATATAGAAAGTAGAGCCCTCTAAGGCAAGAGCTTGCCGCTGTCGCTCACGAGGGTTGATTGATGAGGTGAGAGAGAAGAGGAGTCCACCCATATTACGCATTTACCTCATGGGTGGGATCTTTAACTTGCCTCAGCATAGACGCTGAGTAAGAGGGACCGCCAATTTAACTCAGGACTCTCATTGGCTGAGGGACTGGCTTAGCCAATTGTAGTCCAGCATTCACATGACGTCATATGGAGCAGTTCTCTCTGCTCAGGAGTTTAGTTTCCAAGTCTATGAAATTGGCTGTAAATCACGTTGCATTTTTGCTTTAAGCAATCAATTTCAAATATGTTCTTAGCCTAAGTAAAGTCATATTTGGAAGTTCTATACATAAGTATGCACAGGTCTAGAGGTTAAAGCATTGGGTAGCTCCACATACCCTGGGTACAAAACTTCGATTCCGTCTATCCTATACAGGCGGTAACTCATCATCTCATCATAACTTCTGCCTGTTATGGTGATCTAGTGTATCAACAATACAATACTTAAGTACATAGATGTATATATAGAATACATTTAAATCACAAACGAAAATCATTACACAAATAGGTCATTCGATCCCATCATAATTTATCAAGTACAGTATGTATTGAGTATTAGTGGCGATATACTAGTCTCATATATGATAAGTTATAAACTAGATGTATTACAAGTTATAAACTAGAAATATGATAAGTCAAATTTATCTAATTCTGTTGTGTTTTTGACGCAGCTGATTTCAAGGTTTTGCTTTGAAGGAAAATACGAAGAGATTTATATAAACACATTTTACTTCCTGATCAGGGAATTTCCAGATTTTAGTTTTCTATACATCCTTTATAACAAATAGAGGATGAATTATGCATAACAGCATAATTATTAAACATATGTATTGACTCTGCTAAGCTATAGTGACATAAAGATCACATAGGCCTAAATATATTAAAATTCACTTCTTAAGTATAATATTATAATAGAACTAATGTTTTCAATTTTAAAGTCGCAGTTTCTATATATATATATACAGACACTTAAACATATATATAATACATCAAAAAACTTAAAACAAGTACTTAACTAGCAGTATGCACCTATCCTGTAAAACTATCTTTGTATCAAAATTTAAACTATACATTATTATAAATAAGTGCGACACACTTACTATATATGTAGATCAACAAATACTGCTTTTTTTGCAGTATTTTACGACTGTGTTTGTGTCTACAGAACCCCCAGCAGACTTGAGATGTTTTCAGCATTGCCTATTTGACCAGCGGAGCGCGTTAAAGTCACCGCAAACTCGAACTGTATTTTGATTCATGGCAATATTGTATTTCCCGAAGTGATTAGCTACTTGGATGGTTTCCAAATGGTGTAAATAGCTAGCATCTCAATGACAGTTTACACCTGGCAAAATTTAACATTAGAATGGCAAACTGTTAAATATAATCTATTTATACCTAGACATTAAAATCTGAAAAATGTTAAATATATTATTGATTTAATTGTTTATCTATTTATCCAAGAAATAGACATTAAAAGCTATAAAATGTTAAATATGTTACTGATTTATTTGTTTATCTATTTATACAAGAAATAAACATTAAAAGCCATAAAATGTTAAATATATTATTGATTTATTTGTTTATCTATTTATCCAAGAAATAGACATTAAAAGCTATAAAATGTTAAATATATTATTGATTTCATTGTTTATCTATTCATCCAAGAAAGACATTAAAAGCTATAAAATGTTAAATATATTATTGATTTAATTGTTTATCTATTTATCCAAGAAATAGACATTAAAGCTGTAAAATGTTAAATATATTATTGATTTAATTGTTTATCTATTTATCCAAGAAATAGACATTAAAGCTGTAAAATGTTAAATATATTATTGATTTATTTGTTTATCTATTTATCTAAGAAATAGACATTAAAGCTGTAAAATGTTAAATATATTATTGATTTAATTGTTTATCTATTTATCCAAGAAACAGACATTAAAAGCTATAAAATGTTAAATATATTATTGATTTAATTTTTTTCTATTTATCCGAGAAATAGACATTAAAAGCTATAAAATGTTAAATATATTATTCATTCAATTGTTTATCTATTTATCCAATAAATAGACATTAAAAGCTATAAAATGTTAAATATATTATTTATTTAATTGTTTATCTACTTATCCAAGAAAGACATTAAAAGCTATAAAATGTTAAATATATTATTCATTCAATTGTTCATCTATTTATCCAATAAATAGACATTAAAAGCTATAAAATGTTAAATATATTATTGATTTAATTTTTTTCTATTTATCCGAGAAATAGACATTAAAAGCTATAAAATGTTAAATATATTATTGATTTAATTGTTTATCTATTTATCCAAGAAAGACATTAAAAGCTATAAAATGTTAAATATATTATTGATTTAATTGTTTATCTATTTATCCAAGAAATAGACATTAAAAGCTATAAAATGTTAAATATATTATTGATTTAATTGTTTATCTATTTATCCAAGAAATAGACATTAAAAGCTATAAAATGTTAAATATATTATTGATTTAATTGTTTATCTATTTATCCAAGAAATAGACATTAAAAGCTATAAAATTTTTTCCATTGTATAATTCTTACAAAAGTTTATAGCCCCTAGTTCAGTCAAATTATTTTGACAACATATTGTTATATTGTTTTAAGGTATAATAAAAAAATAAACACAAGGAAATATATAGTTCATAAACTTATACTAAATCCGTCTCTATTTCTAACAATTGCATGTTAGGAAATTCCACAAAATTGTTATATTTACAGTGACATTTACATGAGTTTATTCCACTTAACACGTTAATAAAATAACTTTTTAGTAATGATTAAAGCCAGTTTAAATGAGTTTATTAATTTATATAAATCCGTCTGTACATATCTTTATAACAGCATGTAAAGTAATTAAAAAAATCTTAATATATATTCCATTTAAATTGGGTTTTTAACTTGACATGTAAATAAATAAATAATAGTATTTAGCCTCATAAAGTCATATACAAAATAGTCTTGCTAAAGTAAGTTTAAAATACTTCTTAATTCCAGCAGACATCTAGCTTGAATATTGCCACGCGCAGGTTTCTTCAGATTATAAGATATTAAAATGTTATACAGATAAACATCGGAATTAAGAACACCCTTGGGGTTCACTGAAGTGGTCTTAATATCGAGGTGGTCCAATTATGAATTCTTTTTGACCATTGCTATCCGTTTTTGGCGCCATTAAAAAGCGGTCTCAAAATCTAGGTAATCTAAATTGCGGGTCCCCAATTTCGGGATTTTCCTGTATTTAGCGTAATTCAATGTATGAAGTATGACAGATCAATACAGAATATGTGGAAATCGTGTAAGCAGCATGTGATTATTGACATGTTGCTTTCTTTAGAAGCATGTAGAGTCTTCGGAATAATACAAAAAGCCTGAAGCAGACGATTGGAAGCAATTTACCTATCGATTATTCTATAAATAGCTCAGGTAGACTTGTGATTGTATTTTTAGACAAAAATGGAAAGTTCTTTAAACGAGTCAACAATTACTTTTGTGCTGATTTAACAAAATTTCCTTAAATTACACAAAAATATAATTTAAGAAAGTTTTATAAAATAAAATATCTTCTTAAATTGAAAAAATGTAGAAAATATTCCTAAATAACATGAATTACTATACTATAAGTATAGTGCAGCCCTCTAAGGCAAGTACTTGCCACCCAGGGTTGATAAGCTTTGGAGTCCACACAATGTCACATATTTAGCCCGTGGGTGGGGTCTTTAAGCTTGCCTCAGCATAGACACCCGATACAAAGCACCATCCATTACCAAGTTAACTAATATAAAAAAAAAAATAATATATGTCCAAGATTTAATATTATACATAATTTATAGAATTATATATATATATCATGCATATCTCATGGCTACTTTTGTTAAAAAATACATTCGTACATTTTGATTTAAAAAAAAATCATCAATTCTAAAATGTATACACATCAATGCATAGTATAATTCACCTTATATTTAACACACAGTATGAGCATTTGTACTCAATGTGCAGGTCTAGAAATGCGTTTTTGCATACGGATACATTCTTATGCATAAATTAGCATATTTAAACAATATTTAAAAGAAATTTGAATACCTTCGTGTGAGGAAAAATCCTCAGCAAAAACATTACCATAAGTAACAGTGTATCTTTGCCTTAAACGGGTCACTCCACTTAAATGTATGGGCACAAAAATCATTGCATGCACAAATATAATGAACATTATGACCGTGAATGTACAAAGGATATATTTTCATGGACTTTATGATCGATAAATGTAGTTTTTAGGTTATATGTATATATACAAATGACCATATGTTGTAAGGCTATTTGTATAGTGTAGTGTTAAAGGTATTGGCCAATTTCTATATATCTAGAAGTAAAATAATAATATGTCTATCTATTTGTCTATCCGTCTGTCTGGCTTCTATCTATCTATCCATCTATATATCTCTCTGTCTGTCTAGATGTCTATCTGTCTGACTTTCTATCTGTCTATCTATCTATCTCTGTCTATCTATCTCTGTCTATCTATCTATCTATCTATATATATATATATATCCATCTATCCATCTATCTATCTCTCTGTCTGTCTGTCTATCTATCTATCTATCTATCTATCTATCTATCTATCTATCTATCTGTCTATCTGTCTAGCTGTCTATCTATCTGTCTGTCTGTCTAGCTGTCTATCTTTTTATCTGGAAATATTTAAAATGCCAAGTAATTAACTAGAATTTATATATTTCCATATTCTATATTTGCACACTCACAGTAAATTGATTAATTTACATTTATGTCAAATTACTTCAATTTAATATTTAATATACCATTTTATATACAATTTTAGTACAAGTAGGCCATCATTTACATACACTCGCACCTATAATATTGAGCCATAACATAACTGTATCTAGGCCTAAATGTAGACCTCAAATTTGGTTGTAATGCAGTTATTCTGGTTCAATAATCAGGTCTAATAAAAAGAAAGAAAGGCTGACTGCATCTATAATATGATAATTTTATATGAACAAGAATCATGACCTCTCTGAGCTTCAATCTTGTACATATTGCATGACTAGACAGATTCAGTGCCACCATTGGGCTGTATTTATATCAAAGGTCATGGGAATGGTGCTCAGATAATACGTGTTATATTTAAGTTAAGATAGAAGCCTGCCTCGCTATTAAGACCACCTCACTATAAAGGCCACTTTTGTAGTTTAGACCAAATTTTTGACCCAAGTGTACATGGCCAAATGTGCCGCGTACGTTTTCCATGCTTTTGGATAAACGCATGGTTTTCACCTCATTATAATTAGGCAAAAACCATGCGTTTTCCATGCGTTTATCCTTCTCATGGAAAATGCATGTGGCACATTAGGCCATGTAGTTTGGCTATAATATTGTATTTTATGTACACCTTGTTATCTTAAGACTACTTCGCTATTAAAACTACCCAGTGCATTATAACTAAAATATGACTAAACTTGACCTCTCTATTAAGACCACTTCGCCAGTAAGGCCAGTAAAATGTTCACCAATGATCTTAATGACAAGGTTTTGCTTGATGTGATGGTGCCCTTTAAAAGAATGCAATCTGAGTGTAGCCTGTAAAAATGAATGATCGTTAATTTACAGACGTGGTATGCGTACAACTTCAGTGCTGCTGATCATCAATTATTGCCAATTGTGGAGTCAATCATTGATTGATTATCGTGTATTGATGAGTTTTGAGATATGGCATCTATGGATTTTTTCCAATTATAATGCCCATCACGTTTAACACTAACTCAGGGGGTAGGAGGTAAACCCCCCCCCCCCTAAATAAATAATATAAAATAAGATAAGATAAGATAAGATAAGATAAGATAAGATAAGATAAGATAAGATAAGATAAAGATTAGACAAGACGAGATAAGATAAGATAAGATAAGATAAGATAAGATAAGATAAGATAAGATAAGATAAGATAAGAAGATAAGATAAGATAAGATAAGATAAGATAAGACGAGACGAGACGAGATGAGATGAGATAGGACAAGACAAGACAAGACAAGACAAGACAAGATAAGATAAGATAAGATAAGATAAGATAAGATAAGATAGATAAGCCCACTCTAGGACAACATACATCATACAGACCACCTCACTATTAAGACCACCTCATTATCAAGACCATCTCACAAATTGAAACATATACTGAACACCAGCTAAAAATATATATTCTTATTAAATTTTATAAATTGACTGCATATTACACGGTGAAATACAACAATCACATTTGAAAACTGCTGTGACAGCTGGGCAAATATTACTAAAATGATTCAGAACAGGCAAAGACACTTATAGCATAATATAGTACTCATAAAATAAATTGTGCAGCTCCCCCAGTAAAATTTAATGATTAAAAGCTGTACATATAGGCCTAACTAGCATTTTAGATGCTACATATTAAAGGTCAGAAATAGTGCGAAAACTGCACATAATTACGTTATCTAGAACAGGTTATGACACTCTGAGAATATATTGCACTGTTCTAATATGCCAATATTTACCATTTTTGCAGTGTAATTAGCTGAAATATAACTGTAAAATACTATCTACATGATGCATTTAAATGTAGAAACCACGAAAATTAATGTTACACCTGTGAATTAAATTACACCTGTGACAACACTGTCACAATGTAGGACTCACCTGTGACACTCCTGTTGTAAGCAATGACTCAACTTCTAATGTTTATAGCTGTGCTGAGCTGCTAGCCGGCCATGTCAAAAGTAGGTCTACCAGTTATGCTTCAGTGAACCTCAGCTCACACGCATTGAATTCGATCTCTCTCGTTGTCAACGAGAAATCAATCGATATCTGTGTGTTGGCAGTAAGAGCAGCTATATTGGGTTGCTGAGCTAGAGCTTATACTGACTTTTGGAAAGTCGTTTTTAACTTCCCATATATTGAAGTTAAATATATTGTTTTTGGAGTTATATCGATATTGCAATGTTTATTTATTTTTATTTTTGTGTGTGTGTGTTTTTCTTAACACTGTAATTTTATTATGAGGTTATATTGTTATGTTTTTTTTTTATATTATCAAAAATCTCGGATCTGAAGACTGGCTGAAGGACTTTAATACAATTTAAGCTAATTTAATATGGAGAAAACTTAATAATAGCTAATAATGGAGGGGGTTGCTCAGACAATATGAACCGCCCCCCCCCCCCCATTTTTGAAAACAAAATATGATGGTTTTTGCCTAGTAAAGGAGGGCTAGCAGGTAAACCATGTATATATGCTAGAGGGCGCCAAAAGTTGCCATTTTCAGCATCTCATATCTCAGCTCCAAATTGAGCTACAGAGCTCGGGAAGATACTGAAAGCTTGAATCCTCCTCTTTTCAGTAAGTTTATATTTTAAAACATTGCCTAACCTCAAATTTTTTACTTGCCGTACAGGTGCCCAGACCCCGACTCCTAGTAGAATCCTTGCAACGTAAGTAGGAATATGTATCCAAGTGATTTAACTTTTTTTTTACTTTCCAACCAATTAAGGTACAGTGATGATGGAAATATATTCTGCAGATTCAGAAGTACTCTTTCCAGTGGTGTGTAACAATGTAGACTTTAATATGGTGTGCCACACAAGAAAATCTTGAAAATTCCATAATTCTGAGCAGAGTACATTGACGTTTATTAGAGCTTGTGGGAGTAATGTGTCTTGATGGTTTAAAATTGAATGATAGGTTATGCGTAGATAGAGAAAGAAAACTAGCTGGTACAAAACATGTGGATTGAAATTATGAATCCTTGGCAATATTCAGTGGCATCAGCAAATTTGATAATGTACAAATGTGTTAATTTTAAAACTACTAACAAAATGTGTAACATAATTAAAATATTAGGATTACGTGCATGGATATTGTTTACAATTATGAAATCAAAGTAGTGACATCCCTCACAATTAATATACCTATACTGCTATACAGTGCTCTCCAAAAGTACTGAAGGCATATTCCATATGTTCACTGGCCCGCTGCGACTAGCTGACGCAGTACGCAGGTAGGGGCTGCCATTAGCCGGGAGGGATTCCTCCCGGTAGCGTGCATGCGCATCTCTGCCTTTAACATTGAAAATGCGTGGACCAGAAGTGTTCCCCAGTCTAAAAATAGCACAGCCAATCAGAAAATTCAGTGCTTAGCCAAACAGCCATGGGAGATGGACAGCACCGGCCTGCCTATCGCATTTACGCTTAGGCAGGTCCCAGCCAAGTTCCATATCTAATTTTTGGTTTATACATGCTGATATGCTTGTGTGTTTGACTGTCAATTCCATGTCATGATTAACAACACTTAATCATTTGTTAATAGGCCTTCTATAGCTATATACTGTTTCTAGACAAATTCGACAAATATTAAATATAACAAAAGAGGAACTGTATACACTGTGCCTGTAGATCATTTTTAGATCCAAATAAATTGAGTCTCCACAAAAACAGCCTTGCAAGGTTTTACAGTGATATCCGAGGCCCAGGATGTGGGGGGGGGGGGGGTACAAAACTAACGTGGCAGGGACAGGGGACACATCATTTTTAGATTGGAAAGGGAAATAACTTCAGATTCTACTGAGAACGCCTCAAAAATAGAAAATTTTTTACTTACTAATAACTGTAAACGAAGATATATTGGCTAATTCATATGGCTTACAATATGGGAAGATATTCTTGCGCCATACAGCTTCTTGAAATACTCAATAATATCATATTTAAAAACATAAAGGTGGCCTGAGTTACCCTGAGATTTTGACTGGGAGGTTGGCCCTGACTCTAAGATAGGTTGGCCCCAGTCAAGAACTTATGGAAGGCTAGCTAAGGCTGCCCCCCCCCCCCCCCCCCCCCACCAGAAGTTGCTGGGGAGGCGTGATAGATGCTCCCTTCACCATTGTTTACCAAATGATTGCTTTATGAACTGAATGATGGCCCCTTGGCCAACGATGGTGCCATACCAATGCTCACCATCCAACTTACTGATGCAGTCTTGGTGCCATATTGGTCACACATTTGTTGGGTGCCTTAAGTTTTGCCTACAGACTTGGTAATTATGGCTCCTACTTTAGCTTGTTTAGCTGGAGTCTATGATTACAGTCTGTGAAGGACTATGAAATTATTTGCTGCCTCAAAGACTGTATGTGTTGCTTTTGGAATTGATAAAAACTCACTTAGCGCATTATACTTCGATGGTAAGACTGTTGAATGGAGTAAAGTGAAGCACTTAGGAAATCACCTTCGCTTGTTTGAAAGCAAATGTTGCCCATTTTATGGCAGTCAAGCCTGGGACTTGAGTATGCCTTGTTTAAGCAAGATAGAGACTGCCTGGAAGAAATGTTGCAAGCGTGTATGAGCATGATTATGATGAGGACTACCAATGACAATGCCCTCGTTCTGTCTTTGTGCAGAAAAGCGAGCTTACAAGTTTTATCAGCTGGGTGTTAGGTTTAAACTAAATATCCTGAACAACAGTTTCTTGTACAATGGACTTATAAACCAAAACTGTAAACATCATGTTGGCATTGTGCTGTTAGCTGTCTCCAGTTCAAGTTTAAACCGTATGTGCCAACAATGGTAGAAGAACTTATGGAACGTTGGGACAATTAAGACTCTTCTCCTTCCAGGCTAAACTGTTGCTGAAACTGACTTTATGTGTTGAAAGCTTATGTACAATTTTAATTCATACAAATTTACTTTATGCGAATAAATTCATAATAATAATATTAATACCAACCAGGGCCGTAGCCTGCGGGGGGGGGGGACCCCTAGAATTATATATTTATGTTACTGAACATCAGAAGTGTTACTTTGACTGCCCCCCTAGGGTACGGCCTAGAAAACCTAAACCATGTATATAGTACCGACTTCCTTTAGGATGGATCTACGTATTTGGTTATTTCATTTGGACAATTTAGACAACCATGATGACTTTGAGGGACAGGACATAGACTGAGATCAATGAGTTCTAAAGGTTAAAAGAAAATACACCAGAGGGCGACACGAATCAGTCTGAAATTTACTAACGCGACATCTGGTGTATTCCATCAGAACTGCAACTCAAAACAACTCCAAGTGTCAAGGATGACAGCCGTGATAACACATGTCCTGAGGTATTTCACATGTTTTAACTAACTTTCACTTGTTGTCTGTGACTAAAATAAAACGCAGAACTATTGCAATGTCACATTTATTGGGTTATAACTGACTAGGACGGCTTGGATGTACATGGCATTATATAACATTAACACTTACAATATTAAACTTAAAGTTTATCATCAATGAATATACAGTGTAAATATAGTGTAAAGCAACCTTAGTATTGGAATGTCCAGCATTCCATTTACCCTCTTTGAACAATTAATTGCAAACAATTGAAATAAACAAAAGAATTGATATCATGATCATCTCATACCACTGATACTATCTAGTCATGGACCTTTGAAATTATCAGCAAGTGTATGCATTCTTAAACATGATAGAAATATATTCAGGTGTTCATTCATTCCGACTCGTTCATATCTTGATGTGACCCACTGATCTCTGTGACACTATGCAAGCTATCGTCGTCTGGCATGATATCAGAGCTGGAGGAACTGTGACTAATGTTATTTTCCGCAGTTGTCTCCAAGTCGGATTGGCTCGACTGGGAATCTCGTTGGGATGTTTGCAGATTTCCACTTTGGAATTCATTATCTAGCTCCGATTGTAATTGTTCCGGTTGTTGAGATTGTTCTATTTGTTCAGGCCAAACATACACAGGCGAGGTTCTCAGTCTTGGTGAGGGCAAAGAATGAGTGTAGGACAAAGGCTTCGGATGAGAATCACTGGTTTTGCAAGCTTCCTCGTAAGACGGCAAGCTAGAGGTTGATCGATGAAGGTGCGGAACTTGGGTATAAAGTGTCCCGTCATTGGCAGTTACAGGTGGAACGGGTACCGATGACAATTCACTAGCGAGTTGAGGTGTCGATATTGCTTCTGAATATGACGGCAAACCATGGAAATGAACAGTAAACGATGTCTCCATAGCTCGATGATGTGAACTGTTACTTCTGTTATGGCCATCGCTGGTGTTTTGTGATTCACTATCTGCGGAAACTTCTTGACTCGAATCGTCGGAGTCTAGTTGCTGACTAGAATCAGACACTGCGGAGTCGTTTGGATTTGGAGATTGAGTATAAACGCATTTGAAACAAAAGATACACAATCGACAGCGTTCCTTTTTGAACACACCTTTTACTATCATCACAGTGCAGATTGTGCAAATGGCACCTATTCCAAAAAGCGTCAATATTAGTGAAACTAAAATATCTTGGATTCTTTGTTTCTGTTCTAATTTCATTAAGGCAATTTTTACATCAATTTCAGATTCTACGTTCCCCTTAGAACCTGTTTCTACAGGCTCCGTAGGACTTGTATCGGTGACGACAGTAGGATCTGAACCTGCTTCGTTTGTTGTTGAGTCTAATACTCTTTGTGTGGTAGATGATGTTGTTGATGTTGTTGATGTCGTTAAAGTTGTCGAGAATGGTTTTTTAGTTGTGATGGTTTCGACCTCTCTTGGTTGGCCCAACGGAATCATACTTCTATCTCTACCTCCCCCTGGTCCCCTTTCACTTCTGCCTCCGGGAAACGAAGGATATGCATCTGGATTGCCTGATCCCATGTTTTGAGGAGGTGGCAATGCTCCAATAGGAATCATCCAACTGGTAATCGTTTGGTCATTTTCTGTGGAAGTTGGTGTCGATTGAGTGGTACCGATTGTTACTTCATCGTTGTTTTGTGATGTTTGTTCTGTAGTGACTTCGAACTCATAACCGGTGAAGTTGTATTGGTTAGTGACATTGCTGACCGCCCATTGGTTCACCTTTGTGTGCTGTTGTTCATCTGCAATAAATGAAATGATAATAAAGTACGGAGCTATTTACAGTTAGTTTCATTAAAAATGGCCTATCAAATTGAACATAGACGAAGCCAGACCACTCTTGCTGTACGATGCTACTTGCCACTAATCAGAACTGTCCGGCTAAAGCCATTGAAACTAATGTAATGCATTTGTAAAGAAAGACTTGAGAGTTATGGTATGGACAGTGGAGCAGCCTGAATGTCAGACCTTTATCTCATGTGTATGCTTCAGCAGGACAAGTCGAAACAAATTCATTACTGCTTGTTCAATCAAACTGACCACACGGAGTCCCAGCAACACACCACAACTGACCGTGTGACGTATGCGAGTGAGAGCATAAAGCAAGCAATGAACTAGTGGGTGGGGAGGGGGCAATTGAATCAAATAATTAAAACTTGCTTCAATACCTTCTGGCCCACATTGATTTTGAAGACCCTCCCTTGAATCAACAATTATTTGGGCAAACAACAAACTTAGGGATTGGCCAGAGCTTCTTATAACAGCATGATATCACATCAACACTTCTGTAAATCCCAAGTGTGAAATGTAGTCAGTTTGATTGAATGCTCAAGAACACTTCGGCGACTACTGACTGGCCAAAGCTTTAGCCCATGGCCACCGAGCAGGAAGAGAGCTATGTTACGTTTAAAAATATTAAGAATAAGATATGGGGGAGTTGGACAGTCATAGCTGGAGTTTGCCCGAGCTACTAAGCTGTTCACTTTAGCGCCGTTTTTTATTATTGGTTATTCATTGTGGACGCTAGTTCACAGGCAGAGAACACTGCAAAGGCTGAGTTGGCGCAAATCTTTTCAATAAGCAGGGGCAAAAAAACCGCTTATAACTTTGTTAATATTTGTGCTAGACATTAAAAAGTTGTGTACTGTAGTATTTTCATCACCCGAAACTGATTTTAGCATTAGCATTTCTTTAATTACCCCTAAACTCACGTGACACGCGATTTCAGGTCAGCCAACTCGGCATATGGTTTGTCCTCTGACTGTGAACATGTATACACAATGAATAACCGATAAATAACGGCGCTTAAGTGAACAGCAGATCGCTCGGGCAAAGCTGGAGTGTGCATAACGCAGAGCACTGTGTTGGCCACTGGGGTTTGAGGTCTTCACCCACAGTGTTACTACTCTAGCCACGAGGTGACACAGGACTTTCAAGGCCAAACACTGAGGGAACTGATTATATACTGGCCCTGGCAATCCCATAATCCTTTGTGCTTGGCTTATGCAAATAAGGAAGTGACCAATCTTTGTATTCCTAATCTGTATATTGTCTAAGATCAGGTCCGTACAACTTTCGATGTTCAATAATCAGGATAATATCGGTCATGTTTCTTGCTAAGTTTTCTGTCATAAACGCATAAAATCGTGATACAAATAGTCAGGAAATGTTTACATTTCCTCCTTGTGTGGACATAGTGCAGGAGAAACTTTTCACTTTTTGCAGCTTTGTGTTTTCTTAAGGTCAGATCGCAATTTTAGGGATGTTGTGAATACCATCTCCAATAAAGTCAGTTAAACGTACCTGCACTTAATGTTTGCTGTACACATTTCTTTTTTGCATTTTTCATTTTTGGAGTAAATGTTGACATTAAAAATACATTGCAATGAACTAAATGACACTGTTGTAAAAAAAGAAATATAAACTTCAAACTGAAGAGTGTGATTTATTTTATATGAAGTTTAATGCAGAAGCTCCCTATTAAGACCACTTTTGGGGGAAAATTCGATTGTCCTATTGATGAGGTGGCCTTAATATTGAGATAAGGGGAAAATCACAATCAAGTGAATCCTTTTGTTATGTAAAATTGCCAAGTTTTACATTTAGCGTTGCTTAAGGTCCCTTCACACATAGCCGGATCAGATGCCGGATTGTCCAGGAGTATAGCTCCGGCAAACTCCGGTAATAGCGTGTAGACCTCGTGTTTATTTCCGGCATTGTCCCGGCCGATCCGGGACCACCTTGGGACTCCGGGAAAAAAATTAAACATGTTCAATTTTTCATGCCGGAGGTCCCGGAGTATTTAATCCGTGTAGACTCCCAGTAGACTTCGCCGATCTCCGGGAATCTCCGTATTGACTCGGGCATACTTTGTGGTATCTCCGGCTACGTCCGGCGTCAACCGGGCATGAATAATTCGCCGCCATTAACGCCGGAGAGTACAAGGCCTAACACGGTTCCACACAAATAAACACGGTGTAAAGACCGGTTATATCCTTGAAGGCACTGTGTAAAATCCGGTTCACTCCGCACTCTTCCGGGACACTCGTGTTACCTCCTTGTTGAGACCGTATTGACATCGTGTACACATCGCCAAACATTTCTTTTTTGTTGACATTTAACAGCTCTTTGATCTCGGAACCCCCCGGAGTGAATAACATTTGACTCCGGGGCACTCCGGCGTCTGATCCGGCTATGTGTGAAGGGGCCTTTAGTATGAAGTAGAGGGTCATACTTTTGATAGAAAATTTATATGGTCATATTTTTTATGCAAAACGCAGAGGGTCATAATTTTGATGCAAAATGTACAGGGTCACAATTCTGCAAAATGTAGTTATGGGAAAAAACCGAGCGACATTGATAATGGGGGGTGGGGTCTCAAAAATGGTCAGGCGTTGGCTAATTAATAGTGAGGAGACCTTTAATTGGAAATGAACTAGATGTAAAATGTCATTTATGGCATACATTTGTATTTTGTGAGATCCCACCTTAAAGCTCCGCTGTTTGTCAAAATTACTATTTTCTAAAACTTGATCAAAATGATTGAAAATCACCTTATTTCATCAAGGCACACTAAATATGTGTAAGCTAATGAATCTATCGGGCGATAATTACAAAAAAATATATGATACATTAAAAGAAATCAAGACCAAGAAATTGGAAATACAATGGAAATGGCATCATCACCCATTTTTGAGTATCGTGACGTCATCACTTGGTTTGTTTACATATTGGATTTTCGATGGCATGAAAAATTAAATACTAGGTGAAGTTTATTTATTTTATAGAGAGATAGTGAACCCAGCAAGGCTCTGGATGGTATTAAGAAGACAATGAAGTGAATGCAATAGATTTTGGCCACTGTCATTTTGAGTGCCAATCCAGCTTTAAGCTTTTAAAGATTTAATGTTACATGTAACTAAAGGTTTTTGGGAGGCAGTTATGGTATAAGCCATCCTTCAGTGACTTCTATTATTAAAAATGGGCTTTTTTTTCAAGATAACATATAAAAACAATGGGTTGAGTAGGACGTCCTATCTACTAAGTTTTCCCCAAAATTGCAAAAAATTGATTTTTTGTTAAATAATTGGCCAATGTCAAACATCTTTTGACTGGTTTAGGCCGAATGATTTTTGGCAAGTGCGCTCATTTTGAGGTTAAATTATAAAATTGTAGCCCTCTGAGGCAAGTACTTTCTACTTCGGAGGGTTAATTAATTGGTTAAAAGCGAGAGTTAGTTGCTTTAAGCCCTCTTCACACATAGCCGGATCAGACGCCGGAGCATCCCGGAGTATCACTCCGGCATACTCCGGGTAATATCGTGTAGACCTCGTGTTTATTTCCGGCATTATCCAGGGTGATCCGAGACCACCGTGGGCCTCCGGGGGAAAAATTAAACATGTTCAATTTTTCATGCCGGAGGTCCCAGAGTAATTTAATTCCTGTTGATCCGTGTAGACTACCAGTAGACTCCGCCGATCTCCGGGAATCTCCGTATTGACTCCGGCATACTTCGTGTTATCTCCAGCTAAGTCCGGCGTCAACCGGGCATGAAAATTTCACCGCCATGTACGCCGGAAAGTAAAAGCACCAACACGGTTCCACACCAATGAACATGGTGTAAAGATCGGTTATATCTGCGAAGGCACCGTGTAAAGTCCGGTTCACTCCGCACTCTTCTGGGACAGTCTTGTTAACTCCGTGTTGCTCCTTGTTGACACCGTATTGCCATCGTGTACACACCGGCAAACATTTCTTTTTTGTTGACATTTTCAGCTCTTTGATCCCGGACCACCCCGGAGTGAAAGAAATTTTACTCCGGGACACTCCGGCGTCTGAATCGGCTATGTGTGAAGGGGGCTTTACTGTAAAAATGTATACTGTAGCGGAGGGTATTATCGACACTCACATTAGAATGTTAACAATTTTGTTAACAAACTAATTTACGTGTCGATAATACCCGCCCTGTCGATAATACCCTCCATTTCGGTAAAGCATTAAAAATTGAAGTTGAAATTAATAGAAAATATATAAAAGTTAAAATAATGAAATTTGCAGAAATTGAAAGTTGAAACTAAGACGTATATAAGTTGAAAGTAAATAAAATATTAATCATAATCTAACCAACAGTTATTATCATATAAATATGACACATTTCCTTCAGTTTCATATTCCCACGATTTTGTACATTTCCAGGAATGAATGATTAATTCCTGACTATAATAAGACACCTGACTTTAAATCGTGACTTTTTTTCCCCAATTCATGCATGACCTTCAAGAATTCTTTTGATAGTAACTTTGACTCAGAATGCTGACCTTTGACCTCGTACTCTTAAGGCCAGTGTTATTGTTTATTGACGGAAATGTTAAGTCCTTAAGTCATGCAGAGCTATATATAGCTCACAGAAATATGATTTGGAAAGTGCATGATATTTTAGACTCTAGATTATAGACCATCCATTTAAGAAATATGTTTAAATTGTATACTGTTGAATAATTAACTAAATTAATATATGTAGATAAATTAAATTAAACAAATAATGAATTAGATTATTATAGAAACAACATGAAAAAGATAATGTCAAAAAATAAAATAAAATGTGTATCCCTTATTATTTGGCTGAAATTATTTTATTTATTACTAATATTTAATAAGCATGATAAACCTATAGTAAAATAACTTCATAAGAAAATATTTAAAAAAAATGTACACTGATATTTTTGCTGAAATTACATTATTCACCTTAAAATAGTTGGATGATTTCATGTAAAAAAAATTAAAATAATAATAAAATTGAATAAAATATTAAAATCTGCGTAGGACCTACTGTCACATATATTTAATGATATTTTAATTATGAATATTGTAATTATAAAATTTTACCTTTTGCGTAATAGACGACTTGCAAGGTTACTATGGCAGCCATTAGCCCCACAAGAACGACAATTATTGTAACAATCCAGAAACAACAAACTTTTTTACATCTCTGAGCTATCACCAAGTCACTGTCTGGAAATTCCATCTGAAAATATACAAGAAAATATATTTTAGAAAATGTTAAATTCTTTTTTTTTGATTCCATGAGGTAAACATCTGAGAATTATGTAAAAAAAATCATGATTATTTTGCACGTATAAGATAGTACATGAATATACTAGAAGACCCACCCATGGGGGTAAATGTGTAATAACATGGTGTGGATTCCGAGCAGCCTTATCATCTCATCATTACTTCATGCGCATCATCCCCGCTGGATGTCGTTCGGATGAGACGTTCAATTGGTTGGCGGTCCCTTGCACTCAGTGTCTATGCTGAGGCAAGTAAAAGATACTTTCCATATCTATCTATCTATCTATCCACCTATCTATCTGTCTATCTATCTACCTATCTATTTATCTATTTATCTATCTATCTACCTATCTATCTATCTATCTATCCATCTACCTATCTATCTGTCTATCTACCTATCTATCTATCTACCTATCTATCTATCTATCTATCTATTTATATATCTGTCTTTCTACCTATCTACCTGCCTATCTATCTTTATATCTATTTATCTATCTACCTATCCATCTATCCATCTATCCACCTATCTATCTATCTCCCTATCTATCTGTCTAACTACCTATCTCCCTATCTATCTATTTATCTATCTATATGTCTATCTGCAGTATTTAACCCCATATAATTGTGTTTTGTGGTGATTTTAATGTCTCAAAACGTTTTAAATGTATTATATAAATTTCACTATTTTTTCCTGTACCATGCAGAGCTGGGCACTGAATCGAACACATGTTGTGTGTCCATAAAATGGGCCAACCAGAACATATCGCTATCTCGTGAAGTGATTTTAATTGAAACATGCTTGAATAAACCATTGGATCCCGTGCCATGGCGCGCAGGGTACTGAATATGTACTTAAATATCGGGTACAGGGTCAGGATATGCGGAACGATTTTGTTTTGATTGTCAAGCCTATTTAGTGTGTGATCAGAAAGAGGGGAATTTATTATACAAGTGACCTATCTATCTATCTATCTATCCATCTATCCATTTATCTATCTATCTATCTATCTGTCTATCTATCCATCTATATATCCATCCATCTATCTATCTATCTGTCTATCGGGGCGAGGGCCTAGCTCAGAGGTAGCGCTCTGGGCTTCCAACCGCTGGGTCTTGGGTTCGATTTCCGGTCAAGCCCAAGTTGGATGGCTGTTTCATCCTTCGTCTCATTGCCATGGTCTCTGCCTGTCCTAATTAGCCCAACTGGTGCAGAAATCTTGATTTCAATGATCATAATACGTGAAGTTCATATTTCTGTGGTTTTAATGGTGAGGTGTTCTTAGAACGGCCACTTCGCTTACTAAGACCACCTCACTATTAATTACACCAACAATACATTTTATCTCTCTGTTAAGACCACCTCACAATTACAACCAGAAAATTTCTGCATCATTTAAAGGGTGGTCTGAAGTTTTTTTTTTTGCTGAATAGAAATTGATAAATTTATGATTGCAATGTATCTAGATTCATACATTGCCAAATGTGCCATGCGCGTTTTCCATGAGAAGGATAAACGCATGGAAAACGCATGGTTTGAGCTAGTTATAATGAGGCAAAAACCATGCGTTTATCCAAACGCATGGAAAATGCGCGTGGCACAATTTGCCATGTATAATGTATTAAATAAATGGGGGCATTCCAAAGTTTTCTATCTCTATTTTCACACCATTACCAGGAAATTATTTCACACCGATAAATATTGGGGTAGTCTAGTTGTAAAAGCATAAGTTGGTTCCAATAAATGTCCCATGTAGGTGCTAGCTAGTGGGTCTGAAGTTTATAGGACCAGCTGCAGGCAGACGTAAAGATGAGATGGTAAGGATGCTTGGAGTCCTCTGCCCACGACATGTCACAGTTACACATTTACCCCCATGGGTGGGGTCTTTAACTTTCCCCCAGCATAGGCACTCTACTGTAGGAGTTATGCATCTCAACAGAATGCCTTTAATATGTAATCAAAATATATATTTGTAAATAAAATAGATTTGGTGATCATATCTATGCTAAACAGCTGTTCGTACTAAATATTAATAATGTATAATGAATTATGAATGATAATACTTAAATTACATATAGTATTACAAGTCTGATATTGTGATATTACACTAACTTAAGTGCATGCATATGAAACTAGAAAACGCCAATTTAAGTGATTAATGAAAACTCACAATGAACATTATATGAAAAGATATTCATTATAATATGCAGGGGACATTCGTATTCAGAAATAAAGAGTTCTCAGCATGGGCTATCTCTGTTTATAAATAGTTCTTTTAGTTTTTTAGTTCGAGGTTTATGGTTGGCTGAACGTAATGAATAGTTTTGAAGTTTCGTGTGATGGATAGGAAATTTGAAGATTACTGACAAAACTAATAAACAAACAAGCAAAACACACAAAAATAAAGTAGAATTTTTTCCCTAAAAATATTTTAAACTAGTGCTTCTTCCTCAAAAATGGTTGAAAAAGAAGGTATTTTAAATATATTTTAAACTAGTGCTTCTTCCTCAAAAATGGTTGAAAAAAAAAAGTATTTTACTTTCTTTTTCAACCATTTTTGAGAAAGAAGAACTAATTTAAAATATATTTAGGGAACAAATTGACACAGAAATATGAAAAACAAAACATCTGTGTGGCATAGTGGTTGAACCATTGGCCAGCTCTGCTGTGCTGAGGGTCCTGGGTTTGAATCCCAGCAGCCTAGGCACTCTTCGTGAGCTACATCTCAGCTGGATGTTGATCCATGAGACATTAGATTAGCGGTGCCTTGTACGCGGTGTCTATGCTGAGACAAGTCAAAGAACCCACCCATGAGGTTATTGTATAACATGGCTGCAAGCAGCCTTATCATCTTATCATTACATCTGCTGATCATATAAGTGAGGCTTCTAACTAGTAGCATACAACACAACACAACACAATACAATACAATACAAATATCATCAAATAAATCATTTACCTGTTAAACAATGGTAAAACATCACATTCTTGATAGGTGTAAATCCTCAAATGCAGTTCCTGTCATCCTTGAACTTTCAAATGCACTTCGAAGATCAATAATCTCAGTTAAGGCGTGGAAAGGGGGAGCCTTTTGAATCAATAAACAGTACTATGCACAGCCTGGTATTTTCTTCGTGTAAATAAATATTGTGTGGTTGTTCCTGAACCTTGGAATTCTTTTATGGCAAAGGATCCAAAATTATGTAGATGACATGTATTGAAAATGGAGTGCTGGATCCAGCGATATGCAGATGACAATCATTGAATGAATTATCGGATCCAGAGTTATGTGTATATATGAATGGCACCGGTTGAATATACAGCAAAGAATCCAGTGATATTATTTGTAATAATAATTTCATATGTATGTACACATTTTATGTGTATGACACTCGTTGCAGTTAGTAATGGATCCAAAGCTATGAAGATGACATTAGTGTATGCCCTCCTTTGATCCTGTGAATTGACTGTATGATGCTTTTTCGCTCAGATCCTTGTGAGGTGTGTGTGTTTATAGTAATGCATGAAACAGGCTAAACGTAGGCGCTGATCGGTGTGAGTAAGTCTTGTCAACCGGCACGAAACGCTTAGGAGTTACGTAGATGACATCGCACTTCGGTGGATCCTTAAGTTTGGATCCGAGGTGTGAATAACCTTCGTGTATTTTTCGCTTTTCGGGTAAAAAAGTAAATGTAAAGACCCGCTCCACTGGTGTTTTTGTGTGTATGGCAGGTACTATAATGAATATATGTCACTCCATGGCTGTGTCGAGTGGAGCGTTTGGCTCTAAGGAAGTTATGAGAAAATACTAGCGGCGTGACACAGTGTGTGACCGTGTGGTGGGGGAATAGAGGTCAGTCAGCCCAGGTACATGCTCCATTAGGCATGGCAAGGTAATAGGTATGGTTATTGACGGTTAAATAATTGTATCATTAACAGTTATTATGCAAATGAGGTAGAAAGAGGTCAATTATAATTGTATCATTAACAGTGATTATGCAAATGAGGTTGAAAGAGGTCAACCATAATTGGATCATTGTATTATATATTAACAGTTATTATTCTAATGAGGTAGAAAGAGGTCAACCATAATTGGATCATTAACAGTTAATATGCAAATGAGGTAGAAAAGGGTCAACCATAATTGGATTATTAACAGTTATTATTCAAATGAGGTAGAAAGAGGTCAACCATAATTGTATCATTAACAATTATTATTCAAATGAGGTAGAAAGAGGTCAACCATAATTGTATCATTAACAATTATTATTCTAATGAGGTAGAAAGAGGTCAACCATAATTGATCAGTTATTATGCAAATGAGGTTACAGAGGACAACCGTATATAATATTATTATGCGTGGTCAAAATGTGTTATTAACAGGTCCTTAGTTCATTACTAGTTACAATGCTTAAATTATGCAGATGAGATAATTTGCATTAATTTGATAGATATTCAAGGATTTGTGGGAAAGTCTTATTACAAACTATTAGAGCTTTGATCTTCCAAAAATTGTTTTGCATATGATTAAATGGGTTATAGGCAGTTAGGTAATTGTGTCATTACATTAATTATGCAAATTAGGTAATTTGCAATTTCAATGGATGCTAAAGGGCCTTGTGGGAAAGTGTCATATTTTATGACAAATTATTAGAGCATCAAGAAAAGATGTATTTAGAAAATGAATGTATTTTGTGTAATATGGCAGGTTACCAGGATAAGTACTTTTTTATGCATAAAAAGTACTTTTATGTATCTTTTAAAGATATATAGCATGTTGTACAAGAAACTTCTTTCCATCTTAAGTTAAGCCTGTTTATTCTTCAGACTGTTAAAACAAATATATTACATGGGTTTGAATATTTTCGGTGTTGTTTTTGTTCCTTGAAAACTATGAAAAGCACAAATTAAAATTTAGTGGTTATTGGTTATTTAAAAACTCAATTTCTTTGCAAATGTATTCTTATTTTAATGTGTTTCACTTAAACCTACACAGAATATAATATAATAAAATAAAATATAATAAGATAGAATAGAATAGAATAGAATAGAATTATTAAATCTCGTAAGAGGTACTTGCCCGCTCGCGTCAAGTAAAAGATGGATTAATAAATGAAAAAAAATAAAAATATGATTCATAATTAAATCTGTTTAATAACGTCATGAATAATATTAATCAAGATTGTTCCAGATTTAAGTAAATTTTATATGTATACAGAAAGTTAAATAATACAGTAAAAATTGGATAAATGTAATATTGGCTGTATGAGCATCAGGTATTTCTTTAATTTGAGCACTGTGTCAGTTGATTTCTGAACACGCCAAGGGCTGACTCATTCTGGGGCCATGCATTGCATAATAATGGGGTCTGCTGCCAGAGGGGTTATTGTGGTTCTCTTGCCCTTTTAAGGTTATTTCCAGGTGGGTGGGGGTATTTTGTAATCAAAATTTCAAATACATGGTATATTTCAGCATAAACTAGGATGTATATGTAAAATATGACTCTGTTCCTGTATAATTATACAGTTGTGGCAAAAGTTCCCGAACACCCGTTAAATGTACACAATTTTAATATAATAAAAAATCTTGGAGTGGAATTTCGCCATTAAGACCATCTTTGGTGTACATTTTGCTGGTCTTAATGGTGAGGTGGTCTTGATAGTGAGCTGGTTTTTAATAGTGAGGTGGCCTTAATAGTGAGGTGGTCTTAATAGTTAGGTGGTTTTAATAGTGAGGTGGTCTTAATAGTGAGGTGGTTTTAATAGTGAGCTGGTCTTAAATAGTGAGCTGGTCTTTAATAATCAGGTGGCCTTAGTAGTGAGGTGGTCTTAATAATCAGGTGGCCTTAATGGTGAGGTGGTCTTGATAGAGAGGTAAAATGCAATTTTAAGAATACACTTGGGTCCAAAAAGGGGTGGTCGTAATTCATGGTGAAGTGGTCTTTTAGTGGGGTGTTCTTAAATTGGGGTTACACTGTATTAATATTTATTTGCACTTTAGAAGTGTTTATGCTGTTCCGAATCAAACACTTAATGTCACTGAGCATTTAATAGGTCAAACAAGAGCTAGGAATGTTTTATAAAACATTTTTTAAGGGTTCGGCATTTTAGGGTCCTTAAATATGTTTAAAAGTTGTCGGTACTTGTTTTAATTTTACCAGTTAATGCACATTTGCTGATCACTATAATTAAAAGATAGATAGATAGATAGATAGATAGATAGATAATAGATAATATATAGCTAATAGATAGACAGCTAGATAGATAGACAGCTAGACAGATAGCTAGATAGATAGATAGACAGCTAGATAGACATCTAGATAGATAGATGGATAGATGGATGGATAGATAGACAGACAGCTAGGCAGACAGACAGACTAGCTTAAGTTTCTTTAAATAACTTTTGACTTCAATTAATTTCGACTTCCTTACCAATCCAACAAATATCCAACCAACCGTGTCGGGTCATGACCTCATGACGCCAGAGGCATTGTCTGTGACGTCACAGGAAGTGGTTCTGTTCAGCTCGTGATTGTTAGTTCCTTGTAGAACCCTTTAGAATATTTAGAATTCCTTCAACATTATTGGGAAAATGGGTGCCACCCAATGGCATGGCACAACACACAAAATATGGTGTTAAGCATTGTTTGGTTTATGCAAATAATCTACACATTTCCCAGACTAAAAGGTGTGATCAGACTTCAAGGAACATGACAGGCCTCTTGCAGACATATTTGAAATGCAAAAAAAATTATTCCTCATATTAAAAAAAAACTTTCACTTTGAGAAATCTATTTTTAAAATGGAATTTTACATGATTTTAATTTTTTTTTTTTATAAAGGATCATACATTTCTGTTTATTTCGAGACATTATATTTCAATGAAAATCTCTTCGAATATTAGATTAGTCAAAGCGACTAACTTTATAAACATTTTGACTAACTTTTAAAGACATTTTTGTACTAACTTAGCTATTAATTATGGAAATATTGCGACCGAGTTTAGAATGACTGAAATCCCATAGCCACTTTTGAATAACAATTTAGTTGGCTTTGTCTCAGATGTGAGTCAACTTTGGTCAATGTGTCTGTCGTTAGTCATATTGACTAACTTATTAGTCAGAGACAGGTCGCTTAGACCATTGACAAAGACTGAGTGATGTGTGCAATAAAGCTGACTTACTCATTAGACAACCACAGTGATGGCACTTGTGTGAGCTCTTAAGCCCTTGAGGTTAACCCATTGGCTGAATACTTCATAGGGAGTTGAGAAAGACTCAGGATTGGCCCGCCATGGGTGTAATTGTGAAGTCGCCAGATAGAATTTTATTTTAATTTTTTTGCCTCAGAAGAATATTTTACTTATATTCGACTAACCGGCAGGACCCCGCGCTACCACAAGAATAGACCGGGAAGCAGTTTAAGGAATAAAAATAAAATTAAAGCGAGGGAAATTTTTTTTCATATGCACTGGTACATTCTATAAGGCCGCGTAACCCGCGACAGGAATATTTATAAGAATGTCCTTACTTTATAGCAAAGTTTCATGCACCCAACTTTCATTCATTTATGTTATGATAATATGTGATTGAAATATGATCAATAAACATTCATTTTTTTTCCTTTTCTTTTTGACAGACCAGCCAGGCGAATCGCTGTTCTCAGCCAACATCTTGTAAGTCAAAGAATTTGCTAAAAAAATTCATTTAAATTCTGATTTAATACCGCCAAATTTGAATCATTTGAAATGCTAACTGTAATGACAAGACGACTCAATATAAAGATTTCATATTTATTCACAAGAAATTGTGTGTGAACAGGTGAAAGTAAAGGATAAATATCTTATATTATTTGAAAATATATCATAAGAATAATCTTTTTAGGCTACATGATAAAATCTGCTTGGAAACGAGTAAGAAGAATTCATATAAAATAATAAAAATTTCATATTTATGATATGAAAAATCATTGTAAAAATAAACGATTACAAATCTCATATTCATGAAAAATTCATCTTGGAAATTTTTTCAGCGAATGTGTTCAACATCTTCCGGGAACTCTGATGTTCTCCTTCAAAGAAAAGACACGAAAGGGGTGATCACCCTCAACCGACCGAAAGCCCTAAATGCCCTTGACCTTTCTATGATTGGGAAGATTTTTCCTCAACTTAAGGTATGTGCTGCGCATTGTAATGAAATGTGAATACAAAATGGTGTATCCACGAGCGCTTGAATTAATGGATACATGCAAAGAGCAGAAATAGTAAGATGGGACACTCGCACATTTTTGTAAGCTATATTGTGATGTAGTGTCCCGGGCCTCAGCAGTGACCCCACCTTCTAGCACTTGGCTAGAAGGGATATCCTTTGTGGCCGAATGGTTAGAGGTGTGGGTAAAAGCTGATCATGACATGGTGGACACAATCCGGGCACCTCTGTGAGCATAAATTAGGGGTTGAAGGCCAGGGTAGGCAGTGCGAATCCCGCTCACAGGGGGTATATAAATAGAATTGCGATGTTTGACTTGTGATGTTAGTCAAAATCGCAAGAAAGTATGGGGGATGTGATGTAGTGTCCCGGGCCTCAGCAGTGACCCCACCTTCTAGCACTTGGCTAGAAGGGATATCCTTTGTGGCCGAATGGTTAGAGGTGTGGGTAAAGCTGCTCATGACAAAATGTTATGGGGTTATGGGGAATAGTTACCGTGACAAAAAAGCTACTTTTAGCATGACGTCATCACCTGAGCTCTTTTCTAACTACAGAAATGCCCTGTTATGAGACAACATGTGTTCAAATGCCTTTTGAAATAATTTCATATCACATTTTAAGCATTTTGAACGTTTTATAATGAGATATAGGGGCCCTGCAGAGTAAATAAGCAACCTCAACTGGTGTCTTATCTAAAAAGTATATCAGGTCCAGTGGTGCAGTAACTACACTGTTCTATGACCTCAAAGTCGGTGAGTCCCACCCCAAACAGCCATTTGAATCAGTTTCTTACTCTTTATTTATAAATTATAAATGGCACTAAGAAATAATTCAAGGGCTCATGGGTGTATTATATAGAATGTATGTCATAGAAGTATTTTATACTGTTTAATACTGCACTGTACTAATGAAT
This sequence comes from Alitta virens, assembly GCA_932294295.1. Lineage (NCBI taxonomy): Eukaryota > Metazoa > Annelida > Polychaeta > Phyllodocida > Nereididae > Alitta > Alitta virens. The sequence goes on along the minus strand of OW028584.1, from coordinate 6,385,327 downwards.
AAGTAATTCCATTCAACGTAATTCATATTTTGAATGTTTTTCCTCTTTTTTAATATCAGAAATGGGAGGAAGATCCAGAGATGACGATGGTGATCATCAAAGGGACTGGAGGAAAAGCGTTTTGCGCCGGAGGAGATATCAGAGGTATGGTGCACAGAAAAAACTTCACCTGAAATCACATCCACTTCCACACTATATCCAATAATTTTCTTTTTTTTGTATAATGACTTGTACTAAACTATAAATGTGGTCAAGGCACAGAATCAAAAAACAATTAATGTAACTGCTGCTCAGCCAATCAGACACGGCGATTCATCAAAAGACTCGCCTGCTGAAAAGCGTGAAGGGGTTGCAACCACCTTTTTTAGACCAGCAAGTTTTCTTTGTGTGGTGGGAACTTCAATAGTTATTAAGACCACTTTTTGTCATATTAATTATTATATGGGGCGTTTATTTGGTCGAAATGACAAATATAGTTTCCCGAATATGAATCCCTCCCTGTAGGAAAAAGAAATCCTCAAGGCTTAATTAGAGAAACGAAATAGCAAAAGGCGGAAGAGTATTCCGCTCGAAATACGGTCACTCCCCAAAAGCTTCAGTAAATCATGTGCCAAGTTTTCCTTGAGACCTTTAGGCCTTAAATTGATTCATTTTTTGGGGGTGGGGAAATGTCCGATCCGAAGCTGAGCAGCCTCATCCACATTTTCTCTGGAATAAAAGCAATTTATGTAGCAGGGTTTGTACGGATGCTTGAATGTCACAATTTTCTTTCTGTAATTTTTGTGCCAGTGCAATCTAGCATTACAGGTCTATCCAAGTTTGAGTGGCTTAATTTCAAAGCATCCTGAATCATTTAGGTTCAAGTGCAAGTTTATTTACCCATTTATGTTAGTACAATGGTAGGGACGGGACGACTGGTGCCGTATACACCTATATCATTTATTTTCATCTATTAGTGAAGAAAGTTTGTTTTCTGATATGCGGACTTGTAATATTGATGTCATGAAAAACTTGTTAACAAGTAAGGACAAGGAATTTTGGATACAAACTGTACAAGCCAAACCTAAGTTAAGGACATATATCTCATTTAAAATTGATCTAAAAGAAGAAAACTACGTATGTAATAATTTAACAAAGAAAGTAAGGTCCGCTATGGCCAAATTACGTTGCGGTGTCTTGCCTATTAAAATCGAGACTGGTCGGTTTGTTAATTTAGCTTTAGAAGATGGAGTTTATGAGGTTTGCAATCTGAATGAGATAGAAGAAGATGAGTAAATGTGAACTGTATAATGAAATCAGAAATGAATTTTATGATAGTATATATTCTGTCAACATGCAAATTTTCCTGGTTTGACAAATTTACTTATTTAAATGATTAATGAACAATTGAAAACCAGTAGATATGTATTTCAATGTTATCAAATTAGGAGAAATATGTTATACAATAATTAGATTTTTTATTATTAATTATTAATTACTTTCCCGCTTAAGTTTGATTGATTTGTAGTGACAAATAAGCTGGGTCCATATATTGTGATTTTCTTTTTTCTTAGTTAGAAATATATATATATATATTGGACTTGTCAATAACGATTTTTATATTGTATCATATCATAATAATAATTTATTTTCATAAAAATAGAAAAACCTAAGTAGCGTAGACATATATTCACAAACAAAAATTCCCAATTACACATAAACAGAAATGATGACTAAAAATGGTCAAATAGTGAGAGAAAAGTTAAAAACAAATTTAGTGAGAGAAGAAAGATAAAGTAAAAAGACAAAAAAAAATAGAAAAGGAACAAAAATGGACAATATTTTTAATATATATAGACCAGTATATGATTACAGAAAAACCTTATAAATTGGCATTTTATATCTAAAGTTATTCTTATTTCCATCTGCTCGTCCCTTTTGTGAATGGTCCACGCAAATAATATTTTTCTGTTTGAATTTCCAAATGACTCCGTTCACTTCCTCATCTGGAAAAAAGAGAAAAATAGCGATCCTCTAAATCTACCTAGATCTTTAAGTAAAAATTATTACTCTTCGGTGGTATGTTTGTCTGTCTATTTAATACCAGTATCTTATGTTTGTCTGTCTTCTTTTTTTCAAATTCAGCGGTCACCGATGCCGGTAAAAAGGGCGATTTCAGCGTCGGGGAGCATTTTTTCAAAGAGGAGTACATTTTGAACAATGCAATAGGTATGATCATTTGGAATTCTGAATTGTATTTAATTATATAAAGCAATTATTGTGGTATATTTTGCATTTATGTTGCATAACAAATGAAGTTTCAAGGATGTGCGTGGGAATTGTAGTCGCATATTCGCATGAATGTATTTTATTTTCATCGGGGTCAACCTAGTACTTCAGTTCAGTGAATGTTAAAAAACTGACGAGTATCAAATATTAACTAAATGAATTTATTTTCATAAATATGTATCGCTCTTTTAAAACTCTTTTCACTGACTTATAAAAGTTTATTTTATTTTTTATTTATTTTCTACTCTAGCCACTTAAATCATAGAACTTGAGAGTTATATGCTTAAATGTTAAAAAGCACTGCGGCAATATACCAATTACACTATTGCAAAATATATCTAAGTACATTTTACGGTTGACCCGTAATCTTACAGCAATTGAGAAATGATATAGGATCCCAGTAGTTTTTTTGTTATTTTCATGAACATGAAATTTGACCTTCGGAATTTTAGAGGACGAAATCGATCATCTGGGAAGAGGGCTTGCAGCTTTATCTCATATTACTATCTAACACTTTTAAAAAGGTCTATTATCCAATTAAATTTGTTTTTGCAGGAACTCTAGCAATACCATGGGTAGCGATCATCGATGGAATTACGATGGGTGGGGTGAGTATAATTAATATTTTGCGCCCATCCCTGATAAGTTTTTACTCGTTGCTTACTTTACATGCACTTTATGATCAAAGAATTCAGTAGATCTATGTTGATAAAAAATAGATTAAGGAAGTGAAAATTTATCCTATTTCAACTAATGTGACAAAATAAGGAATGGTTCAGGGCATAAATTAGCCAATTTGTGGATTTCAAAAATATTATCATGTTGTAAAAAGTCTGAACTGCAGTAATTATTATAATTTCAAATGCAGAAATATAAATATTATATATATTTTAAAATGCCTAACTAATAATTTTCATAAAGTTAAATATAAATATACTTCTATATATGATCAACAGAAATGTAAAATGCAGAAATATAAATATTTTTTATTGTTTTAAAATACTACCCGATAACGTTCCAAAATAAAAGTTGTACATTAATTAAATAGCCACGTTTATAAGGAAACCATGTGATAGGTTTTACTGTATCCATTTAACGCGTTAACATTTTCTTAGTGAATCTTGGACACGAGCATTGATCCACAACGTTCATCTTTACAAAATATTTTCTTGCCGCTTCACAAATTTACTATCCAATCATTGGAGAATAAATGAAGTAGTTCAGGTTAGAAATCCGTGACCTGAACTCTCTTTTGCATCATATACATGTCAACAGGTTTGGTGAAAATTCCTGGAGCAATAATAATTTTTATCTAATTCTATACATTATGTTTTATATCTAGCTTGGATAATTTTAGACATATTATTTGTGACCACGTTTTGTTAGTTTTCTTTCACTTTAGTGTGTGTGTGAAATGCTTCATGCTCCATGTGGTCTTTTAGTCTCCGTGCGAGTCAATTATCGGAGCACCACCGAAGTGGGAAATTTGTCTTGCGGTATCTATGGAATAGTAGCAACAACAAAAAAGTCAGCTCAATTTAGTGCAGCCATTTAACACGGTGCCATGAGCATGCGAAAGCAGCTGGGCTAGCGGTTACAGCAGTTTTAGAGCGAGCATGGACAGTTGCATCTTCAGAACGACTTTTCAGACTGATTGAAACATTTGATAAGAATGATATTAACACCCCAACATCTGGGCAATAAACTTGTTTTCACCTCTTTTGACCAAAGTTTTACCCCTTTTCTGTACAGTTGTAATGCTATTTCTGTATCTTCTCGACTATTGGCCTGTATAGCACAGACGAGCATTTAATGGCAAGGACATTAGGAATGGGCTAGAAAAGTTGGGTCAATTACTTTACAATCTTTCTGATCGGTCTCTTTCACCCCTGAACTGTCCATGCTCGCTCTAAAACTGCTGTAAGTGGTCTAGAGGTTAGAAGATCAGTCAGCTCAATGCAACTCAGTCCCGGGTTCAATTCTTGGCTAAGCTGGTTCTCTTAATCAAACAAATGGCATCTTGATTGAAGTTGGCTGGTCAGGGTACCACAAGACAATGACAGTGTAGAAAATAAAAGCAGTTAAATGACCTCGGTTACATTTTAAAGAAGCACTGCGGCGCTAGGCAATTGTTATCGATATCCTTTGCCTTATATGGAATATATGTTTGTTCCAAATGTGTCATGCTTTATTTTTCCTGATTTCTGCCGGAAATAAAGAGATTTCCCCCAGATAATCATTCTGTATTATTCATGGTCATGAAAATCCCAAAAGGCACACCTACACTATTTCTAAAACAGTGGCAAAGATTTGCAATTTTTCTATAGCTAAGGAGGGGCTTGCCCGAGTGATCTGCTGTTCATTTAAGCGCCATTATTTATTATCGGTTATTTTGTGTAGACGCTAGTTCACAGTCAGAGGACAAACCCTAGGCTGAGTTGGCTCACCTGAAATTGCGTGTCGCAGGGGTTTTGGCTTAATTTAAAGACCTGCTAATTCCAAAATCTGTGTCGCGTGATGGATATACTACTGTATACCAAACTTCATTGTCTAGTGATGAATATTAACAAAGTTATTGGTGATTTTTGCCCCCCTTTTTTTATAAGATTCGCGCCAACTCAGACTAAGCATTGTTCTCTGACTGAACTAGCATCCACAATGAATAACCAATAATAAAAAACGGTGTAAAAGTGAACAGCTCAGTAGCTTGGACAAAGGGGGGGGGGGGGGTCTCTGGGGCCTTATTCCGAAAGGCCTCGTTCTATGGGGCCATATTCCGAATTTTAGGGGCTATATTCCGAAAATGGATCTTCATTGGACCATAAACAGTTGGGTACCTGTATTCGACTTACAAAAAAATGTCATTTGTATTGTTCCAGGGTGTCGGACTCTCAGTCCATGGAAATTTCCGAGTTGCGACCGAAAAAACTCTCTTCGCCATGCCAGAAACTGCTATTGGTAAGACAATCCATGGTTAACATGATAAAGATGATTACACTTAAGTCCAACATGCAAACAATACAGTCTTTTCACTGAGCAGCCCTAAATTCAGACATTTTAGACATTTTATTATTTACCAACACTTAAGTAAAAAAATGTACAAGAAGATCTATATGTAACAAATAGCACGTGATATAAAAATAACATATAATGTGTTGGAAGGGGATACATCCGAGTATTTACAAAATACCATTACCCTGCAGGACATAAATCTTTCTTCTCCTCTTATAAATCATTTCACTTTTCAGACGTTGAAGACGATAACAAATTAATCCAATTAATGTAATTTTCGCGGGAAAATAACAGAAATTAATTGAATGAGAAGATGTCAAATATACTCTAAAATGCACTAGAAATACTGCTGCAAGGATGCACTTTGCTTCAGCCAATCACAGCTGAGGGCGGCAACTTCTTCAGCCAATAGAATTGCAGTATTCTGTCGTAGCCACCTGGTGGAAATATCAAGAAACTTCCGTGCAAATCCACTATTGTTTTGTCAAAGTTAGCTGGATAGGCAATGCCTTATCTGTTATGTTAGACAGCTGATATGAAAGATCCCTGTTTCTGCTAATCACCCTGGTATTTACTCTACTCATGAGCATTGGTATCAGTAGATAGATAGATACATTTTTGGGAAGTGCAGCCCTCTAAGGCAAGTTCTTGCTGCTATCGAGGGTTGATTGATGAGGTGAGAGAGAGGAGGAGTCCATCCATGTTCCACATTAACCCCATGGGTGGGATCTTTTACTCGCCTGACCAACTTAACATCTCGTACGAACAACATCCAGATGGGATGATGCTCACGAAAGGTGACCAGCCCTGGGACTGAACCCGGGTCCTTCAGTTATATATCCTACAAATTACACAATGATAATGTTCATTCCAGGCCTCTTTCCTGATGTTGGTGGGGGTTACTTCCTACCCCGCTTGGGCGGTAAACTTGGAATATACTTAGCGCTGACAGGGTATCGACTGAAAGGTCGAGACGTTCAGAAATCTGGGGTAGCGACTCACTTTGTTCAATCGGAAAAGGTAAGTTTTATTTTGTTTGAATGCTGTATGTTTTGAATACAGAAATCTTTTTTTATTATGTCTATTTGCTGGGGATTGATCTGTTTTTAAAAATTGTCAAAGCTATGAATACATTGAGATTTTGGAAACTGGTCATAAAAAAATATATTTTTTAATTTAATATGTTTATATTTGAACATTTATTTCTGACTTGCAAGTTATGCATTGGTCAATTTTTTTTTAAGATTTAAGGAAACTAAAACTTTTTTAATGGTAGTTTTTGCAGAAAAAACATGACTTTTGAGGAAATTTGCTGAATATGTTAAGGAAATATTTCAGTACAGTTTATCTTTTATCTGCACTCGTAAGTTCCCAAGCCAGCCTTGCTGATATAACAAATGAAGACAGAAATGCATGCACTGAACATCAGCTATGTAGTTCAGATTTGTTTCTTGTTGAATAGGAAAAAAAAATTCTTATACCATTTTTTTACTAACACAATGGTCAATTTCACAAAGCAAATGTTATTAAATTAGTTTCTAAGAATTTGGACTTTGTATAATGTACTTTATCATTAATCTGGGTTGGGGTTAGTGCGGAAAATTGGCAGGTTAGCAATTAAGATCTGTTGGTGGCAGGGAGACCCAAAGTGTGGTGGCTCACCAGCAAGGGTTATGTCAATCGTTAAACTGTTTTAATTTATCTTCAGCTGCCAGATCTTGAACAGGCTTTGCTGGATTTGCCGAACCCCAAACCGAACGACATCGCTAAAGTGCTGCAAAATTTCCAGGAGCAGGTAATGTGCTAATGTTGTGAAAAATATTATAATTATTTTATTAATAACTTCTGAAATAATGAGTTATTATCTAAAAATAGTTCAAAAGGGTTTTAATTATAATGTCAGTCGTCTGGGAATAAATTACCTATGAAGATTGAATCTTCTCAGTCGCTCTATTTCATATTGTGATTTCAGTTTGAAAACTCATTTAGTTAAGATGAACTACATTGTCTCTTAATTGTAACAATTATGCGGCACCAAGAAATCAATTAATCCTAAAAGAAATAACCTGATACCAAATTTCCATAACTTAGATAAAACGCAACAATTTAAAGCACTGATGTCAAATAAAGAACCTGAAATAATATATGCACTTGGTAATTTCCTAAATAAAGTAATGTAGACTTTAATTTCCGCTGGGCTCCTCCCATATAACACTCCTTGACATGACTGTCAACACAAATCAGATGAGTCAAATGCCAGGGTCAGCACAATGCTGCCTGGTATTTTTCTCTCCTACATTCAAATGCAACCATGGACAAAATTTTTAAACATGTGAACATTCTTATCTTTTGTGTAAATTTGAATCTTATTGTGATATTATGATCAGTATTTGTATATATTTTTGTAAAATTTGAATCTAATATTGATATTGTAATCAGTATTTGTGATATGATCTGCGATTTATCCTCTATCTTTTATGTACTTATATATTATTTCGCTTTAACACTGAATGTCTAAGAGCAGGAAAACATCAAATTGTGGCAACTGGGACCTTTAACGTTAAGCTATATATTATGTATAGAATAATGAGAACTTGTATATCATACTTCTGTAGGTGTAGTTTTAGATAAACTTAGTGAGTAGAGCAATAGATATATGTGACATATGTATCTTTTCTGATATAAAAAGGGTCAATAAAAGCTATATATATATATATATAATTTTTTTTTAAATTTAATATAATACTTGTGCTTTAAATTTATATATAAATATTTTTATGAATAATTTTTGACAAAAAGTTGTTGGTTCCAATCCATGATAGTTATTTTGGCCCCGGAGATCCATATAGTAGAAAAAGTCTTGTCACAGGACCATACATTTCTTTATAAGGAAGCGTTCGACCATTTGGTCATCATCAGTCTTCTGCTCGGCAACGTTTGTTGATTCAAATTTAGGCAGAAAAATGTTGTAAAAATTGAGTCTTTTTTTTTTCTCGAGTATTATATATATAAATTATTTTTTTGACTGTCTAAATTCTTTCTCATCCTCAGAGTCCACACGATGCCGATAAACCGTTCAGTTTAGAAAGTCATCGAGAGCAGATCGACAAACTGTTCAGTGGCGCCACCTTGGAAGATATCATGAGTGCATTAAAGAATGACGGATCGGAATGGGCCCAGAAACAAGCAGGCACCTTGAGCAAAATGGTAGGCATTTTGTATGCAATGCAGTCGAACCCAAAGAAAATGGGACTTTCAAAAAGTATTTGTTAAATTAAGTTGGGTCTTGGGTAAAAATCAGATCCTGATTAGTGATGCAGACCGGACCGGTACGCATCGGTACCGGACCAGCAACAAAATACCGGTACTGGGTGCCTGGACCGCGGTCCGAACCGCTGGAAAAGTTTTTTATTTTAAAAAAAAAACATTTTTTTTAGTAAAAAACTTTTGCTAAACCTTTGTTTTTATCATTATTTTAAAAAATGCCGATGGATCGCTTCTGGACCGGTCCAGTAATAATACCGGACCACCTGACCCTGGACCGGACCAGTACCGGACCACTTTAAGGAATATCGGACCACCCCACAAAAGGCGGTCCGGTCTGCATCACTAATCCTGATTGCCTTTTGGTAACCAGACTTTAATTACAGCTCATTATGAATGGTTTCGAGTCTACCTACTGTATACTGTAAACTGCAAAGTGATCACACTCCCATCATAGACCTTCAATAGTAAAGTTTCTTGCCAGCTAAAGAAACTTTTATTTTAGCTAATTAATGCTACCGAATGAGAGATTAAATGACCAATATTATGCAGATGTTTGATCAAATCAGTAACGAGTACGGAAATGAAACCACCCCTCATCTTGTGCTCCGTTCATGGATTCACTTAAAGCCGCACTATCTCTCAAAATCACTATTTTCTAAGACTTTATCAAATAGTTTTAAATTGCCTTAATGAATCAAGACACACTAAATTTGCATCAGCTAGTCGGTCTATCAGGTGTTAATTACAAAAAAATTAATAATAAATTGAAAACACCAAAACATTGGAAATCCAATGGAAATGGTATCATCATCCATTTTCCAGTATTGTGACATCATCACTAGGTTTGTTTACATATTGAATTTTTGATGGCATGAAAAACTTGTATTATTCATTGTAACTTAAAGTTAAATTGTGGTGCACAAATGAGCATGTAATTGTAAAAAATACAGTATAAAATTATTGCCTATGCTAAATCTAGAGACATAGAAACTTTAAGCAAGAGCACTTGAATAATTTTGCCCAAACCAGGGTATCTTCTTACAGTAACTGATGCATCCGTAAATTCAAGTGCACGTGCACTTAAGTATTTTCCTTAGTGGTGGCCAAAAACTGTGAATCATAAATTTTATCAGTGTTTTTTGTTTCCATGACAACAGTCACCGACATCCATGAAAGTGACCTTGAGGCAGCTACAAGAGGGCGCCAACCTCAGTCTCCAGTCCGTCCTCCAGATGGAGTATCGCCTCGCTCAGAGATGTATTCTCGATAAGGACTTCTACGAGGGAGTCAGAGCAGGTATTATTAAAACTTAATTGGTCCTTACAATTTAATCTTCACCGTCATTGCTTTTAACTACACGTGAATATATAATTAATTTGTTTATTTACGTGCATTGGGCACCAGTTGTTTAATGGGGTGGAGGGTAATCACGGAATTAGGTCAATCACACAATAAGGTTAATTTAGTTGAAGTAATCTTGTTCATGAACTCAATATTTCCCCCAATGTTTAGAATTTAAAGTAGCACAATTTTTTAAAAATGTTAACTTTATGGGGTCGGACCATCGTAATTCATCGTGTGTTCTTTTTTTCAAAAGCAAACTACATAATTATGGTGCAGTTAAGATATGAAAAATATTTCATGAAATTCTTTTCATCCTCTTTTTTGGTCATAATTTGTAAGAGCTGGTGCAAGGGACACATTCTACATTATTTACGAAAATTATTGTATAATTTCAATTTATACTAGCATAGAGGCTGTTCAATCTATGATAATAGTAGAATTGTATTCATCCTCAGTATAAAAAATGTTTAAAGTGAACGGTGATGCAATGATCTCATCTGTCAGCCATTCAGATAAATCGATTCTTCAAAAGATTAAAAAAAAAAGACATTGGGAAGGTGTTTCAACACTTTCAATGAAGCCTGCAACTTTCTATAATGTCACATTAACCGATGCAATCATCAAATTTTTTGATGAGTTGGCCTGTCGGCAGCACAGATCTTACAGAAATCTAAAAATACACTGATCGAAATATTTTTTCTTTTTCAGTGATAATAGACAAGGACCAAAACCCAAAATGGAACCCAGCTAAAATAGAAAATGTGACGAATGAAAAAATAGATTGGTATTTTTCACAACTGCCGGATGAAATGGAACTTCAGTTGTAACGACTCAAGGATATCATAGGTTTTTGATTGTAATCCTGGTTTTCTAGATTATTTTTGTTGAATATAGTCGCATTAAAGCGTGAATTGCATATCAACTGCTTAGAGGATGAAACCGGTGTTTCTGTGGCATTAATTAGCGTTTTTACGCAATGCGTAATTTGGAATAATTACCATGGCATTGTAAAACGGTAAACCTTGCTTCAGTTGAATTCAAATGGGACCACCCGATTTAAACACGAGTTATGAGAAATGTGCGGATAAAGAAAATTATAGGTCACAACTTTTTTTTTTTTTAGTCTTGAATTATCAACCAACCAAAGCTAAAGATTAAATGAATGTGATTTAAATATTCTAATAACTTTGATGCTATTCAAATCGTAAAAAATCAACCCCAAAAAAAAGTAGTTTCAGTTTCGGCAAGGTTTACTGTGTATTTACAGCTCTTGTATTTAATGCTAAAGATTGATAAATTTATAACATGTAGTGCATACAATTCATAAGTGTATTTGCGAGTATGGTTTGTTTCTGTTTGAACTTGAGATGTAAGTACACGCAAAGTGTATTACTTCGAATAAATGCCAAGTATACAAAAATATTCTGTCAGTTGCATTATAAATATATTATTTCCGTGACGCTCTGTGATTAACCAACAAACATGCATGCAAATGTGAGATATACCGTCATAACACTGTAACATCTAACTTAAATCCCCGAGTAATTGCGATTTTCCAAGGATATAATTTGAGTACAAACCGCTATGAGATAGAATATTTGACAATTCGAGGAAAAGTCAGCTCAGCAGATCAAGGAAAACTACATCAACATCAGCAAGCTTCAAGTTTCGCATAATGCGTACTTTGAAAATGCCAGAACTCAAACAATATTCTTAACTAACATTTGATATGATTTCACAACAAGTAAATGATTATCTTCCATACAGTGTCCGCGTAAAATATGCTATCAACATTTTCACCATGTTCCACTAAATAACTTAGTTCAACAAAAAATTGGGACACAAATAGTTCATTATGGCATTAAAAAATAATAGTACGGTCCTCATATCAACAGAGTCTGCACCACTTTATGGCATGGCACTTGAATTAAGCCCCTTTTTTCAATTTGATCAGTGTTCATTTTTCGCTGGCAGGAAATTTCAACACATAAGTTAAGAATTCACAATAAAACTCATTAATGCTTGGCGTGTTATCCCCTACAAACTCGATCAGTGTTCAGTATTGCCAATTCTCCCAAAATTCTGTCAGTATCATGAAATTTCAACACAAACTTTAAGAATACACAAGTTAAAAAATTATTAAAGCTCGGGAATTTTGCTTATTTGATATTTGACGACACTGATTGTAAAGCTTCGTGCACTCATCAGTGGAGGGAGAGAAAATGAAACTGCATCACTGCAATTCAATAGTTAATTTTGGTTGGACGGGATCCTAATTTTTTTTATTGTCTTATGCCCATACATCCTCTAAGTACTTTCTCTTCAGCTTCAATTGCATCACTTCCATTTCCGCATCCTTCTGAGACAGTCCTATAAATAGAGAGAAAAAGGGGATAACGAAGATTTACTGGTGAAAGCCATGCACAGTCATTGCCATATACGCCCATAATATCCTGTCAATTTAGGTAATGAAAACTAGTTTGCTGCATTAATCTGTAATCAGCTGTAAAATATTTAAACTAATTCATTGTTGTTGAAAGGTCGTTAAAACAGAATTTTAACAGTACCATAGAGTGGATGCCAAATCGCTAATAATTTAATTCCATAAATGAAGAGCAAAAAAAACTTTTCCACATCATTAGGTAAATGCAAGTGTTCTATATATTTTCTCAGGATTTACATCGCGAGATAAGTGTGACGTGGAAAGTGTGCAGTGCTGGGCACCATGTAACCGACAGGTCCGTTCTTTGATGGGGTTAAATTATTTGAAAATCGGAATATTTACCTTTGTATTGTTGGAACATCTCCACAAATGTCCCCATCACATCTTTGGCCATGTTCTTTGCATCTCCGCACACGTAAATTTGAGCATTTTGGTCCACAATCGAGTCGAAGATCTCCTTGCTGTGTTTCCGCAGATTGTGTTGCACGTAGCGCGGACTAGTGGCGTCCTCTGGTGCATCGCGTGAGAATGAAACCAGGAGGTTTGTCAATATTCCTGTTGCATGGAATTCTTCTACTTCTTTTCTAAAATTTAAAAAAAAAGTCAATTAAGTCTTTTTAGTATACACCGCAACTTCATCATCTAAGACTACATCTAAATATACAGTCGTTTCATGCACAATTTATCATTTTAAATGATCAAGGATTCACGCGACAAATGCAACTTGACATTTCAGGATTTAAAAGTAAAACCATATTTCACCAAATTAAAGTAAATATCATTGTCAATAAATTGACTTCGATAGTTAATTTTGATATTAAATATTTTTAAAGACGCCAGAAACTTTCAATTATATTCTCCTCTGAAAGTGGTCTCTATGACGAGGTGATCTTATTGAAAGATATTAAAATTAAGCTGAAATTGTTGACTTTGAGTGGAGTAACTCGCTACACGACTTTGATATACAAGAAAACAGTTAGATTTTTTTTTTTTTTCAGTACTTACTGAAATAGGAAATCGTGAGATTTGTTCCTGCAGCCAAAAAACAGCCATGTCTTGCCCACTTCTGCCGCGGAGTCTATTTCTTTTAATTTAGAAGCCCTGGAAATAATTTATTTGACTGTAAAAAACTTCAATGCTCTCATCTTACATTCTATACTGTCTGGAATTTCACTGGAGCATTATGTAACAAAGCGAAGATAAGAAGTTCATGCTTAATATGAACTTTAGCTCTTTGTATCCTGGAATATTCCGTGAAAAAATTCCGTTGGATATGTTGGAATGACAGTATCATTCCATCAAAAATATGTACAAACTACAAAGTATTAAATACAATTATATACACCCTTATGAAAAAATCACAATGCATGGTTTGCAAGACAGTTCAATCATTGTTTATATGACGTAATAAATCATTCAGATCTGCGGAGTTCATTCATGAGCTAAATCTCAGCTAAATGTCGATTGCATGACATGTTAAATTGGTGGTACCTTGCACTCTGTGTCTAAGCTTGGGCAAGTGAAAGACCCCACCCATGGGGTAAATGCATAACATTGACCCAAAGCCTTATCATCTCATCATCGCGTCTGCCTGCAGCTGGTCATATAAACTGACTAAGCTTCAGACCAGTAGAGACAATACGATACGTAAAAGACAATTTCCGAACACAAACCTTTCTTGAAGAAATCCTATGAAAGGAGCGACTCCAGTGCCTGGTCCTATCATCACCATAGGAACGGAAATGTCGCTAGGTGCATGGAAATACTGGTTGCCACGGAGATATACTGGAATCTGAAACAATACACATACATTTGTTTGTCACTCTGGTGGAATTATTTTGTGGAAATTTTCCAGAATATCCTCTCTTCATCTTCAAATTAATATTTTCTGAAAATCTTATTTTTTTTGTAATTTAATTTCTATTAATTCAAGGAAAAGATCTAGTAAGCTACCAATGCAACATTTTTTTTTTAAACGAATAGGATATAATTTTTCATGATGAATTGAAAATAAAGTCAGACAGTGTCCGCAACATGAGGGTATTTTTTTAAATGTGTCTGTGAAGTTGTGGAATAGGATTACGATATACTTTATTAATCAATGTAAAACTACATAGAAACTCTTTTCGGAAAAACATGAGTACATCATCAATCAGGTATAAATGACATGAACAGTCTATTTGTTCTACACTTATACGGTCTCATTCTAGTGCCTGACGGGAGTCTTTGGTGAGATTATTTTAGCTGTAAAGTGTGCAGTGCGACAATACATCATTATCTATTATGTCCTTTGTATCACATGGAGTGATCCTGATTTTCTGTCATAATTAATCTTTTGATTCTTTTATTTCTGTGATCGTGATAATTTACAGATCTTTTGCCCAGGTTGAGATGAATGTCAGACATCATAAAAATACAAATTTTTGTTTATTTCAACTTCCTGATATCTCAATAATGCTTAATAATATTCTATAAGTCACCTTGCAGTCCTGTATGCTCATAGCTGCAACTTTGTCTTCAAGGTCACGACCTTCCTGTAAGGACCTTGAGAGGTCGTCTAACCATCCCGTACACACGCCTCTTCTGACCTTGCTTCCGATTTTAACATTGGGGAATTCAACCACATTGAACACGAAGGATACTGCTCCTGGAGTTGCTTCGAGGGAGCTGAAAGACATCAAAAATATATAAATGAATTAATTTAACTTATCAACGATATTCATCATCCATTCACCACTATCATCATCATCATTTACAGACACATTGTCAACCAATAGTTTTCTTATGATCTACATTACTATTAATCTGTAAGGGCTGTTCCATTTAAAAGTGTGGTGGGGTGGGTGGACAAGGAAATTTTCAGGCCCCCGCTTTTTTGACAGGCCCCTTTCCCCCATCCCTTCTTTTTTCCACATTGAGATATTAAGATCAACCACCCTCCTCCCCATCTTGTGGAGAACCCCCTCTCCCCCGCTTTTTCAAAAACCTTCCTGTCCACCCCAAACTTTTAAATGGAACAGTCCCAGCATGCAAACCATGTAAGTTTACAGTTTATAGCTAGTTAACTTTGCACCTATCTTTTGTACTTAAATTCAACTAAAACAATAAAATTGCAGCCAGGTAAGCTTTTCCTTCATCTGGAGCCACAAATTAATTTGAAATGAACATTACATACATCACATACATTCCTCACTGGACTCACCTGCAAGCCGAATAAGCTCTCGGCTGTAACACTGGCAATTGTTCTGGAAAACAAAAACAGAAAGGTCTCGTACGAAAGCTTAATTCAGTTTTTCACCTTCTCAGAAATTCAATAGCTAAATCCCAGCAGTACTGCCACAATAGAGTGCGTTGTCAATTTACCGTGATTCACACTTTACCGTGATTTCCTGCTGTGCCTGCCTGATGTACTTTCCTGAACATTGAGCCATCCAATATGACAACATCGGCCATATTGAATCCAATATGGCCACCAACTAACATTTAGTCTAGTTGATTTGCTATGGCTTTGAAAGATAGGGAGCTGTCGCTATTATTATATGGCAGGTGGCAGCACCATACAGGCATGTTGATTAGGGGTAGACTGAAATCCACTTACCTAATACTCTTTCCACTGGTGGCTGACATGACGAGAATGCAAGCAAGATGTCGAGTAAAGAGACGTTAGCTTCTCGGACAAATTTGCTATAGTCTTCAGCCCCTTGTTTACTGGCCAGCTCCTGTAGTCGTCGCTTTTCTGTCGGGTCTGACGTGTACTCAACAAGAACTCTGACGAACGCCTGGAATGACCACCAAAAGTCACTTTAAAAGTCAGTTCAAACCGTAGTTTGTTTGGGTCTCTTAAAAATCTCAATACACAAATATCTCAATAAATTTACTCGGGAGTAAATCTATTAAGATACACCGACAGTGTGCAAAAAATTGCTATACATATTTCAACACTGACAAGACTAGAAATCTATTCCATTATTAGAATATATCTCTGTTTACCATTACAATACTAACATAACTTAAGATTCCGTATTTTCTCAATTAGAAGCCAGGGCCTCTATTTTTTCAGAGGCCACTTCCGGCCCGGCGTTCAATCGAGACCAGCATTTATTAATTTAAACTGGCAGCGGGGGGCATGCTTCTTATCAGTGAACCCAATTAACTCATGGCCCCATCTGTATTCAAGACTGGCGTTTCTTATTTTACAGTCTGCCTACGACCCGGCCTCTAATCGAGACCAGCCTCTAATCGAGACCCAGCCTCTATTATAGAACAGGCTTGTAATTGAGACAATACGGTAACATAACTTGGGAATACTCTTGTGTAATGCTACATAATACTTGTGCAATACTGCATAGACATAAAGATGGTGTTTGCACGTAACCATGACGATGGTAAACTAAATAAACACTTTGCTATTACCGCATCACATGCATTTCTACCTGGGTTTATACCTTTTTCGGTGCAGTTCTGATATCACAGCAGTTTGTAAACACATATCTCAGGTTGGCATCTTCCGGAATATGATTAGGCACAGACGCATTCCTCTTCTTGGTCCCCTCGATTATGCCTAGATGATATGTTACGTCGCTTTGCTCAGCAACTCCTAACCTCTTCAGCAGAATCTCCACTTCTTCAGCCAAATTTGGACATAACATTCCAAAGGAATCCCCTGGTTCATACGTCCATCCTAAATGCTACAATGACAGAACAATCAGAATTATTTTAAGGAATATCACTGCCTAGTTATGATACTGGTAAGAAATTGCACAGAAAACGCGCAACACTGACCAAACATCAGCTTAACACTGGCCCAACTTTGCAAAAACTTAGACTGTCATTGACCTATTTCCGGGTGGCGTGAAAAAAAGCCAGCTTCCTTTTCGACATGCTACTAAAATTTGAAGCTGCTTAGGCCAGTCTTAAAAATATTTCTGTTGCGGGTGACATGCCACTTAAAAAGACCCATCAGGTAGGTAGGAATTTTTATTTTTTTTACCTCAGAAGAATATTTTACCAATTTTCAAGTAACGGGCAGGGGCCCCGCGCTACCCCAAGATTAGACCCGGAAACAATATGAGGATAAAAAAAAGTGAAAAACAGCAAAGGGAAAAATTTGTCATACGCCCTGATATGTTCTATATGGTCCCGTAACACGCAACAGGAATAATTTTAAGCCTGGCCTTAGTCAGTTTAGCATTGGCCTCACTAACTATTCTGAAACACCTTTTTGTGGCTCGGCTTTTAACACATGCCACAACAAAGAACACTGCTCTCGGAATACTTGAAAAGAACACTTGCGGAGACGGCTATAGCTCTTTGCTGTCCATGAGACTTGATCATATTAGTTGTATCCATATACTTTAAACACACCTCAACATTGAGTTCCCATAAGAGAGCTTTCCTCGCAGCTTCTTGGCTCGTGAGTCTTGTGGCTTTTCTAAGAGTCACAAAAGAGACTTCAGACTTCGCAGCTGGCAATGGCACACCATTCCGCAATTGAATTGACGATGAATCCTACAAAACAAATTACCACAATATACCTAATGCTTACATTGATAGTAGGAAATCAGAACAATTTAATACGGAAATTCAACAGTTCTCTGGTGAAGTTTTCAGCCATGGTTTACAAACTATCAACAGCTATGTACCAATTATGATAAATCTCTTTTTGAAGGAGATTTCATCAGAATTGTTTCCCAGGACTTCTCAATTTGAATAGTGCAACAATCTACACAACTCCTACCATGAACAATCACGACTTATTCAACTGTATTGATTTCTATCTTGTCTGTTTTTTTGTCAATTTTACATATATATATATGGAAGATACGCAGGCACCAAATGTTGTCTGTCAAAAATTCATGATAACTTTTCTTAGACTTCATTTAAATCATTATCCCCACTTTGGCTGACATATAATAATATAAAACATTCAAAAATTTAGTTCCAATCATTATCCACATTTGCCATATATATATAACAATAATTTATTGATTTAGTTGACTATTACTTACAAATGGCTCATCCGGTTTATAACTGATCCTCAGAAAAGCGGGCGGCAAAACGGGCAATGACAGGGCACTCTCCGAGAGCGGAGGAACAGACTGTCGCAATGACGGAACTGAAACATCATGTGCCGTCTCATTTTCAAGTGAATTTTCCGAGGTATTAGTGTCGTTGCAGTCTTTTTGAGCATATGAATGGTCGCTGTCTCCATTTGGTCCCACAGTGGTGCCCTCTATTGAATTTGATATTTCACCCTCTTTTAATTTTGAAGTATTGCTGATGTTTTGATTGTCGACGTTCGAGGAATTCTCGATAATTAAAGCAGAGTCTGTTTCCGTTTTGTCTACATTGCTGTCCACACTATTTGGCGAGTTCCCCTTTCCACTGTCTACTTCAATTTCAGCAGTATCGTCTTTACGAGCAATAATTGCATTGCTATCATCGTGACAGGTATCTCTACCAACAACATGTCCGTTCATAATGTTCGTATCTGCTGGTGCTGAATTTTGTGAAACGTCTGAATGAAGCTTTTTCTTCAAAGCTTCAAAAAGTCCATCAATCCAAGGATCAGCTACAACATCTAGCCTGAAATGAAAGTGGTAAAACCTTAGGTATTTGAAACAGGTCTGTCAGCTTATAAACTTTTGTCGCACTCCATATTATGTAAAAGAAATTTCTGAAGTTAGCGCCGGAATCTCATAATGTGTGTTGTGCACACAAGAATGTAAACACCTTTAAATTTGCTTCTCGGATCCCGATATAATGAGAATGTGTGGCCAAAAAAAAAACCTTTCAAGGTTAAGATCTATGGGGGGGCCAAAAGCATGCATGACTATTAAGGTGTCTCTGGGTCACTATGTCATGGGCCACTATAGAAATTAAAGCTGGTACAGGAGGGCCATAGCCTCATGGCCCCCACCCCCGGATCCGCCAGTGTTTACATTTTATTTGAATTGTATGTTCAATGATGAATTACACACTGAAACTATGAGCAGAGAAAAATCACTGATTAAACACCTACCCGACTGCATCATCAGCCCATGCTGTAGGGTGCAATTGTGTTGCTCCGAGCTCCAAGATTCTTTTGTCCATCATCTTGCCGCAATTGCAGAAGTTGGTATAATTGGTATCACCAAGGCCTGGAAGGAAGTGATAATTAAAATAACAAACATGAGCTGATGAGTAGTATTGATAGGACAAGGTCAAACCTGGGACCTTCAGCAGAGATCACATTTCTGGTCGTTTCACGCAAGGCATAATTAGAATAAAGTTCAGAACTTTGTAACAGACAATTCAGTTAATTCAGGTATTCATGAACATAAATGGTATACACTATAGGAGTAACACGTACCTCTTGATATAGCCTGGGCAGAAAAATAGAATATTTAAAACACTTTTCTGCTTTACTCACAAAGTTAGAATGTGAAAATTGTTATAAAAAGTCTAAAAAATTTGCGAGGATTACAACAACGGCATATATGTTAGTCATTGCTAGATGGTACTGACGGGTTTCTCAAATGCTTTACACAAACAAAGCATTGTATGTGAACTCCTTGTAACGCTATAATATATGCTAACATACCGAGCAAAGAGTATTCTAGATTTTGTAGATGTGTGCAAGGCACAGTTGTTTTCTTGAGTCTTCGCCAGAATTTTTGAGCCGTGTCCGGTACCTCTCCGTCACCTGTCGTAGATATAACGATGACGGCGATCTTCTCTCTTTCCAAGCAGAACTGAAATGAAATTGAAACGCCGATTATCCTAACAGTCACATCAACCATATAATAGTCTTTTCACTGAACAGCCCTGAACTCAGCAGGACATAAGTCTTTCCTCTCCTCTTATTACTCATTTTGCTTTTCAGACACAGTACGTAATAACTAACTGATTCAATATATATAACTTCGTTCAGCCAATCACAGCCAAGGGCGGGAACTTTTTCAGCCAATAGAATTGCAGTAATATGTTTTAGCCACCTTGTGGAAATACAGAGAACCTTCCGTGAAAATCAACTGTAAGTCTTTGCTGCTATTGCAAAAGTGCTGCATTTAA
Organism: Alitta virens; assembly: GCA_932294295.1. Taxonomy (NCBI): domain Eukaryota; kingdom Metazoa; phylum Annelida; class Polychaeta; order Phyllodocida; family Nereididae; genus Alitta; species Alitta virens. The sequence continues at coordinate 6,364,941 of OW028584.1, read as the reverse complement.
CAGATGCTGCGCACATTTGAGTGATGAAATACTGTCCCTGCCATACAAACCCTGTAAACAGTGTATCTCCCATTTGTTGGACGTAAACTTGCAGATATATAACTGGCTCATCAGAAGACAAAGTTGGATCAGTTAAAATCTGTCAGTAACATGTATTGACCTTGACTTATGCCAAAGGCACACTACCGTAAACAGGCAGGGGTGCTTCAAAGCTCTAAAATTGTAACTGTCTCGTGTTGATAATGTATATGTATGACCCGACTTTAATAAATATTTTTTATAAAAATTAAACATGTTTTGGATATGAAGGGAATAATTAATGGACAAAAATATTGCAAATTGAATTACATAAAAATACATTACCTTCTTCTCAGTCTGACTTAAACAATGAATGTCAGCAAGTAATCCATGATCGGTAGCTCTTTCCGCTATTTCTTCACAAATTGCTTTGGCTTGACCTGTCTGGGAGCCGTACAGGAGCAAGAAACGCCGCCCCCCTGCACCTGTCATCTGCAGTGGACAGAAACGGTAGGAATTGATATTGTTATATGATTTATTTTCGCAAGTTTTATTCACTGGTCACCAACACTTTTAAGATTCCTGTTGACGTTTCAGAACATTGTAAATGATGTAAAGAGTTAATTTTGTAAAGTTGCATGGTGTGCAATTGTATTGTCGGGGGTGGCAAATTGGATGACCCCCAGTGCATATGACTGTAAAAATGATAATCAAGTTATGATATGTGCCTGCCACTTTTACATAGGCTCTGCCTCTACGAATGAATTTTGCCAACTTCGTGACCTCACATTGTCAGTAAAGTTCATTCATTCATTCATTGGCAGAGCCAGATTATGGCTACAGTTATAATACAATGTCAATGATACGAAATAAATTAAAATACCTCATGCACCTGGATCCGCTCCTCTTTTTTTTTTTATTATTGGAAAATATTGGTCATTAAACTCTTAAGAGTCATTTAAACTTAATTATAAGTGATATTATCATGATATAGACTGTACACGAGTAAAGCGTCCAGAGGCAGAGTGGCAGAGAGAGAACGTTTTTACTGAGTGAATACTCGTGGGCAACAAATAGTGTTGACAACAAGCCAGAGCTAATTGTTTATCTCACCATGTGTGGTCCCAGTTATGCAATGACAAGCTGATGCAACACTTCTTACACTCCCGTCACCACAACGAACAGCAAATGAAACCCCGACGAATCGCACAGCTGATTTTATATAACAGCACTGCTGCGCGATTCACGCAATAGTACGGTTTGATCACAATGAAAGTGCTGCCATCTAGCGCTACACTAATTAAAAATAAAATATTTTCAATAATTAAAGTTGCTATTTCGTCATAACGGGACTCACTTGAAATTAATATTTTATGAGGTACTTAACATAATTATTTCATGTTATATACTGAACAATCAGTGAACAATGCGCTTTTCACAGTTATGATTATGATTATCACAAGAGGGCGCTGCGAAGTTATAATTAGCGGGTTGAAGAGACGGAACGAACGGATCATTGAAACCCGGCCTTTAACAATTGTGTTTTTAATTCAATCCATTTTGTACACAGTGTATAAAGGCTGGCAGACGCTACTTGCGTATTGGCCCTTTACCCATATTAAATTAGCTTAATTTTTAAATTCAAATTTATAGTCCATTAGTTCTAAAGCATTTCTTTGTTTTTATGAATGGATTTTATATTCTGACACACTTAAATTATAGTATAATGACATCTCAATGGTTTACAAAAAAATGTTCTCACCTTTGTTCTGTTGATTCTTTAAATGTAATTGTCTTAAATAATTAAACTCTGGCTGATGTAATGGATAACTTTAGACATCATGCCTACCCCTTTGAGACATACCCATGTCAATTTAACTAATTAATAAAAATAAAATTTTTGTGCATTACAAATTTACAATATAGGCCTAAATAAAGAAAATGTGTGAAATTTAGTAAGAATATATAAGGATTTTAAACATATAGGCTGCGCTGCAGCAAAACCCTCAGCCAATTATACCCATGCACACAGCGGTAGTAGCACAATTAGCATCACAAAGATTGGAAACACACCACAACACACTCATGTGTATGGTGTCTCTGTCAGCTGCAATAAGATGATTATAAGACTTATTAAGTTTATAATTTATAATACATTTTATCATTATTCAGTGCTTAGTTTCCCTGTGGTCTGATTTTATGTCAAATGTTTACTTTTTGTGTATATTCTTTGCATGTTCACACTGTTACAAGTTTGTTTAATTGCCTTGCAATTCAACTGTAGATTTTACAGTAAAATACTGTTAAATTGGTATGCAGCATGCTAAACATTTTACGGCAAGCTAGGTACTGTAAATCTATTTATAATATACAGTATACTGAGTATAGTACAATAAATTTTACAGCAAGAAAATGGCAGTCTACCGTAATTTTTCAGTAATTACTGTGAAATAAAACAAATCCACCATACAGTGTCACCACATATATTTTACGAGAAAATATACATAAAACTACTCTAAACCATTTTAGAGTTGCCAGGATTTGACTACTTCACTTTGAGAGAGGATCGAAGTGGTTCATGATAAACTCGTTATATCTGGGGTAACCTGTAGTGACTAGAATGTCTTCCGTCCAAAACATTGCTTCAAATTGCACCAAAAAAGATAAAATAAAGTTTTAAGATTTTTGTCGAAGTGGTCCAATCCAGGAAACAGTGTCTTTGATTGGACCAGCTTGTTTCCTCAATCGAACCAACATCATTTCACCCCGAAATGTTCACATTGCTAGTGGAAATAGTTTAAAGTAGCTACTTTCATCAAATAACATAGTACTTGTTTCACTTCTGGAACTTCATTTTGAGATCCATTTAATTATTCAAATCTGAAAAAAATGCAAAGAAAACGTGTTCATTGTCTTCATTCCCTTATGTTGTGTACCAAGGTACTAATGCATTTCAAGTGCATATTAATATTCATATAATATGTGATTAATGTTATATTCTAGGCAGATTCAAAATATGCTCATTTTGACAGTCACAGAGGCTCTGAGTGCAAGAAAATCGACATTCCCGATTCCGCTGTCCCGCTACCAGATGCCCCATTTTTATGACGCTATTACATTGATTACGCGTCGCGTACTTCACTGCAATCGCGAAGTAGTTGCAAGGCTCAGAAAATCGAAAAGAACGAGAGACGCTGGTTGTGTTTTTGAAATTTCTGTCTGATTCACATCTATGGAGCAACTTAGGCCGTTAATTTGACAACAAACAAAATGGAAGATGACGTGGACCTGCGTATGAAAGTCTTCCATAATGCTGTCCGCGAATACATTGTAAGTTTCTTTCTAGAACATGTTCGAACATCGGTTTAAAATTCTTTGTTTTGGTTTGTTTAAAATGTTCTCTAAAATAGTCTGTGTCGCGTGTTGTTGACAGTGTTTGATTGGTTATTTAATTTGGTAAAAGTAAAAATGTTAAAATTCATAACTCAATTATTGTAATCTTCTGCTAAAATTTAGTATGTCCATGCAATTATTTCATCGTGTCACTAATGTCAGAAATAAATAAAAGGGTGTGAAACTGAATAATGAATACCGTGATCAGACCAAGTTGACAGCTTACACTTTAAGTTACAGACAAGACAGTGCCAGAGGTCGAAGTTGTGGCCGACACTGAACTGTCTGGACACCGGAGTTGTGGACTTCAATAGTGACGTCCAGGGGAGGATCCAGAAAATTCTGACAAAGGTTTGAGAACATAGTGATATCTGTCACCCTGTTCATTCAGAATGTTTTGGATCCGCCCCTGGACGTCAGATTTACAAGCTGGTGTCGGCCACAACTTCGACGTCGAGCACTAACCGATGACAGTGGCGTGTCTGTGATTCTATTTGTTTTATAAAATTCATGTTATCTAAAGTAAGAAGAAAAAAAAAGTATATTGACTGAGGATATCCAACAAGTCTGGCTCAGCGTGTGGACGACTATATTTACCGTGTTGAACGTTAATTTTGTGTGCTATACTTTAAATGAAATATGTGTCTGATAGACCGATTCAAACTGTGATAATGCCATTGTAACAAGAAATTGCTGATGTGATCAACAAATAACTGAATCGAGAAAAGATTTGAGACAAATTTATGAATAAATCTTTCACCAGAAACACATCATTCTAATTATTATTATCCAACACACGAATGGAAATGTATTAAATGCAAGGTATTGATCCACTTTAACTGCATTGAATAGTTTCAGTTTAGAGTCAGTGCAATATTGATTATTATTGGATCTAGTGGGGATGCTGACCCATTGTTGGCAAATTGCATTGCTCTACAATTGATCACTTATTGACGGCAACAGATTGCAGGATGTTAGTTGTGCAATAATTGTGTGCAATTTCATTGTGATGTTTTTCAATTTAATATCTCATAAAATTAAATATTATATATTGTAGTTATGATTGAACATACCAAGGTCTGACTAAATGAATGTGAATAATTTTGATGGATTGAATTATTAATTTCGATAGATGAAATAAGTTGATTCTTAACCCAGTGTTGAGCTGATAATACAAATAAGTGTAGATGTTACAATTGATTGTGACAAATAAGGCCAAGATAGTGAAATCCCGTAGATTCTAAACATAAAATAAAATGAAAATTGAAGGGTTGATATTGATAATTGGGTCATTCCATATCAATCCATAAAATGTCTCCCACCGGACCCCCTCAGATTTCCCTGAAAAATTCTAGGGGGGGGGGGGGGGGAGACAAAGTTCTTCAAACAAAATTCCATAATCCCAATCTTTTCAGGGAAAATTTCAGGTGGGAAAATTTCCTACAATTTGATGAATTGACATGGAATTACCCAATTTTAAGGGCATTGTTAGCAATTCATGCTCTAAAGTTAATTAGGGTGGAGGATAATCACATGATAATGTTTATCAGATTAAGTTAGCTATTTACCGTTTACTAAATAATGGCTTATTCAATTTCATTAAATGATGCACGAGGGTCCTTTGTTTTTCTCAGCACAAGCAAAATATCCCTCTAACTATTATCTTCAAATTAATCTGCATAATGTCTCTCGCTGAGATAGACACATTTGTAGGTGATAATCATTATGGTAATTTAGGTCTTCCAATCGTCGTCATATTTACGGATGGTTATTTTCTGTTTCAGATTGGATTGTTACTATTTGTGCTGTTGTACGTCAGTTCCTATGCTGTGATTTGCCTTTTTAGGAGACAGGCAGAACGGGAGGATTACTTTTCAGGTTAGTGATTCATTAGATAATATTTAAATATCCCATTTATTTCCTTTTTTTGTGGGGAATTCCATACAGTCTTTTTTCATCGGCTGCTCGTCATGAGCAGTGGTTAGTGGTGAGTTGGTAGTTTAACTGCAATATGTGCATTGATGTTCTGCAACTAAATTAAAGACAATCAACATGCACTGATATATGACTATTTTATGTTTATATAATCATAATTATGTGTATTGAATATGAGTAATTACATTTATTAGTAATTGACAGTTTTACATGCTATTATACAAGCTGTTCAAGAATAATGGCAAAATTGACAATTTTCAATGATTTTTGAAACCGCATTGATGGCACTGGTGTGAGCTCTTAACACTGCTAAAAACCTCTGTACAGCAGTGGTTAGCACTGCTCAACATGTTCATGGCTGCGTATTTCCCAGGGAGTTGAGAAAGGCTCATGTCTGAACAGGCCTGCCAAGGGTGTAATCAGTGATTTCTTAGCTGTTAAGAATGAATTTGACATTACGAACTATAATTCTGATTTACTTGCACATTTGTTTTACATTCAGTAACTTACATATACGGCTATACATGTACTTGGATATACATATATATAACTTAATTAGGCCTAATTATACAAATTGGTAAACTGAACTAGTTAGTGTGTGCCATAAAACTGCATGATTTTCCCTTTTCTCTTTTATGAAAATTATTGCCATCTTCATTAAACAAATAATATGAAGTCCTTATTTCATCTGAAGATTACTTAATTGCCATTTGTAATCTGCATATATATATAGGCAATTGCTATGATCAGCCTTTAAATTATAATCATTGGTAATTGCAATGAAACATGTTAATTGATGAAAGCCTTAACATAATGTTAGCTAATTCCTTTTTGTTGGGAATGACAATTAGACAATATATATGGCTTTTATTGACATTAGTTCATATCAGAAAAGATACATATGTCACATATATATCTATAGCTCTACTCAGTAAGTCTATCTCAAGCTACACCTACAGAAGTGTGATGTAAACAGGTTCTCATTATTTTATACGTAATATGCGGATAGTATATAGCTAAACTTTCAAGGTCCCAGTTGCCGTAATTAGATGTTTTCTTGGCCGAGTCCTGCTCTAAGTAAGATATACACAAAATATAAATCACAGATCAAACCACAAAGCATTAACAAACCATGATATATAAATAATAACAATGTTTAGACAACATTTCAGTATATCCCAACATGTGTACATGTGTGCATTGTATTATGTATAACATGCAACAATAGCTGTACATATTCAATAAATCATTGAGATAAACCAGTCATCAAAAAGTCCTATGTGTCCTTGGCCTTGTCGTGCTTGTTCTGCTTCAAGGATCCCCTGTATATCAATGTATATTGGCTGGAGCTGAAGCTGCTGACATAGGTGAGGTGTTGTTAATGCCCCCTGGCATACCCCTTAGCAGCAGCTGCTTAGTTCTGAGATATTGGGTGCATTGTGAGATGGGCCTGTTTGCAAGTAGCAGCAGTCAGCTGGTATGCTTTGGGATGATGTATTTTTGTCATCTGTGATCTGTGGGGTGAGGTTCTGAGGGCAGTGAAGTCGTATGTTATAAAGGTGTCGGAAGAGAGGAGAAAGTGGTTGTTTGGGTTCAAGGTTGTTGTATTGTCGGCCGTGCTTCTGGGTCTGAAGCTCTCGTCAGCTTATATAACCAGCTGCAGGCAAATGTAATGATGAGAGGGTGATGCTGTGTGGAGTCTGTAACACACTTACCCAATGGGTGGGGTATTTTTGTATCTTAAGTCTCATGGTTCAAAACGACTTCCAGCTGAGATGCAGCTCCGTATCCAAACTGGGTACCTTCGGAGGAGCTACCCAGGGCCTTCACCGATAGTCTTGTGTTTTGAAAAGTTTAATGCATAATGCAAATATGCAGAGACAATTATTCATTCCCCGGCATCTTAAGAAGACCGCAAGAATTATATTTTCCAAGGCTTCTCCAAGTTCGGTCTCTAAATGCGATAGTCTCTAATTTAGACCTGGCAAGTAATTGAGATGATATGGTTGCATCTATCCTAGTCAAATTTGATGTTTCTTATTATCATCAATTATCATCATTGAGATGATATGGTGGGGTGAGGTTCTGAGGGCAGTGAAGTCGTATGTTATAAAGGTGAGGAGGCCCTGGGTAGCTCCTCCGAAGGTACCCGGTTTGGATACCGAGCTGCATCTCAGCTGGAAGTCGTTTGCTTGAGAGATAAGTTAAGATAAAACTTTATTTATAGTCGATGGTGACAAGATTAAATATGATAGGCTTGTTTTGTAACCAAAAACACAATACATTGTATGGTATCTCATTAGTTTTGCCTAACTTTATTTTAAACATGAATTTTTAATGTTTATTGGCAAATTAAATTGCTCGTTTATAAATCATGTTTATTCAATATCCCTGAAGTGCGCATGTTTGTAAACCATGAAATGAACTAAATTGGGCAACAGCTAATGCTTTCCACCTTATGTAATACATTATTTATACGGATTAAATTTAGACATTTCAGGATTACGAAGTCCTGTGTGGCCGGCCTATTCTCGGCTATTTGTGTAAAGTATCTAAATTTAGGCCTTACATGTGTATATATATTATGTACATGATTTAACAATGCTATTTAGCAACTTGGTATTTCAGATGAGGTCTGTTTCCAAACGACATTCAGTGGGGATCAATGTCGACCCAGCCTTTAACCGTTTAATTGAAACCAGCCTGTAATTTAGATCAGGGCTTCTATCATCTATTAAATCAATCAGATATGATTCAAAAACTTTGAGAAACAATATTTCCTTGATTAGAGTAAATAGAATCAGGGAAAAAGCTGCCTTAAAGTTATGAATGTAACATTTGTCATTTTCAATCTCAATTAAACACTCGTCTCATTAAATGCCAGGGAGAGTACTCACAAAAATAATATATACATATTTATTGCATGTACTTCTCGAAAAGGTATAAATATGTACAATTGGAAATTAAAAGGACATTATGAGTTAATTAGCATTATATATTATAAACAGAAAAATTAAGGAAGTATTCAAATTTCACAAAATGAGCTGAGCAGATGGATGTGGTGTCACTCAGAAAATAGTCTAAATTATTGGCCAAAATATCTTTAATAACCTCAATGACTGTAAAGTCACTCATAGGGCAATTAAATTTACATATAATCAAGAAAGAATATCATTATTTCAAGCAGTCCAAAGACAATTGTGACAGCTACAAATTTCTTCAGAAAACCTTGACACACTGACCTGCTGAGTGATAACTCTATTCTATTTTGTCTTGAAGGTATGAAGTTGTGTACATTCTGACCTCAGCCAAATGACAGCTCGGCTGCTTAGCCCTCAGGACTTGGTTAAGTTGGCTACAGTTCAGCTGATAGATGTCGTATTTTCTCGATAAGAAGCCGGGTGTAAAATAGAGGCCGGTCTCATGCAGATTCTCGGCCTAGAGTAATGTATAAGAAATGTAAATATAACATAATTTTTCATCTCAAATTGATGTCGTTCTCGTTTAGACGCCAGGGATATGACTCTAAAATAGTTCCCTGCTTGAAATCGAGAAAGTACGGTAACTTCTGTTTGTGCTTGTAGCAACAGAGATATTGTCAGGTGTGGCAAACACTGTGTTAGCTATGATAGGGTTCTTGATGTATCTCCAAATTACTTTGCAACTTCACTATTTATTGAAAGCCAGTTTCAGAATTAAGATCACCTCGAAATTATGATCACTGTCCCAAAACATGATTGGGATATCCAGGCTTCCTCTAAACGTTCGCCACGGTCCGCTTGGCGAAATGTATGTAACTGTGGATAAATTAAATGCTTGTGTGGCGAAAATTTGTCTAACTTAGTGGCGAAAAGACAAGGTTCTCGGTATTATTTTTGTACCATTTAACATCGCAATACATTAAGTCAAGTATGTTTTTGACTGGGAATTAGAAACTTATGAAAACTGCTTCAAATAATGGTGGCTAAACTGTCTCTGTTGTGGCTAAAAAAATTGGATTGCTTTAGCCACAAATTTGGCTGAGGCTGGAATTAATTTAGAGGAAGCCTAGAATATATAAAAGAATTTTTAGAATAAGGTATATACCATGTACTATAACGGAGGGTGTTAATTTTGCGGTTTCACTATGATGTGCATCTTCTTCTTTTTTCAAGCAAAATTTGGTCATAATGTGACATGTTAATTATGTTCTACCTTTACGTTAAGGCAATAAGCTACGGAAAAAATTCAACAAACTACATGTATTGATTATGCAAGATAAGACCATAATAATAGAATGGGAAATTTATTGTTTATTGATTTGTCTAAATGAAGAATGCGTTCCACGCATATACTCCAGCGAAACGTGCTGTCGGCCGTAACTTTAAATCTGCACTGTCTGTCAAAATTACAAATTTCTGAAGCTTCATGAACAAAATGATGAAATAGTTGAAAATCACCTTTTTCAATCAAGACACACTTTATTTGTGTAAGCTAATAATTCTATCATGCATTAATTACATCCAGACCAAAACATTGGAAACACAGTGGAAATAGCATCATCACCCATTGTTCAGTATTGTGACATCATCACAAGTTTGGTTTGTTTACATATTGGATTTATGATGGCATGAACCTAAGTTGGATGGCTGTTTCATCCTTCATCTCATTGCCATGGTCTCTGCCTGTCCTAATTAGCCCATCAGGTGCAGAAATACAGGACGTAAAGCCCTAATCCACCCACCCACCCACCATGATGGCAGGAAAAACTATTTATATTATTTATTGTACCTTAAAGGTGTTAAAGTTAAATTGCTGTGCAAAAATGAGCATGTAATGGTAAAAAATATCCAGTTTTATTGGTTTATATAATTATTTGTCCATATTAAATCTAGAAACATAGGAACTTGTAAATGACGGCGACTGTAAAAATGGTTACTGGTGTGAAATATATAGTTTAAATTAATAGAAGCCGTCCTAAATGAACAACTGTTTCTCAGATAGAGAGAGAGAAAATAGTGGTCTCTGCTTCTGATCAAGTAAATGCAGTACAGCCATCTGTTGAAGCAAAGCGGTCTGTTTTGATAGGAGTTTCTCTATTTTCTGCTCAATATTTTTTCTTGAGACAACACATATATAATTTACATATAGAATCTATAAAATGCTATTTAAAGAAGGTAATTTGTTGCAAATGTTGCATAATTTTTGGACTATTTCAATGTTAGGATATTTACATTTAATATAATTTCGTTTGATTCTGGTGCAGATTTATATATCATTTATTTACAAATAAACAAAATATAATAATAATTCGCAATTAACGATGAATGGTTTAGAGCTTGGCAACCCTTCGAAGGTCAGAATATCACAGCTACTGAAGGGCTGCCCAACAACAAATATTCAATAAAAATTATATAAAACACTAGCAGGAGTGGTTATGTTTACAGGTTTAACAGGTCCCAAAACCCTGTGGCTTCTCAGCCTTTTGTGACAAAAAATTCAGCCCCTCAAAGGGCTCTTCCTGCTTTACGCTATTATATATTGTAGATTCTATAGGCACCTTGCCTTTCATCAAAGTCCACACATAATATTATAGTGACAATTAAAGACCATTTTATTACTAAATTTTAGGACAATTTATAAGCATTAGCAAAACTACTACTCATTTTATTGCATGTATTTCCATATTTGATTTCTCTGGTATTTTTGTTGTGAATTGTCAAGCTAGCTAATTTGATCTACTATTATATTTCCATGTCTACGACTAGTGGTCCCGAAGCTTAGCCAGCTTGTTTGGCCAGTTGAACTCGCAGGCAGACGTAATGATGAGATGATAAGGCTTGGAGACTGCAGTATGTCACACAATTACCTATAGGTGGGGGGGGGGATGGGGTCTTTTACTTGCCTCACCTGCTCACCGTAGACATGATAGACACAGAACACAAGGCACTCCAAGCTGGCCGCACGCAATGTAATGATGAGATGACAGCTGAGTCCACACCTGAATGCAATCGCATGACAAAACCTGTAAAATAGCAGCTAATCTGACTAAGCTAAAACTGTAAATTATTATTTGATTGTATCATGATTTATGAACGGGAAAAAAAGCTTAACATGAGTCACACCCACACAGCAATATTAATATCCACACAGATTCTAAATAGAAAGTCAATAGAGACATTAAAAAACCGAAACCAGTTATGGCAACAGATTTGGAAAGCATCATTTTACATTGAATAGAATGCTCAATTTATTTTTAGTTGAATAGATGCACCAAGGACGGAAGAAAATCCAACCTACACATTGCTGTAGGTGTAAATCAACCTGGTAAATGCGGTCCATGAAACAATTTGTAATATACCTGTAATTAGTCCGACAAACCGCATCACGCCGAGCTCGCGAATGACAGCAATGTTTCGGTCTAATCTGTAATCGTTATCTTTACAACTAATATGTTATTATCATTACTACTGATTTTGTGATTTATAATTGTTATTTTTGGTGGGGGGGGGGGGGGTGTTAAGACCACCCCCTAATGACCCAAAATGTTATTGTTATTACAAGATAGTATGATGTAATATATAGCATATATATATATATAGGGTAATGTGGGTATAATAAGCGCCCCGCCCCCCCCCCCTCGATTAGGTCTTACCACCCCCCCCCCCCCCTCCCCCCAATGCATACTTTGACATATGTTTAAGGTAAGTTAAGGCTATATGTAAATAGTTTGAACCAGTTTCTTTAATTATCTCCCCCCCCCCCCCCCCTTCTTACACATTTTCTTGCTACGCCCCCGAGTCGAAATATGTGGAAGTGTGAGAATTTAAGTGGCATTTTACCCCATATGTTCTGTGACCCAGTGAAATTCAATTCCAACAATAGACTTACAATTGTAAACTTTGGGACTTTTGCTTCTTAGACTAAAATCTTAGTTGCTCGCTTCAGTGGTTTTGTCAGAGATTGTGTAGCATGTAAATATAACGCGTAAAGCTGTATAACATATCCGTAAATGATATTTACTTTACACGTTAGTGGTGCTTTAGAATAGAAAGAAAAATGTGTTGCATTAAATTCATGCAATTTATGAAATTCTGGAGTCAAAAATATCGAACATGTTCAATGTTAAAAGAGCCAAATCACCAGGATCATAATTATGTTACATGCTAAACATGTACAAGGTTGCATTCAGAATGATGAAACATGTCAGGATGAAATAATAATGATTTGTTTGTTTATCTTTTTAACCATATTTAAGTAAATCAATTGTGTTTACATGAGGAAATAATTGTGTCAAGGTTGACAAATTTTGAGTTTAGGTAGCACATATTAATTTAAATACAAAATGTAATACAATGAGAATATTAACTGTGCATACTACTGTATAGTTGTAAATTGTGTTATATACAGCTGCTTTTAAAAGTATATGCACTCAGGAGAAATATGAAAATGTGTATCAGTTGATTTTCTTGTAAATTTTGATATAAGTCTGATATTTTCCGCCTTGTTTTAACTATATTTAACTTAGTGTTAAGTTAATGGTCATATTTTTGTTCCTTTTATTCCACCTCATAATTGAGACCAACTCGTCACTCATTGATAAAAAATTGCACAAACGTTGGTCTTAATGGCAAGGTGCGACTATACGGACAGTACAGTGATTCCACGTAGACCTATGAAATATCATGACAAAAATGTCGTGATGACTTCAGTATTAACGCGATTAAAACTAAGCATGTCGAGTAATTATGTGGCGCAGTGCCACATCAAAATGGCTTTGCTGGATCTCTGCCCGCGATGCATTTAATGTCATAGCCTCATAGGATAATATCGGGATAATAATTACGTACATGTATTGCTAAATATTTTTGCTTGTGATGATGGCGTTTTTGGAAGCCGATTTAATGGGCTTGGATGTATGGTTTAAAATTTAAGGTTTATGTATATTAAATCCATATACATAGCTCTCATACATTTGGGACGTATATGACGCTTATTGTTAACAAAAAGGGTTATAAATATCTTCGTGTTTTGAATTGGATTTGTATAAACAATAAACGTAATAAAATATCCATCTAGAATTTAGCGGTATGTAACTTTCAGTGCAAAATAGATATGATAATGAGCATATTTTGATGACATTGATGATATTTTTATTTTCATTTTTCAGCTGACTCGGAAGATGCCGTCGTCTACAGAATTTCGTAAGTTCATTATCAATGATTTTTGACTTTAATTGCAAAATGTTATGAAAAATGAGTGCGAAGTTATTCAACATGACTTAATATTGATCTACGTATCGATAATGTCATTAGTATTGTCATGATTATCAGATTAGAATTATATCATGGTGATTAGTTTCGCAGGTGGGATCCTCGATCGTATAACAAAGGTCACATAGAATAATGTTGGATGGAATAAAATTCACCCGGGTCAATGACTGAAATATGAATGCCTGTTACAATTCCTCGAATAAATATTGTTATACTCCAGGCAATCACCAACAAAAATGTTAGATAATTCCCTCCTGAGTGCAAACTGAACTTTGTTGTCGTAATAAAGGCATTAAAACAAAACAAACAATCAAACAAATTAGTAATGCCTAATGGAGTATAAGTTAGTTATATATATATCCCTCATAGTCGAGAATAACTAACATTTTTGTTGGTTATATCCTTCCACCTTCAGCGTCAGGATATAACCAACAAAAATGTTAGTTAATTGCCTCCTATTCGGGATATAACTATTACATATTCCTTAATAAAATCAAAATCTACAGAGGTCACACAACTTTGTTTTATCCCCTGTTAATATATATATGGTAATTACCATGACAACTAAATTATTAATACCCTCTAAAGTCTAAACTAACTGGCATACATACAAATTAAAAAGTATAAGCAGTGATATCTTATAATCTAGAAAAGATAGTTTGACTATGTAGATTCTGAGCGGCTGATGGTATGAAGAAATTTTGGGACAGACACACTACAGTGCTCACCGTCCTTTGCGCCATGCCCACTGTCATGTACACCATGCCCAAATTAACTCGTAGCTAGAACACTGCATTAAAGATATTTTGCGAGGCCTATGCATGGTTATGTCTCCACTTTACTGTAGTATATCATTATAATCATAATCTATGATAATGAGTACATTTCCATATGCAAATAGTTCGCTGATATATATTTCCAGTTTAGTATCAGCACTGATTCAGCAGAATGTATTCCTATAGAAGGTCAAACATTACATATTTGTCTTCTAGAATCATGACAAAAATCCTCTAAAAGATGAAATTATATCAATGTACACTTGTACAATAATGTTGAGAGTTGTGCTCCTGAAACGAATTAAGTGTGATGCCTGTCAGGCTTACGGACAACTTTTTACTGAAGTAACTACAAACTTATCCTGCGTGTTCACAGGGGTCGAAATAAGGTTCAACAATGGTAACCCGCTTTCTGGTTACCATAAATATTGATGCGGTTACCTACTGGTAACCTACTGTTGTTACCAAATAATTTGACGCATTTTGTCGCGAACGGCAGTCCATTCGCGGGAAAATAATTTATGGTAACCTCCCGGTAACTTGAATGATCGTTTCCCTGCTTATTTCGAGCTTTGTGTTCAGTTCCTACGGAAATATTGAAAATCACCACAAACTTTTCTTGCTCGTTTCAGACTGTGGATCTGCACCTTCACCCTGGCTGTGTCGGCAGGAGTGGTCCTTCTGCTGCCGATTTCGATCGTGGCCAACGAGGTCCTCCTTATGTACCCAAAGTCATACTACTTGCAGTGGGTCAACAGCTCCCTTATACATGGTGAGTGAAAAGCCTTCGGTTCCATTAGAGTATATCGATGAATCTAAAAATATTGATGTCGATATCAGAAAAAATTTAAAAGATTCATGTTTCAATTCTCTTTTTCTCCTCTGTAATTGTATATTTGTGCCATGATGAGTGCTCGACAACACAGCCACCAGCCCAAATTGCAAACTGATTGCCTAACAAATTGGCTTAGTAGTTATCACATTAAAATAAAGGTAAATGGTTTCACAATGACTTGGGAAATATTCTCAAATTCAAACTTTTATTTCACCACAAAAGTAGGATGTCAAAAAGGCCAAAGCCTATCAGCTGATCTGTGTTGACACCCTGTGACTTGTTGTTCCATTTTTAACTGGGAATGGTGATAATACAAAATTAGAACGATTTTGCGATATTGCAATATTGAAAGTGGAATACTGATATCAATATCGAATGGAAAATTTATATCAAATACAACCCTAGGTTCCATCATTAACCTTGTCCTGTCCCACGTTATCTGATTGTTAGGGTTTAGTGCAGTAAAGCGGACCCAAATTATTGCCCATATTTGGCAGCCATTAAATATGAAATACATCGTTATTCTGACCAAGTTTTTGAGTTGTGGTATAAGAATAACATTTGTAAGTTATGCGGGGGTTAAAATAAAAAACATCGTTCCTGTCGTGAAAATTTAAAATTGAAAATCACTGTCATTTGTTGGTGACGTCGTCCCTTGAATTCAAGCATTTGGCGTCGTAAGCATAGGAAGGAAGCTCGCTAAATATGGTCATAAATTTGGGTCCGCCATACTGCACTTTTTCCAATTATTAATATTAGTGTATTTAACCAAAAGGGTGCTAATCAAGTAAAATATCAACATCTACATGAACAAATGTCGTGTGAACGTTCTATCGCAACTAGAACGACGTACTCATCGATTTGATAAGGTGAATACCATATTGCATTCTTTGGTTAGAACAAACTGATTTGGCTTTACTTAAAAATGTTCATCGATACTTAAACTCTGATTCGATGTCCTTTTGTGCCATTTTATGCTAAGAGTTTGAAAATTTATGACATATATTATATAGGTATATTAACCTAAATATTTTTGGTGTAAAACGGGAAAAATATATGAAATAGACATTAAAATGGTTAATAAACTTGAAACTTGACGATCGTGTGCGTTTGGCTGAAGTCTATGTAAACATAGAAAATTTGTCTTATGGGCTCGTTGTTTATATAATATGGTCCAAATAAAAACAAAGTATGCCTCAAATCAATGAAAGTGTACTTTGAGTTTATGGACGTTAACCAGGAATGCGTTTGGTACCCTTGACACAAATTCCGAGATTGTCAAAGTACCGTTGAAAAGAAAAATGTCTTTTATTATGATACATGACCTTACAGATATAATCGTTTTTGGTGTCTTGTACGATCAGCTCTTTTCGAAAGTTCACAAAACAGAACTGACGTGTGTGTATTTTGGCCGAGTGTGTGTATTTTGGCCGAGTGTGTGTATTTTGCCCGAGTGTGTGTATTTTGCCCGAGTGTGTGTATTTTGCCCGAGTGTGTGTATTTTGCCCGAGTGTATTTGCCCCTTGTAGCAGAGGTTTCAAAGGGAAGCATCGTTCAACGGAGTAAAGTTCATGGAATGTTTTCATGTTACTTGTTTGAGCGAATGCAAATACTGCTTGTATTTGTTAATATTAGAAGAATAAAATCTGTCTGAATAAGCAAGCATCTGAATACCATTTCAGTAAAGGTTCAGTGATAAATTGTCGGAGATTTTGCCGTCTTTATTATGTCATGATTGTAAATAATCTGCCGTGAAGTAATTTTGAATATTGGTTGATAATCTGAGTATTTGGCAGAAAATTGGATCTTAGTCCCAATGCTTATTCGGTGAAGATTTATCATTGTCTATCATAGACTTTGATAAAGGAAAAACTTACTGCAAGTTAACACATGGACAGAATGAAGGTTCTTGAGTTTCTGGCCCAGGTATCGAAAACAACTGCACAACGGAATAAGCAGCACAACAGCCATTGACAGCGGCTTATTCCGTTGGCGTGCACCCATAAGGACCTAATGATAAAGCACATTTGTTGGTAGCAGCTGTATTCGATACTTGGGCTGAGTTTCTTTGCCCTTATAAACGTGCATAGTTATCTCAACTTGTCCACATGAAAAAGTAATGAGGTTGCGTCAAATGCAGTGGTGTGATTTTCTTCAAGAAATGGGTTGGGGAATAAGGTGACTGAAATTTTAAGCCTGAAGTCTAGCTCTATTGATTTAAATGAATATGATTTGCAGCTGACCTGGAGTTTTCTTTTGTATGTTTCAGGGCTATGGAATTCCATATTCCTCTGTTCCAACCTCAGTCTTTTCGTACTTATGCCTTTCGCCTACCTCTTCACGGAGTCAGAGGGCTTCCCTGGATCCACCAAGGTATGTCACTCAATAATCATCATTTTGCATATTTCTGGGTTTTCCTACTTAGTATAATAATCAGTCAAGACTCGGTGAAACTTTAAATTATAAACCAATAGTATTTTCATATTTTACTCGATGTGTTTTTTTGCGGTGTCTCACGCTGTCCAATCAAAGATCTATCAGAGAAAAAAAAGATTGGTAGTGGTATACATTCTTGATGTTCAAAGGGGTTCTGAATTAAATTTTTCAATACCTGCCCAAAAAGTCTGGGGTGGTATAAAATAGTGTAATTTTCCGCCAATTATCATTTGCGGTAGACACTCTTAACTTAACTTGAACAATTGGATATCAAGTCCTGGTGCATTTCATGGAGCTTTTAAGCCTGGAAAGAGTGTTTGTGTACATAAAATGCTGGTGCAACTTCATGCTTTGAATTGTACCTTACATATTTCCTAAATCATTTATTATTTTATTGCAGGGAATTATGTCGAGGGTGAAAGAGACCATAATAGTATTCGTTCTGCTCTTTATACTTATGTGCGGCATCGCTTGGGTAGCGTCTGCCATTATTGATGATGACCAGGCATCGAGAGAAGCTCTCTTCGGTAAGTGTGGTTACCGAGATTTTATTCTTATATTTACGCAATGAAGCTGTCTCCTAAAGGTTTCATCCTCTTGTGAGTTGTGACTATCTCATAGAACATACATCAACTGAGTAAGGGCTGTTCCATTTAAAAAAAGGGGGGGAGAGGGACAGGAAATTTTTCAGACCCCTGCTTTTTGTTTTTTGACAGACCCCCCCCCCCCCTATTTTTTCTACATTACGATATTAAGAAAATACTGGTCGACCACCCCACTCCCCTCTTTTTACACATGTTGGAGAACCCCCCTCCCTCCTTTTTTCAAAGCCTTGTCCTCTTTTTTAATGGAATAGCCCTAAAGCAATCCTTCAAATACCATCGATTTCACTCGTAAAATTATATTAAGACTCAAATAAATCTAACCAGGTTTCATTGTATGCGGGTCTGATGTAAAAGAGAGTCCAAGAATCTGTTCCCGAACAATTGGGAGAAAAAGTAAAAGAGCCTACAGGGCGCACTACGACAGTAGCACATAAAAAGATAATAAGATGACATCAGTAATAATTGTTACGTGGATGACGTCACGGAATAGATGACGTCATCAAACAATACCAACCTGCTACGGTGTCAGTGACCTCTGGTGGTACTTTTTCTCCCCATTGCTAAACAGTGACCTTGTTCTGAATTGACTTCTGTTATAAACGAGTCGTTAAAACGTATTCCGATGGTCTTTGTGTATGTTTCTTTTGTCTGTGATATGTCTGTGATTGTTTGCATGATTATGCCTTTTGTGTGTGACATGTATGCTCATGTTTGTCTGTGATACTTGTACGTATGTCTGTGTGAATACGTCTCAGTGTGAATGATATTTTTCTGTATTTAAAATGCACAACAAATTCCAACATCAGCAATAAAGTATTATCTTATCTTAGGTACTGCAATATTGCTGAAATATAATTGTGGTCCCAATTATAATAGCTTGATTGCAATTCTGAGTACCTTGTATATATAGAGCTTGCCAAATATAACCGCGGGTATGTGATAATTTTCTGAGCCAGTGATTTGAGAATTTGAAATGTTTTTTTTTTTTCAGATGTTTGGAATTTCTACCTTCCTTACTTGTATTCCTGCATATCACTGCTCGGTGTTCTAATGCTTCTCAGTAAGTTACTTTGTGACAAAATTAAACATATGTTATCGGTGTAGTGACTTTATTGCTCGTGATAAAAGATTACAAGACTATGTCTCTTATAAAAACATAAGTTACGTTTTTGTTTTTGTAAAATTTTTGGCTCCTCGTTTTGCACGATGGTGGCAATGTGAATAACTGAGATTTTTGCTCATTAAAATTTGCCTTATTATTGCTATTAAATTTGAAATGATAGTTCCATGAGGTCCGACTCGTGGATGTTTATTATCTGAAGCTTTTTTGAATGATTAAAATTGATTAAAATTAAACACAAAATAATTCTCTTTCAGTTTGCACCCCGGTGGGTTTCGCCCGTCTCTTTACTGTTATGGGAGAACTCGTTATAAAACCTAAGGTAAGAATACTGACTTAGATTTCACTCATGGCCGGGATGTTTGTCCCCCTTCCCCCTTAGGAACTGATGAAATTTAATGTAATATATAGAATTTAAAAAAATCGTCCTACCTGGCTACACATGTTACAGAGCTCTGGTTTTACTACTTTAAATAATAACTTAACAGTGAGTTTAATAAAAGATTAAGTGAAATCCCATTTAAGACTGCCTTGCCATCAGGATCATCTCACAGAAAAAGACACTTGACCTTTATAGCTCACCATTGTAATATATATTATATAACAATGCCTCATTGAGAAAACACAAACATTTTAGTGTATCTAACATTGACGTTTGTTACGGAGCAAGCCAGGCAGTCGAATGAAATTCCCAATTGTGCAAGTCTAAGTGAAATTTTTGACCAAGTGGACAGTCCAAATGTTTATCAATACTGTAAAGACATTTTGAGTGAACTATGAATTATCAATTATCATAATTAAATAAATAAATTTCCTACATTTTCAATTTTTATATCTGTATTTTTGTATATCTGTATTTTTGACAGGAATAGAGCTACTACTACTACTACTACTACTACTACTACTACTGCTACTACCATTACTACTACTATTACTACTACTACTATACTACTACTATACTACTACTATACTACTACTACTACTACTATTACTATTACTACTACTACTACTATTACTACTACTACTACTACTAGTAGTAGTACTGCTGCTACTACTACTGCTACTGCTACTACTACTGCTACTACCATTACTACTACTACTATTACTACTACTACTATACTACTACTACTACTACTACTACTACTACTACTACTACTACTACTACTACTACTACTACTACTATTACTACTACTACTACTACTAGTAGTAGTACTGCTGCTACTACTACTGCTACTACTACTGCTACTACTACTACTACTAGTAGTAGTACTAGTACTACAGTGGGTTTGATTACTGATAATGTTATATTTAAAAAATTTGTTAAATTTTTCCAGTTTCTGAGAGACTTAGATGAAGAGTTACACACGGTTCGGTTGGAGGAGGATACTTTGTTACAAAAAATAAGAAGGGGCCAATATTCAACTCACACGATTGCAGGGACGAATATGTCTTTGCTAGAGTTACAAGAAAAACTTTTAGAGATCCAGCAGGATCGCCGAGAGCTTGGTAAGTGGCGGAATGCTTTGGATTTTGTTTCTATGCTGAGGCAAGATTCGTCATTCCTCGGCAGTTGTATAAAAGTGGTATGAACTATCAGCTTTGTTATTTTGCTGGTACACTGAAACTTGAGCGCTGTCTCCGAATTGGTAATTTTTAACAAGTCCAAAGGTTCGTTACGGAAATAGCATTACTCGACACAGGTCGCAACAATTGCAAGTCACTCTGATATGGCATAACGTTTTACGTTTGTATCGGATAATAAATTAATAGTCTGTTGACCAGGGGTGTCGATTCAGGGGGGGGGGGGGGGGATGTGGGGGATATATACCCCCCACTTTTTGGGAAAGGGGGGATGATCAATGCAATCATCCCCCCTTCCCCCCCCCCCCTGAAATTCACAAATGAAAATTATCTTTTGGAAGAAATGTTGAACAGTTTTCATAGTTGATATCACATATCAGTACGAGTTTATAGTTTGGCATCAATGACTCTTGAACAGTACGTCTCTGTGCATTAAATGCGGCCACATGTACGAGCGAGGGTAAGTGGGTCAGACAAAGTAAACCTGATCCCCCCCCCCCCCCACCCGTGTAGAGAAATCGACGCCCCTGGTCTTTTCACTGAACAGCCCGGACTTCAGCACGACATAAGTCTTTCTTCTCCTGATTACTCGTCTTGCTTTCTAGATATAGCAGATCGTAACTAACTGATTGCATCAATATAATTTTCCCATGAAAATAACAGAAATCTATTGAACGATAAGATGTGAAATATACATTAAAATGCACTAAAGATACCGCTGCTAGGATGCACTTTGCTTCAGCCAATCACAGCCAAGGGCGGGAATTTTTTCAGCCAATAGAATTGCATTATTTGTCATTGCCACCTGGTGTAAATATCGGGAAACTTCAGTAAAAATCCGCTACTGTTAGTTACAAGGTGATTTTGTACTGTTTGTGTCTGCTCTGCGTCAGTTTATTTCATGTTATCATACTCGTTCCAGAAAAGAGAAAAAGGATTGGACCTCTGAGAAGAAATCTCGGTTATCCACTTATGATGTTATTGTTACTTGCCTTGACGGTATGTTAACGTGTTTTTATAGCTATGGAGAAGGTTATGGTGAATTGATTTATAAAATGTGCGAATAACTGAACTAATACTGGTTACAACATAAAAACTTATTTGCGTGGTGTCCGCATTTGTAAGTTTTCCGCATTAGCTAGGTTCTAAGCGGGTGTCCGTAAGATAAGGTTGCAATCGTAAGAAGGTTTACTAATTTAATGTGTTGTCTATTTACAGGTGTTTTCAGTGCTCATGGTGACACAAAACACAATTGAGTTATTAATCGGTTTGAAAGCGTTGCCCAAAGGAGCTAAGGTGACTATTTTCTATTATTTATTTTCATTATTGAGCAGTTTGAGAATTTAAAGAAAATAATACACGGTTCCCATTGCCAAATTAAAACACAATCCATGTATTATTTAAATATATATATATTGTAATACTTTGCCTCTATTATGTAATCTGCTATGCCATTTTAGAAGGTTCGAAACACAGGGCATTGTCTTCGGGCATGTCCCTTTGTCCAGACTTTTGCAATAACATAACCTACGAAATTGGCTCTTCATACCATAGTGTCGAATGCTATTCACTCTATTTTCGATCCTGCTTAAAAAAATATTGTAAATGGTATTATTTGTTTGGGTGGCAACCTGAGAGTGTTGTTTGAGGAATAAACTAATTGAAAGTGACTTAAAAAGCCTGTAAATGTATTTAAAATTGAGAGAAATAGAGGAGTTTTGAAGTTCAAAATTAACTGTTGGCATTTATCCCTCAAACGACCACAATTGCTGAAGGACCTATTGGCAAACGTTGCTCGTCTGGCGGAGCAATTATTTGTTGACTAACTCTCAATACAAGCATAATAATTTGATCTTTGAAATTTTTCAGGAAATAGTTCTGGGCATCGCGTCTCTATCTGCCCTGGGACCAATTGGAGCAGCACTTGAAGTTACAATGATTATGTATCCTTTATTGGTGGTAACTGTCTGAAGTGACTATTTACGTGAACATGGTGTGCATTGTAGGGTGGTCATTGATATATAAATTTTTCATTGATATTGATATCAGTACTCCACTTTCGATATTGCAATATCGCAAAATCGTGCAAATTTTGTATTATCAGCATCCCCAGTTAGAAATGGAACAATTAGTCCCAGGAGTATATCTCATTGTTAACCATTTACCTTTAATGTGATAACTACTAAGCCAATTTGTTAGGCAATCAGTTTGCAATATGGGATGGGGGCTGTGTAATCAGTGCTCAAGGTCAAAAAGTACAATTATAGAGGATAAACAAGGAATCGAAACATGAATTTGTTTTTTATTTTTCAATATCGACATCAACATTTTCTCACATCATCGATATACAGCCTATCGATGACAACCCTAGTGAATGTATTTTTTTTTTGGTAACCAACATAACTTAAAAATCTCCATTTAGTGGATATATTTTTCCCCAGTTGCATTCCTAGTGTTCCGTGCCATCCACACATGAATACAGAAATGTGCTTTTATACATCTAATTATAATATATTACTATTGTGTCAATTTGAACGACTTTCCTATCACCTGTACCTCTGAGATACAGTGTATTGTTAAAATCTCTGAACTGAGAAGTCCCAACGTTAAATGCTATACTTTCCTTTTATTTCTTTTTCTACTTTTTATATCTATCTATTTTTCAATAATTATAATGCAAGCAATGAGTATAATGCGAGTATATTCTATTCTATCTATTGTGCACCATTGATACTTTCCTTGACGCAACCAGATACTTTATGCTTGCATCTGTGGTGGGCTTCTATAGCCTTCCGTTCTTCAGAAGAGCGACTCCTATCAAGGGAGACACGCCCATGATAAAAATCATCGCCAATAGTGTAGTTATACTGGTCATGAGTTCAGCATTACCCGTTTTATCTCGGACATTGGGTAAGTTACATTTAAAGAAAACATCCGCAGATATATTATCACAAAGTTTTGCTGTATTTATTTATTGTATGAGCAGTGTGAAACGTTACGCCGTAATTTGGGTGTCTAATAACACTTGAGGACAATACAAAAATGTATTGACTATTAAGGTGCATGACTATTAAGGTGTCTCTGGGTCACTATGTCATGGGCCACTATAGAAATTAAGGCTGGAACGAGGGGGGGGGGGGGGGGGGTACCCCCAATAATGACCCTCAAGGCCTAATAAATTCACTGGCTCATATCTTTCCATTATCAATGTTTTGCCATTCTTGCCTTGTTATTTATTTGTCAAATGATTATAACCATAAATTTTGTTGCGTCTGCTTCATTGAACTAACTTAATATCCTCTTCTTTTATTTTTCAGGGATAACAAATTTTGACCTATTAGGAAACTTCGGGAGTATGGAGTGGTTGGGGAATTTCTATATTATCCTCTCGTACAACATAATATTTGCGGGAGCCACAGGACTTTGTCTAACGAGGAAATTCACTTCTTCGGTACGACGGGAGTTGTACAATCGTTTCCACAGTGTGTTCAAAGGCGGGAAGACGCCACATGTCTCTAATTCAACCTCAGTTTCAACATCAAATGGAACAAATGGAACAAAATCGCCGAGTTTAAATAATTCCGTATCGCCAAGTTCAAATAATTCCGTATCTAACGGCACAGTGCATGCCAAGGACGATTGAATAACTTGCAATAATTGCCGATGTATGGATGCTTTTGGTTAAAAATGTAATGGGAAGGATGTACGGAAAACCTTGAGTGAGTCGGATTCAAATTGACGACCTGATTTGATTTGAGTTGGGTGAAGTTTTGACTAATGCATTGGTACGAAGAAGATGTCTAAATTGAGATGTTGAGATATTCTGTTCGAATCATTCGAATGGTGCGAAGATTTGATTAATGCATATTCGACTTAGGCAACTTGCAAGGTTTACCGTACCTGTAAAGCTAGGTTTCATTTATGCCGAGTTGGTAAATAAGTAGTTTTTGAATGTGTTATAAGAAAATGCATCGAACGCACACAAAAGGTAAAATGTCTCGTAGTTAGAAGATAATAACTAGTCACTCTCCATTTGACATAAATTAAGCATAATTAACCATAACCAAAAATTATTATTCATAGTTACTTGAAGTGTCATAATGGGTTTCTGATATTTTCGAAGACTGTTCATTGGTTTTTGCATCTTTAGATTTAATTGTTCGCCACATTGCAGATTGGAACATGATATTATTTTATCCGTAAGAATGTACGAATCACATGCATTAAAAAGATGTTGATATTCAGGTGTATTTAAGGTTAATTTGAATATATTTACGAAAAACTTCCCATTAAGAAGTATTACATTTGAAGAGGGTTCAAACAAATTCAGTCACAAATTGTGGTGCAATAATTTGCTGTTCTACGGAGTAAATGAAAATATGGAATATTGGCCCGACACTCTTATATAACAGTATTGATTCTTAGTTTTAGTTGGTCAAGTGGATTTGTGCAAAAGCAATACATGTTTAGTTATTATGATTGAGGAACCATAAATTCATTATATATTTTAGACAACTCTTTTTATGTCAAGAGAGATTTCGATAATATACTTTAGTAGACGATTCAAGTATAAGTGTGATTCTGTTCACTAAGTAGAAAGGTGAAATGGTTAAATTGACAATGTGGTCACAATAAGTTATTAATTCAGAGGAATATTAGCCGTTTTAGTTCCGTATGTTTAACGGATATTTTGATGAGCTTCGGAGTGACTGACTCAAATTTGCTAAAGTTAGAATGTGTATAATTATTATTAATACCGGTTGTCAAACTTGCATAGTTTTGCCAAAGTTACAAAAACGCATTATTAATTGTCTATAAATAACTCATAGAGCATTGCGGATATATTTGTAATGCTAATATATACACAACAAAAGCTTCACACATTCCATTGCAGAGAATAATCATAGGACATTTATAACAATGGCCGTCAGGAAAGTTAAGACCGTCAGCGAATTGCGGGCTTTAATAGTAAAAATCCAGGGGTTTAATAGTAAAAATCCAGGGGTGGATCCAAAGCTTTCTGACGGAGAGAGTTGGCAGATAAGTGATATATTTTACCATCCTTTTCATTCAAAATGCTGGGATCCTCACTATTAAAGGGCTCCCACAACTCGCTGACAGCCGTAACTTTGGTAACGAGCATTGTTTCTTTGCTTTTGTCTTATGAGTGGGTAATTTTATGTTATGGGTTTGTTATACGTCATAATGTTTTTCAAGTTTAAGTTGTGATAATGACATTATGATATTATTTACTGGGGATTACTGGGACATTCATATGATAATTATTGCAGGGTTTATGTACTAAACTGGGCTTAATATTTTTTTATAATAGAGTTTTGTAGATACTTCGTGGAAGAGGTGATCACTATGTATATTCAATTCTAGCATTACACCGCTTAGAATCTAAATGAAGGGAATATTGTAAATATGCTTAAGATATTGCGGTGACACAAGATGATATTAAGTATTTTTGCTGTGAGAAACTTCATGATCAATGATCAATTGGTCCTGCTATATAATTGTTGCAGATCAAATTACTAGATTGCTGAACCGATATTTAACATATTTTAAAGAACCCAAAACCAAGGCAGTGTTCCGTATAATTTGCCATAACGTTTGATATTAATTATAATGGAAAGAATTTTAATGCAGTCAAATCCGTGTTAAATCGATCACCAAAGGAAACTGATAAATATCGTCGCTAAACTTAGACGTCCATTTAACAAAGGTGGTAATGAAGTACAATGAAAATTCAGTTCTTGGGAGTTGGAAGTGGTTGTTCACAGCCGTTAACCGTTCATACGGGTTTATGGTTTGACCGTAGACTCGAATGTGGAAATATTTTACTCGATTAGCTTGCAGAACAGTAGTAATAAGCCGTATAAGTACTGAAATGTGATCGCCCTTATAATTATCTGGAGCCCAGTGATGAATCTGTTTAAGAAATGCTTTGATTGATAATTGATCTTGCCGAACAAAACTTGATGCATGAGCACGATGAGAATGATTTGTGTGTGAGTTACAGTCGTTGGGAATATATATTTGTACAGCAAAGTTTTATGGTCTGCAGATTAACCAACTGCTAAATAGAAATACCCGTGATTAAGCTTATATATACACTTACTGAAATGCGTTAATGACTACATATACTGAAAATGTGTTCCCAATATATATATATAAATGATCTAGATTTGTAGTCATGATTGGTGTGATATGAACTGTATAACATAATTTGGTGTACCTTAATAGATTATAATTCTGACTTATTCAATTAGCCGAACCTTAGAATCGATTAGTCCAAAAATGTTCACATTTCCATCCTCGAAATACAATTAATTATAAGGTACTTATGAAGTTCAACTTTTTGGCAGGATGACTGTATTGTATGATAATCTGATATGTATTAAGCGTATACAGTGGAAAGCCTGTGATAATATTTTTAACAATTTTTGCCTCATGTATGATAGCTTTTTGTCGACGACATAACGTATACTTGTTCACTATTATGTAAATATGATATTGTTTTTGCATGGGCTAAATTAGCCTATTTCTTGGAGCATATTTTAAGAATGTTGTACAGTTGTGGATGGTATGCAGTATTAACATATTAAGTAACGTCTTGCCCTTCGTTTTTTATTTGTCCGAAATATTTTTGATCATTCCTTGATTGATTGCGAGTTAACTTACAATTAATATTACAGATTAAAATGAATGATACATATCACATATCATCTCATTTACCTCAGTCCCACCTATTTAATCAATTTGTGTGATGATTACTTTTTTTAATGTCTTAATTGCCAAATCTAAAGATCTGATGTAATTTACGGGACGCTTTTTTGTTCGTTTTACAAACCAAAATGGTGCAGTTGCCAAGTAGGAGTGTTGGAAATTAGCGAGAAGTAGCACTTGTAAGATTTTGTCAGTTGTTGTGTTAACTGTTTGTAGAGCAGCATCTAGAGTTTAACGTCTCGTCAGGTAATGTGTTCAGCATGGTGTATATTGGTTAAATGCTGTAAATAAAGTTTTCGATAACATGTTTTCCCACTATGACTTAAAATTAATTGAACCATTTGAAAATGTTCACGTACGCACAACAACATGTGAATTTCATCCAAGTGAAGCACCTTTTTGGCAGCCTTTTCTGTATGTTACGATTTCCAAGTGTCTTGGAATGAGTGAGAGAATGTCAAATAGGCTGAGATTTGTTGCATTTTCAAGTGAATAAGTTAAAAAAATGAAAATGTTCAGCAATGCAAAACATGTGAATTTCATCTAATTGAACCTTTTTGGTAGCCTTTTCTGTATTTTACGATTTCTAAGGATCTTGGACTCGCCTATTGAACAAGTGATAATATGTCTAATAGGCTGAGATTTGTTGCATTTTCAAGTGAATAAGTTAAAAAAATGAAAATGTTCAGCAGTGCAAAACATGTGAAT
This sequence comes from Alitta virens, assembly GCA_932294295.1. Lineage (NCBI taxonomy): Eukaryota > Metazoa > Annelida > Polychaeta > Phyllodocida > Nereididae > Alitta > Alitta virens. Next base: position 6,336,550 of record OW028584.1, on the reverse strand, counting down.
TTCATCTTTTTGCAAGAACTTGTTGGTGACCTTCTCTACATGCTATGGTTTAATTGCAAGTGTCTTGAATTGCACTTTTAAATGATTGAAATTTTTCAAGTTGAAAAATTCAAGTGATGGTTTCGAAAATGTTCAGATTTGTTCAACATGTGAGTTTCATCTAATTGCAAGCCTTTGGTTTTGTAGCCTTGTCTATACACTGGTTACTGAGTGTCCTGGACTGCATGTTCAAATGAGTGAAAGTATGTCTTACTTTTTTAGATTAGTTGCGTTTCAAGTGAACAAGTTCCGAATGACCATTTGAAAATGTTAAGCTATGCACAACATGTGAATTTCATCTAATGGCAAGTCGTTTGGTTTTTTAACCTTTTCTGTATGTTATATTTTCTAGGTGGGGGCCTAGCTCAGTGGTAGCGCGCTGGGCTTCCAACCTATGGGTGCCGGGATCAATTCCCGGTCGAGCCTATGTTGGATGGCTGTTTCATCTTTCGTCTCATTGCCCATGGTCCCTGCCTGTCCTAATTAGCCCACCCTGGTCGAAAAATGGGTCCTAGCTGTATTTTGGTAACCATACATGCTAGGGAGATGATACTTGGCAAAGTTATAGATGTGCACAAATGAACATTGTTCGCGAAATTTCTGGTTGCTATGGCGACGGTTGCCATGGTAACCAGCGAATATTCTCTTTTTAAAAGCATTTTTTGCTTACAGAAAGCACCGCGAGGAAAGCAATTGATAAATATGATATATTCCAGTATATTTTTATTTTCTAAATGTGTGATCATGAAGTAAGACTATTTTCACATATATAGAGTGCATGAAAATTTTTTTGTAGGGCCGTGAATTATGACATATCCCTCAAAAATATTGATTTTGTCAGATTTTGGGACCCCACCCTCAAAGGAAAATTGAAGAGGGACACTGAAAAGTGTCTTACTTCACAAAGCAGGGTATAGTTGATGTGTATTTCAAATTTCATTCAGATATCTTCGGCGGTTTTCTCGCGGTGCTTTTTGTAAGTATCGTAAATGGGCCAATTTTGGCATTTTTCGAGAAAACGGGAAAACAAGAAAGATATTTATTTCTGGGTATATGAATTCATGTTTCAGGCTTATTTTTGTTGTTTTAGACTGGAAATGCACAGGAGTATAATTGTATACACTAACATCTTGGTATTATTGTTAGTTCTTGTATAAATTACTAAATTATAAGCAGAAAAATTAGAATACTTGATGACCTAATCATTTTGGAGCGGACGACTAAAGGCCACACCCTGGTCGAAAAATGGCCCATAGCTGGATTTTGGTAACCATACATGCTAGGGACATGAAACTTGGCACAATTATAGATGTCCATAAAAAAACATTTTTCGCAAAATATCTGGTTGCTATGGCAATTGTTTCCATGGCAACCAGCGAATATTCGTTTTTTTAAGTCATTTTGACCTGCAAAGGCACTGTGTGCGGAAACTGATAAGTACGGTGTATTCCGTCAATTATATAATAGTGGCTATATAAACAAGAATAGGGTGCTTGGGAAATTGTTTTTAAGGCCACAAAATTACATATAGGTTTAGTATATTTTTATAAGTCAAGCACAATTGTGTCATGGTTTGCGCTCTTTGGATTTTTTGGTGGCCTTGAAAAAGGCCGGGGATGTTTTATTCTTGTCAGCTGCAGACTCAATGCCCTCCTGCTTGATACATATCACCTTCCTCAGCTGTCATTGCATCTTCCTGACGAAGCTTCAGGAAGGACTTTCGCTTCCGCTGGGTCTTGCTTTCTACTAAACTCTGGCTTTCGGCTGCCTTCAGCTTTCTGGAGTCCTGCTGCTGCGCAAGCGCAACGATGGCCTGTCCAGGTTCCACGCCAACACACTGCTCCACAGCTTCCACCAATCCGCGGGATCCTCGGTTGAACTGCATCACAGCCATGGCCACAGCACTCTCCACCGTCTTCCTGCCACAGTACTTGGACTTGGGCGCCCTCCTCCACACAACAGAATGCAAGGACTCATTTGCATTCGACGTTTGCAAATTCACACAACGCTTGAGCAGATCTCGACTAGCCAGCCTTTCGAACAAAGGGATCAGCTTCTCAGACACATCTCTAGGGAGTGGTGGGTCATGTTTTCCTTCTTTATAGGCCTTGGCTGGATCCTCACGTCTCTCTTTCGCTTGAACAAACCAGCACCAAGAACCGCAGAACTTGTGACGAGGATCCTCCTGTGTAGAAAGGCTGTGAAAGAAGATAGCCCAAACCGCATGGTGCATGGCCTCCACATTTGGACTGTTCTCTACGATGGCCTTTCTGTAATAAGATGACCACTTCTTCATGCGGTCCTTGGTCATCCTCCCTTTCCCGCTCATCTTGACTGACACGTTGCTGGCTCCACTTGATTGGCGGGTCCCCTTGGCTTGGGCATCCACCTCCTTTACAATCCATTCTAACCCGTTGTACATTCGTTTTGAAACGTGGTTGATACATTCCTCTTTGGTGATCACACAGTCGTAAGGGTTGAGGTTGTTTAACGAATCATGTACAGCGGCATCTCCATCTCCCACAAGGGCAGTGAATTTGAAACCATAGTCCAAGGATCGGCTCCACAGTAGCTTGGCGCCGGCTACCTCCATTGAGCCGCTGGATCCAGAGTGGTTTTTATCGCACGTGTCAGTGTGCTCTTTCTCCCACAGTTCTTTTTCCTCCCCTTCCAACTTGCTTCCAATCAGCTCACACTCGGCACAGTACTTAGATAAAACCACAAAATCAAGCACCAATCCAGTCAGAGTGTCAATCACAAAGCTAGCCCCGATGGTAGAAGTATGGCCCTTGATATGCCAGGTTCCATCGAAGCTAACCGAAAGCTCCAGGGGTCCATCCGTTGGTCCCTGGACATCATGGTAGGCCTTGCGGACAATTTCGTGCGTCTGTGACAGGTGGGACTCCTGGGTGTCCAGCAGACTTGTGTGAAGACGATCACTAATCTTCGAGTAAGAACTCTTATGAAGTCCACCCTTGACATTCATGATGGCCATGAGGCGGGTCACTTCTGCCTGACCAAGGCCAACTTCCTTGGCAGCCAACACACAGCGACGATTGATTTCAAAGGGCTGCCTGGTTGGACTAGTGTCCTCCTCCAACTGTGGGCTTGAGTAGTCTTCCTGGACAGTGCCACATTCCTGGCACACCACCTGGTACTTCAGGGAGTACCCCCGCCGACACTTTTCTGGGAGCTGAAGCTTCAGGTTCTGGCCACAGCATGTGGGACATAGAAGTCCTTCTACCAATGATGACAGCTTGCTGGTGTGGAGCAGTATGAATCCATCTGAAATAATAAAAATGCCAATATTTCAGAACTCTAGTCTCAATGGATGAAAATTATAATCATATATATAAGAAAATTTTGATAAAAGCAATGACATTACAGTGAGGTTGTATGACACTCATAAGTCTAATTAAACTTTTAGAAAAGCAGTGATCAATATCAATTCTATTTTCATTCACTATTCACTGTGACACTGACACTGTGTTGCATAGATTACATGAACTGTTGACAAAGTGTAATTTTCATTGAGATTTTATGTATTTTAAATTATTTATATACAGATTAACATGGTCTTATAAATATTTTTAATTCAACTGTGATATTACATCAATGTATATATGCTTCTTAACATTGTGTGTGAATAAAATATTTATATCTAATAATGTACACACAATTATGATAGATTCAGTTCACTTGACTTCTCTTGTATTTTTCTGTATTTTTGTCTTGTAAATAAATAGGTATTTACCTGCTTGAGGACATGTGACAGGTCCAGCAACTGCACTGCCAGCTGCAGTAGCACCATCTCCTCCAAAGAGCTGCAGTTTTCGAGCAAAACTTGAATGGAAATCCCCGCCAGAGGCACTCAATCCAGGATTAACATTTTCCTCAGATTCTATCTTTCGCTTATCCGATGGTTTTTTCGCAACGGTAGACTTTCGTGATCGCTTTTTCCGCCCGAAAGCGAAACTAGTGTGATGCTTCATTGCTTACGATGACAGCTTGATGAATCAACGACATTGGCGCTCTCCTATTGGTCGAAATAACGTATGCATGACGCGAAGGCTGGGCGGAAACAACCGAGCGATCTGATTGGTCGACGAAAGTAACCGAACGCTCTCCGACGTATGCAAATGAGATGAATGGCCGATCGGCTATCTCCGTCATATTTGTGTACTGGTTTGAACTTTTAAAAAACCAGGGAAATCCCAGCCATTAGCCAATCAGATTACATTACCAAGGCCGACGCCTCCCAGGGGAGGAGTCTATCTGTTGCTACAAGAAGCAATATGGCTGCCTCGCGCTCTGTCCACGCCGATGAAGACATGATTAACATGGCCTATTTTCGCCGTTTAAATGGCCCAAAACCGCCATATTTGATGCAGCGTGGACATTTTAGAATAGGAGGGTTAGTTTGACATCGGTTTTCGTGTGATTATACGGTGATTATCGCGGAAATATTGTTCGTTACGAACGCCCCAATACCTGTGGATTCCGAAACTGTCAATAACACAACATGGCAAACCTGACCAATTTTGATCATTTTTTCGACCAGGGGGTTGGCCTTAATTGCAAGTGTCTTGAATTGCACTTTTAAATGATTGAAATTTTTCAAGTTGAAAAATTCAAGTGATGGTTTCGAAAATGTTCAGATTTGTTCAACATGTGAGTTTCATCTAATTGCAAGCCTTTGGTTTTGTAGCCTTGTCTATACACTGGTTACTGAGTGTCCTGGACTGCATGTTCAAATGAGTGAAAGTATGTCTTACTTTTTTAGATTAGTTGCGTTTCAAGTGAACAAGTTCCCAATGACCATTTGAAAATGTTAAGCTATGCACAACATGTGAATTTCATCTAATGGCAAGTCGTTTGGTTTTTTAACCTTTTCTGTATGTTATATTTTCTAGGTGGGGGCCTAGCTCAGTGGTAGCGCGCTGGGCTTCCAACCTATGGGTGCCGGGATCAATTCCCGGTCGAGCCTATGTTGGATGGCTGTTTCATCTTTCGTCTCATTGCCCATGGTCCCTGCCTGTCCTAATTAGCCCATCAGGTGCAGAAATATAGGACGTAAAGCCCTAATCCACCACCACCACCATCATGTTATATTTTCTAAGTCCGATACCTCAAATCAGTCAGCCCTTGAAGGTCCTGGGCCTCCACGCGGTGAGGGTGGAAACACTTGGGGTGAAGTCCTCTATCCCCAGTGGCTAAAACAGGACAGTGCGCATTGCACAAGCTGCTCCAGTAGGGTGTGTCAATTTTAGGGGTCAAAATTAAATTTGCAAATTTCCTTCAATGAGGGGTGCTAAAAATATGTCACTGAGTATAAGAAGCTTAGAACATCTTAATTTTTTTATATTTAGTTGGGTTTAGCTTGGTAAATGTTCACCTTTGTGTTTACGAAAATCATGTTGTCAACTGACGATTTACATGCATTGCAATACTATACTAGCTGACACAGAATTTTCTCAAAAATGTAATTTTATTTCAAAAAGTGTGCAAAATATCCCAAAATAAGGTGAAAGATCCCTTGTGAGTCTCTTATTGAAGGAGTTTCATCAGGTCTTGCTTTGACTCATTTCTGTTTGTGAGTCGGCGACTTGCCTCTTGGGCACGGATGAAGCCATCTCATTTCCCATGTGAAAATACCTTTCCAGATGCTTCTGTGACTTGCTTGACACATCTCTCTATACCTTGAGCATGGCATGGCCATGCAGGTACCTTTATAGGTGAAGTTGTAAACTTCTTCACTTCAGCAGTAGTCAGGCCACAAGTCAGTGGAGGCTCATACACATAATTTTCCCAGTTTATGAGCTCAACCAGTGACCTGGCTTCTTGATTGATGCAAGGAGTCCTCCTGTAATAAGACAATTATTTATCACATATGATGTGAAAATATTGACAGAATTAACATGCTGATTAATATTGGACATAATCAAAATGAGCCTACCTGACCCTGACAAAGCTGTCGCCCAGCTGGGTGTTGTCATCGCCCTCTCCTCTCAATGCAATCTCTACACCTTGTTGCCTCTCTTTATCGTTGTCAGAGCAGACGAGTGTCTGGATTATGGCCTCACTGAAGGCGTACCAAGCTGATCGTTGAATTACAGGCATCACAATCTGTACAACTGTCTCTTGCTGGTATCTCAGCTGCTGCAGTTGATACAAGATGTGACGAGGTCCCTCAATCCAGCAGTGCTCGACCTTGATGTTAAACCAGCATGGATAATATACACCTCCACTATCATTCTGAGGTTCTTGAAGTGTTTTCCCTTGAGTCCATGCTCTGAAACCCATACGCGGCATAGTCTGTTTGCTGTTGTGAGCCACCTTGCATGATTGACAGGGCCGATTTCAAGAAGAGCCAAGTTCTTTGGAAGATGACCAGTCCTAATTGCCTGGATAATCTTGTATCCATAAGCTTGATCAGTGGAGAGATCATGTAAAACATCATCAGGCAGGTGGATAACAGGTTCTCCATGTTTATCTTGGCAAATTAATAATTAATTGGCAACTCGGTAGCACAGTCCAGCATATTTCCAATGACCCCAGACCATTTGTTGTTGGAAATGGTTTTCCCATCTAGAGCTATGATCAGGTGTCTTAGGGGCAATTCATTTGTATGAAGGGCACAAACCAACTAGCTTAGCTTTCGGCCAAGTTTTTCCTCTACCCAGTATTCACAGCTGTGGAGTCACTACCAATTGCCATAAGAGTCTTGTCAATGTCCCTCTCTCTCATGAATTCTGTGAGGTTGTCTGCAATGATTTCTGCATACTTCCTGTTCTTGGTAGCTTGCTCAGGACTCAGGAGTGAAGTGAAAAAGGTACCTCCCACCAGGCTCACTGCAAACAGCGTAATGCTCCTCCTTGATCAAACCTGGGAACTGGCGATCTGATTCTTCTGCTTTTAACATCACTTTGGTCATGTCCTGTCGACCATCAAAAAACATGCAGTCTATATTCTCTTCCCGACAGAGCTCCTCAAATTTTTCATTCATTGTCCTCATAACCTTCTCCTGTGCCCTCTTGACCTTGTTGTGATCCACCACAAGTATCTTGTTATAAGCCCTGCATCCATCAATGCAGCAGTAGCAATGGCAGCTGTTGATCGAAGCCCTACACCATACCTTACACTTTGCAGTGCTACGTTAGGTATTTCTAGAGTATTATACTCTTGTTTTTTGTTGGTGGACTCATTGGTGGAGCAGCTTGGCATCTCAAACATGGGCTCATCCAGAACCACATCATCCTCATCTGTTGAAAACTCTCCTAAATCCACTGATGCTGTTGCGCCTAGTTGTTCTGGTACCTCTGCTCCTCTACTCTCTCACTTCTGTCTCTCTTGGTGTCGGACCTGCCTGTTGTGTTCAGGGAGATCAGGAAGACCCATCTGATGAGGTCCAATGGAACCTGTGTTGTCTCTCTGTCCTTTAATGAAAGCAAGATCTTTTACTGGTATCTTCTTTTCCTTTGGACACATGCAACTGGTGTGGGCTTCTTTTGTGCAATCAGAGGGACAGCCATAGTTAGCACACATAACGATCTCACATTTGCAGTTTAAAATGAAATTCTCCTTGACTTCAATATTTCCTCTTCCAAGAGATATGTCTTTGGCAGTTTCCCAACTCTGTTGAATTTTGTTCAAGATAGTAATTCTGGAATTTATGACAGGAGGTTTGAACAAATCATTTGCTCTACTCCAATTCTCAATAACAGCTGGATAAATATCCTTTGCCAGACTAGCTGCAGGGTAGTTCCTGGAATCACTTTCACTCAGTTCTCTCAAAAGAAGACCATATCTCAACACATCACGCAGGGTAGGGAGTTTAGATGTACCCAAAAAGTTGCCAAGATGGGTAAAAGTTGAGTATCGAGTTCGCTTCTTTGGTCCCATCATCAAAATGTAGTACCCTCTCTTTCTTATATGCTCAATAGTTATTATATTTTTACAATAAAAAAACCAATTCACTGTATAGTTTTTACATTTATTTACTATTAGATTATTTATTTCATAATATCACTATAATGTGGCTCTTTGAAGGATAGAATAGACATTTTCAACAATAATTTTTGGCCTGTACAGTAAAAAAAATTGTAAAATAATGAAATGAATTAAATTTTACTGATTAAATAACAATGTGGGTTGTCTTAAATGGTTAAATTGTAAGTTTAATGAAAACTGTCATTTAAACATCATTTGGGTGCATTTTTTAAATAAGTTACGAAAGATGCACGTTTATGAGCACTGTTGCTTTCAGGTGAGTATTTACCAAGCAAAACCTACTAGGATTGAGGAAACAAAAGTAGTTTATGAGTTTTCTAATCAAAAGGCATGTTTTTAACACCCCTCATTTTAATTTTTTGGAATTTAAGAAAATTGACAGTGCTCCAGCTATCCAACGCAGACACTTATTGATTTTTTGCATGCTTCTGGTTTCTACTACCAACTATAGATAATCAATCTTACCCTAGAGAGCCTCTACATAGCCCACTCAGGTGCTGATGAGGCATTAAACAAGAACACTACTACTACTACTACTCAAATCAGTCACGAGTGTCTGTTCTTTTAGTTGTAAATATATTTCAAATAAATGATTATTTCACGATGCATGCAAATTGTTAGCTGTGACATCTGGTGGATAAGACATCAACTATAGTGAGTGATCGAAATACACCTCTGCATGTTGAATTTGTACATGTTATAGGACAGTGAGTGCATTTTAAATGATCATTCTGAAGGTATGAAAAATATTACCTGCGTTTCTGCTGGTATTGCACAACTTCGCCTGGTTTCGGGGGCATATGGGCTACGTCCATAGCCCCGGACGATCTCTTGTATTATCGCCCGAGGAAATTGGTAGTTCGCTATCTCCCTGTCACACACCTCCAGACTCCTCCTTGGCTTAAAATCACGATCACGCAATACTACCTCCACGTTTGTGTGTATTCTAAGAATATATTTTTTATTTTAAGAGCGGTTTAGAGCACTCTTAGAAATTAAGAGGTTTTTCTAAGAGAAAAATGTTAGTGAAACACCTGTTTAAGAGATCTCTTAGATTGGATATTATAAGAGGAAAAAGTGATTTTAAGAGCTCTTTATTTCTAAGAGGAAAAAAACTCTTAAACCACGTTAGTGAAACGCCCCCCTGGCTCTTGATAAAGCCAAGGCATACATGAACCAGTTTCAGGGTTTGTCAAAAAAGAAAACCATTTGCCAAAGTTATTGTATAGATAGTTACTTCAGTAAAAAAGTTGTCTGTGTGCCGTGATGGGCGGCACACTCCCAACTCTTCAGACTTTCTTCAGTCAAATAAGGGGAATGTTAAAAATATCAGGTGCGACAGTTATCATCATCATTTCTTTGAATTTCATAAATCATTCTCGCTACTATGCAAGGTTAGACTTGTGTCGGGCATTAAATCTTCGTTGATGTAAATTCCTTAATTTTTTTTATTTTTTGACTAAAAATATGACGTTCATCCCAAATGCTACTGAATGTCACTCTTACTGTTGTGGGTTTGTTATTTTCATCTTAGTTTTGTGCATTCAAATAGCATTTGTAATTTTTCGAATTTTGCATCAAAATTCTCAGTTATTTTTTAAATCTTTCCTTTTTCTTCTAGCAGGCCTGTTATTATGATGTTATCCCCGTTTTCTGATTGCCATGAGCTGTGCTTAAGACGTCTGTAAAACATAACAATCGAACAGGGCTCTGCATAATGCACACTCCAGTTGGTCTACCTATGCCTACCTAGCACAGATGTGAATGACCTTAGGTTAACATGTAATTAAACATAATTTATACATTTTTGGCTGGTGAAATTTTCTGAAGTATCTGCAGGACTGCTGCCTATAGAGTTTGGCACTAGATAGATTAGAAGTTCAAAGCCATGAGGTATGCAGGGCAGGCGGGGGCCTAGCTCAGAGGTAGCGCTCTGGGCTTCCAACCACTGGGTCCCGGGTTCGATTCCCGGTCGAGCCTAAGTTGGATGGCTGTTTCATCCTTCGTCTCATTGCCATGGTCTCTGCCTGTCCTAATTAGCCCAACTGGTGCAGAAATACAGGACGTAAAGCCCTAATCACCCACCCACCCCACCCAGGTATGCAGGGTCTTTCACTCTTGATTTAAGATGATATTTACAGTTAGTTTAATAGAAACGGTCGACTCTAGACGGCTGTTAAATTGCGGCCTATACCTGACTGTGGTCTAAACATGCTAAAGCCAGCTGCTTCTGTCCACTTCTATAGCTAATATCACCAGAAAAGTGTGAAGATTGGCAAATGTTAGAAATTAATGTAATATGTTATAAATATGTACTCTAAGATCCAATTTTGAGTAGTCAGCTATGAAAGCTTTGGCTAGGTTCAATTTGATGGGCCGTTTTTAATGAAACTATCTGTACATCCATAATTTCAGTATTATTCTGTGGCCCTTGAGAGTGCTGGCCTCCTCAAGACAATAACAGTAACACTGAATGAACACCTTAAACCCCAGTGGCCTGATGGGCTCTGTATCTTGCATGCTGCAGTTATGTCTGTCTTGTTCTGCTAACCTAGTGCAGACATGAATGACCTTTTAGGTTAACATATTGTTAAATATTATATCACAGCTGCCATCTTGTAAGCTTCCGTATGTACCCGTCTTGGTCGGGCTTGCTCTCAATGAGATCTGCCTGGTTTTTTCAATACCCTTGTATGCCGATATTCGCAATCTGCGGATTGCGGCTTTAAAATATTGGCATTTGATATCAGGTTTTTATCAGTCAGATTGTTACCAAGATCTTGATGACTTTAACTCTTGACGACTTGCCTGAAACATTAAATTGGTGGTTTTTCATTAATAGTGCATGTTATCTTTATATGTAGGCATGGTTATCAGAAATGTGAAGTCACTTAGATATTCATATTACTGGTTTAATGCAAAACTGTTAACCAGTTATTTAGTGACAATACTGCAGGCAAATAATGTGTTAAGTACTTTTTGTCCAGGTTCTGCTGGGCAAGACTAATGTGAAACTCCATGCATATGGTAGATATGGTGGAGGCGCTTCTTCCAAACACAATACACTCTTAGAAATAAAGGTACAATGATGTTTTTGAGAGCAGCCATGTGTGCTGTAAACTATCTCCCAGATTCTTCAGGCATGTTGAGTTTTTTTATCTTCACCAACCCCTGAAGAACTAACTGCCTCAGAGGTATTTCAGTTTTGAAAGGTTCTTCAAAGGTGTTAAGCTCAGCTTCAGTCTCGAAAAATTGAGGAGTGAGAATCCAACTCTGGTTACCAGAAATTTTGATTATTTTTTATCAAACGTTTTTATCATGTGATAAGCCGCCATTTTCAAACTTCCCCTAGCTTTTCAAACATTTAATTTTAGATTATTCCTAACATTTTTAAGGGCATGGGGAGGGTAAAAAACTACATTTATTTTATTTTGATCAATTATGAAATATGGATTAGAAATTGTTACACCTAATTGTTTAATTACAGATTGATACACATTTTAGACCTGTGACAGAAATTTGGCGAATTGCTTCAATAACTAAAGTTTTTAATTTGTCAGATTTAATGGTACCATTTTGTAGTCAGACCTCTGATCATAAAAACAGTGGCGACATTTGCCACACCTTGGCCTCTTGTGAAGCCGTAATCCTCCAAACCAATCATTCGGTCATTATTGTGGTCAAAATGGATGGCCTCTTTTAGAGAAATCTCATCCATTAGAAGGGCACATAAAATTTCATGGCATGACATGGATTTTACTTATACAGCTTAAGCATTTAAAATTACCTGGTGAAAACCAGGTAGAAAATTTAAATTCTGCAACATTTTCTGTAGTTTTCTAACACTTGGCAAAGTAAAAAATTTTTCAATAATTTGTAGCACTTAGGGCTTGCTGAATAAAAACTCAGAAACATTGATTTTACCTGCATGGTATATCTAAAATGATTTTTATACCTGGGGGCATAGGTATTCATATATTTTAAAAGGCTGCTGCTCTTCTTGTATCGGTCTGAGTTTTTCGTCAAATAAAGACTGAATTTTTCAAGAAAATGTGTAGAATGTATATTTATACAATAGATAAATAAATTTGTAAAATTCTGAATAAAGAATGGAGTATAGGTCTACAGGCACAAACACCGGTCTTAATGAGGCAGTAGCCATCATACTGTATTAAAGTGTTTACATTGTAGGCCTAATGCTGCTGGCATTCTACACAAAACACTAGGTATCTATTCTTTTTTTGAAAAAGACTATTCTTGTTACTCTTACCAGATAATCTGATTTGTGTGGCTAAAAATGTATATTGATTATCATTGACAACTTGTCTCATTACATTTAAACATTTTGTTTTTAAATTACTACCTTTTTTCTTGATACAGTTACAGTTTGATTTTATCTTATATGTTGTTTCTGGGCTTCCAACCGCTGCGTCCCGGGTTCGATTCCAGGGCGGGGGCCTAGCTCAGAGGTAGTGCTCTGGGCTCAAAAATTATAGATAATATGGATCTGAATATAGCACATGCACATTTATCACACCTTCGGGTGATTTTTACCTCGGCTTTTGTAATACAAGCATTAGTTTATGTCACTGATCATACAGATGTGTTACAGACACCTTTCTTGACCTTTGCCGCCAAAAATAGAGCAAATAGATTAATTTTTAATGAGAAGGTAGAGCATTTACACCTTTGAGGCGGAAAGTGCAATTTTGGATTTTGGTCAATTTTCTGTCTTTTCTGTTTAATTAACTGGCCAATCCTCCTAAAAATCATGTGATTATTTCCAGATTAGTTGTAGATTAAAAAATTCCCTCTGGAGTGCCACTATATCATCTAACACCATGATATATATATATATGCACATATAAAAAACATTGAAGGAGGCTTCTGTGCAAATATATATTTCCTGTGGCTTCAGAGGTGTAGTAACTAGGAAATCTCTGATTTGTAAAATTTCTGCATCAAGAGACACCATGCAAGCAGACAGAAATTTGACTTCTGTGATGTGTCACTCGGAACAAGCCCTGCATCATGATCCCTCTCAATAATTCAGATACTGATATTGTCTGACATTATAAGATCAAAAATATCACAATGACCAATTGCTTATACCCCTAACTAAATGTGACAAAATTTTAAAAGACTTCATAAGCATTTGAGTAACCTAGAGCTATTATATCCCGAAAGAGGAGATGCCTGGTGCAAGTTTTTAGGCCACACCCTGTAGATCCAATTTTGAGTAGTCAGCTATGACAGCTTTGGCTAGGTTCAATTTGATGGGCCGTTTTTAATGAAACTATCTGTACATCCATAATTTCAGTATTATTCTATGGCCTTTGAGAGTGCTGGCCTCCTCAAGACAATACAAGGGTGGTAACACTGAATGAACACCTTAAACCCCAGTGGCCTAATGGGCTCTGTATATTGCATGCTGCAGTTATGTCTGTCTAGTTCTGCTAACCTAGTGCAGACATGAATGACCTTTTAGGTTAACATATTGTTATATGATATCACAGCCGCCATCGTTTAAGCTTCCGTATGTACCCGTCTTGGTTGAGCTTACTCTCAATGAGATCTGCCTGGTTCTTTCAATACCCTTGTATGCCGATATTCGCAATCTGCGGATTGCGGCTTTAAAATATTGGCATTTGATATCAGGTTTATATCAGTCAGATTGTTACCAAGATCTTGATGACTTTAACTCTTGACGACTTGCCTGAAACATTAAATTGGTGGTTTTTCATTAATAGTGCATGTTATCTTTATATGTAGGCATGGTTATCAGAAATGTGAAGTCACTTAGATATTCATATTACTGGTTTAATGCAAAACTGTTAACCAGTTATTTAGTGACAATACTGCAGGCAAATAATGTGTTAAGTACTTTTTGTCCAGGTTCTGCTGGGCAAGACTAATGTGAAACTCCATGCATATGGTAGATATGGTGGAGGCGCTTCTTCCAAACACAATACACTCTTAGAAATAAAGGTACAATGATGTTTTTGAGAGCAGCCATGTGTGCTGTAAACTATCTCCCAGATTCTTCAGGCATGTTGAGTTTTTTTATCTTCACCAACCCCTGAAGAACTAACTGCCTCAGAGGTATTTCAGTTTTGAAAGGTTCTTCAAAGGTGTTAAGCTCAGCTTCAGTCTCGAAAAATTGAGGAGTGAGAATCCAACTCTGGTTACCAGAAATTTTGATTATTTTTTATCAAACGTTTTTATCATGTGATAAGCCGCCATTTTCAAACTTCCCCTAGCTTTTCAAACATTTAATTTTAGATTATTCCTAACATTTTTAAGGGCATGGGGAGGGTAAAAAACTACATTTATTTTATTTTGATCAATTATGAAATATGGATTAGAAATTGTTACACCTAATTATTTAATTACAGATTGATACACATTTTAGACCTGTGACAGAAATTTGGCGAATTGCTTCAATAACTTAAGTTTTTAATTTGTCAGATTTAATGGTACCATTTTGTAGTCAGACCTCTGATCATAAAAACAGTGGCGACATTTGCCACACCTTGGCCTCTTGTGAAGCCGTAATCCTCCAAACCAATCATTCGGTCATTATTGTGGTCAAAATGGATGGCCTCTTTTAGAGAAATCTCATCCATTAGAAGGGCACATAAAATTTCATGGCATGACATGGATTTTACTTATACAGCTTAAGCATTTAAAATTACCTGGTGAAAACCAGTTAGAAAATTTAAATTCTGCAACATTTTCTGTAGTGTTCTAACACTTGGCAAAGTAAAAAATTTTTCAATAATTTGTAGCACTTAGGGCTTGCTGAATAAAAACTCAGAAACATTGATTTTACCTGCATGGTATATCTAAAATGATTTTTATACCTGGGGGCATAGGTATTCATATATTTTAAAAGGCTGCTGCTCTTCTTGTATCGGTCTGAGTTTTTCGTCAAATAAAGACTGAATTTTTCAAGAAAATGTGTAGAATGTATATTTATACAATAGATAAATAAATTTGTAAAATTCTGAATAAAGAATGGAGTATAGGTCTACAGGCACAAACACTGGTCTTAATGAGGCAGTAGCCATCATACTGTATTAAAGTGTTTACATTGTAGGCCTAATGCTGCTGGCATTCTACACAAAACACTAGGTATCTATTCTTTTTTTGAAAAAGACTATTCTTGTTACTCTTACCAGATAATCTGATTTGTGTGGCTAAAAATGTATATTGATTATCATTGACAACTTGTCTCATTACATTTAAACATTTTGTTTTTAAATTACTACCTTTTTTCTTGATACAGTTACAGTTTGATTTTATCTTATATGTTGTTTCTGGGCTTCCAACCGCTGCGTCCCGGGTTCGATTCCAGGGCGGGGGCCTAGCTCAGAGGTAGTGCTCTGGGCTCAAAAATTATAGATAATATGGATCTGAATATAGCACATGCACATTTATCACACCTTCGGGTGATTTTTACCTCGGCTTTTGTAATACAAGCATTAGTTTATGTCACTGATCATACAGATGTGTTACAGACACCTTTCTTGACCTTTGCCGCCAAAAATAGAGCAAATAGATTAATTTTTAATGAGAAGGTAGAGCATTTACACCTTTGAGGCGGAAAGTGCAATTTTGGATTTTGGTCAATTTTCTGTCTTTTCTGTTTAATTAACTGGCCAATCCTCCTAAAAATCATGTGATTATTTCCAGATTAGTTGTAGATTAAAAAATTCCCTCTGGAGTGCCACTATATCATCTAACACCATGATATATATATATATGCACATATAAAAAACATTGAAGGAGGCTTCTGTGCAAATATATATTTCCTGTGGCTTCAGAGGTGTAGTAACTAGGAAATCTCTGATTTGTAAAATTTCTGCATCAAGAGACACCATGCAAGCAGACAGAAATTTGACTTCTGTGATGTGTCACTCGGAACAAGCCCTGCATCATGATCCCTCTCAATAATTCAGATACTGATATTGTCTGACATTATAAGATCAAAAATATCACAATGACCAATTGCTTATACCCCTAACTAAATGTGACAAAATTTTAAAAGACTTCATAAGCATTTGAGTAACCTAGAGCTATTATATCCCGAAAGAGGAGATGCCTGGTGCAAGTTTTTAGGCCACACCCTGTAGATCCAATTTTGAGTAGTCAGCTATGACAGCTTTGGCTAGGTTCAATTTGATGGGCCGTTTTTAATGAAACTATCTGTACATCCATAATTTCAGTATTATTCTATGGCCTTTGAGAGTGCTGGCCTCCTCAAGACAATACAAGGGTGGTAACACTGAATGAACACTTTAAACCCCAGTGGCCTAATGGGCTCTGTATATTGCATGCTGCAGTTATGTCTGTCTAGTTCTGCTAACCTAGTGCAGACATGAATGACCTTTTAGGTTAACATATTGTTATATGATATCACAGCCGCCATCGTTTAAGCTTCCGTATGTACCCGTCTTGGTTGAGCTTACTCTCAATGAGATCTGCCTGGTTCTTTCAATACCCTTGTATGCCGATATTCGCAATCTGCGGATTGCGGCTTTAAAATATTGGCATTTGATATCAGGTTTATATCAGTCAGATTGTTACCAAGATCTTGATGACTTTAACTCTTGACGACTTGCCTGAAACATTAAATTGGTGGTTTTTCATTAATAGTGCAAGTTATCTTTATATGTAGGCACGGTTATCAGAAATTTGAAGTCACTTAGTAATTCATATTTCTAGCTTGCTACACAGCGATCGAATTAAAGGTTTAATGCAAAACTGTTAACCAGTTATTTAATGACAATACTGCAGGCAAATAATGTGTTAAGTACTTTTTGTCCAGGTCCTGCTGGGCAAGACTAATGTGAAACTCCATGCACAGGTAGATATGGTGGAGGCACTTCTTACAAACACAATACACTCTTAGAAATAAAGGTACAATGATGTTTTTGAGAGCAGCCATGGGTGCTGTAAACTATCTCACAGATTCTTCAGGTTTGTTGAGGGTTTTTATCTTCACCTACCCCTGAATAACTACCTCAGAGGTATTTCAGTTTTGAAAGGTTCTTCAGATGGTGTTAAGCTCAGCTTTAGTCTAGAAAAATTTAGGAGTGAGAATCCAACTCTGGTTACCAGAAATTTTGATTATTTTTTACCAAACTGCCCCCCTCCCCTCCTTTTCCTCTTTTTTCCCGGCCCTCGAAGGTCCTGTGCCTCCACGCGGCAAGGGTGGTAACACTTGGGGTGAAGACCTCTATCCCCAGTGGCCAAAACAGGGCAGTGTGCCATGCACAAGCTTGAGCAGGGGCATAGCTCAGAGGTAGCGCTCTGGGCTTCCAACCACTGGGTCCCGGGTTTGATTCCCGGTCGAGCCTAAGTTGGATGGCTGTTTCATCCCTCATCTCATTGCCATGGTCCCTGCCTGTCCTAATTAGCCCGTCAGGTGCAGAAATACAGGACGTAAAGCCATATCAACCAACCAACCAACCAACCATCCTCTTTTTTCCCCCAGGCTATGCCCTGAACGCTGACTCAGTCAACCCTTTTTTGCAGTGGTGATGTATCCCACAAATTCCCCATTATTTATACTAGTCAATTTACGGACCAGAGCCTCAGCCTATCGCTGTATCGGGCCTGCCCATTGCAAAATCAGACTTGGCAGGTCTGAACTGTACCACAAATTTAACCTACTTGTACTGCTGTACCTACCGGAGATACGATAGACCTTCAATAAACCTATTCATGATCTGATCTAGTGTCCAGTAGCAGAGAACGTTCAGCGAGGAGAAGTGACAATCCTAGTTTTTGATAGTAGAGTCTTAATCAGCACCCAGCACGTCGGTAGCACGTTTGGTAGCTCGTCAGCAAGTGACTTCTTTGTGGAAAAACGTTCGATCCAGCTGCCATGTGAGCTGCCATCGCCGCAATGTGTGCTCCCTGACACCTGACTGGAATGGCATATCACGTGATAAGCCGCCATTTTCAAACTTCCCCTCGCTTTTCAAACATTTAATTTTAGATTATTCCTAATATTTTTAAGGGCATGGGAAGGGTAAAAAACTACATTTATTTTATTTTGATCAATTATGAAATATGGATTAGAAATTGTTACACCTAATTGTTTAATTACAGATTGATACACATTTTAGACCTGTGACAGAAATTTGGCGAATTGCTTCAATAACTAAAGTTTTTAATTTGTCAGATTTAATGGTACCATTTGAAAGTAAATAACCAATTGGTTGTTTCCATTTCGGGGTCAGACCTGTGATCATAAAAACAGTGGCATGATTTGCCACACCTTGGCCTCTTGTGAAGCCGTAATCTTCCAAACCAAGCATTCTGTCATTATTGTGGTTAGCCCATGAAGGTCCTGGGCCTCCACGCGGCGAGGGTGGAAACACTTGGGGTGAAGTCCTCTATCCCCAGTGGCTAAAACAGGACAGTGCGCATTGCACAAGCTGCTCCAGCTATCCAACGCAGACACTTATTGATTTTTTGCATGCTTCTGGTTTCTACTACCAACTATGGATGATCAATCTTACCCTAGAGAGCCTCTACATTGCCCACTCAGGTGCTGATGAGGCGTTAAACAATAACACTACCTACCTACCTACCATTATTGTGGTTTAAATGGATGGCCTCTTTTAGAGAAATCTCATCCATTAGAAGGGCACATCAAATTTCTTGACATGACATGGTTTTAACTCATGCAGCTTAAGTATTTAAATTTACATGCTGAAAACCAGGTTGAAAATTTAAATTCTGCAACATTTTCTGTAGTGTTGTAACACTTGGCAAAGTAATATTTTTTTTCAATAATTTGTAGCACTTATGGCTTGCCGAATAAAAACTCAGAAACATTGATTTTTCCTGCATGGTATATCTAAAATTATTTTTACTCTTGCCAGATAATCTGATTTGCGTGGCTAAAAAATTATATAATTGATAATCATTGACAACTTGTCTCATTACATTTAAACATTTTGTTTTTAAATTACTACCTTTTTTTCTTGATGCAGTTACAGTTTGATTTTATCTTTTAGATCTGCTGTTTCAATTTCCAGATTTTAGTTTTTGTAATTTGATTGTTTTCGTGGAATTTGATAAATTAGTATTGGTAATTTCAAGTTTCTGTGAGATCAAATTATTAAGTAATTTACCATGATTAAGGTCATTGATTGTCTTACATGTTAATGATGTCTGTCGTGATGCTGGAGATGGAGGTTGTTTAAATGGCTGATGTTCTGTTTGATGAAGTTGATCTGGCTGAAAATGTTCGGGAGTAAGATGATGATCTTGATGATGGTGTTGATGATTTTTAACAAGTATGCAGGGCACAGCCCTTCTTATTAGTTGTGATTTACTGAAATAAAAATAAAAGAATGATTTAATTTAATATATTTGAAATAATGAAAAAATATACCAATAGTTGTATTTAAAGCACATAGGCTGCCACTGTAGTATACCTTCTGCAAATTTAGAGCGGGCGTTACACTTTTGTTTTTAAATTTAAACCAATATTTATTGAAAAGATTAATTCAAGCAATGACACGATCTTATAAATGGAAAAATCTGTAAATTACTGAATCAGGTTTTAACTGCATAAATCTCAATTACTTACGGGTCATTTGGATTCATTTTCTCAGATGAATTAAAATGTAGATCGCAAACTCTTAGTTGTAGAAGTTTTGCTTTTGGGGTGCTTTTTAGGCTTTGGTTCGTGCTTAGCAACTGTTTAATCCTGAAGAAAATGTACATAAATATTTTATTGTATGTAAAAATAAATGGTATACTAATGAAGTCATGCAATAGGTGATTCAGGTATATTAATTTTTTCAGTGATACCTTCAAGCATTTTCATATTTTCAGAGATACATTCATATGTTGATAAAAAATATAGGCTTAATATTGTTTAAACTTGTTTAATACATATGGTGTAAAAAACTATATATTTCGAATTTTTGTAGAGAATAAATATTTTTATTATAGCTGGGGTTGAGTAGGGGCAAGGAAAGAAAACAATGAATTGTGTTCTTGTCATGCCTGCGTATTTAAATAAATGTAAATAATAAATTGAATTTATATAAAGGAGGGTAGCAAATAAATCGAAAGCAAAATAAAGTGAGCAAAAAAAAAAAATAACACTGGCCAAAAACATCTAATAATAAATATATAATTTGAATGACCAATTTATTAAAACGAAATAGTAGATATTTAAATATTTCCACACTTTGACATTGGCCTAATATAAATATTTGATTACATAAATATAGATTAACTTGAAAAAATTCAAAATATCAATTAGATATCAAATATATATTTTAAACCCACCTTTCAGAGTCCCTCGGAAACCTATGAAAGGACTCACTGCTTGTGCACACACAACATTTTCTTCCTGACATCTTTCTTTTCTTAATATTTTTTTCTATTTTCTTAGATTTTTGATCCAAGCACCTCCTACTCCCGCTCATTCAAAAACGTCGGTTGCTATGGGTGATCTGATCTTGGTAAGCTTTTTTTTTTTGCCGTAAAAGTTAATTTTATTTACAATAAATAGTTGTTTATGAGATATTACAACTTAGTTACAGTGAAATATAACCAGATAACTGGTTTTGTTAATTTTTCGTTATTATTAAAATGACGCCACTAGGTGAAAAACTATTTATGTACCTGTTAGCCAGATGACGTAGTTGTATTTTTTCAAGAAAAACAACACACAACATCCATCATTTTTATTCTGTTCCAACAACATGTGTTTTGCATTTGTGATAATGTTGCTAACCTAGACTTTATAAAAAGATCAAATAATGTTTAATTTAGTTCGCGCCCAAACGCTTGGTGGCTTTTGACTTCCGGTTTCTCAAATATTCCCTCGCAACCAATCTCTACACGATGCGATCTCTGATTATAACTTCATCTGTTTGGTGGCACCACTTTTGTTGTTTGTGATGTGACAACTTGAATTTTGTATCTATTTTGTTCGGTTGCACTGGAGAAGGCTCCAAGGCTGAAAATTATGTAAAATATACTTGAAATATACTGAAAGACAATAAAAACAACTTTTAAAATAACTGCATTTCATTAAATGTTACAATGGCAACTGATTTATTCATTTGTTGAATATTTTCCGTTCGAAGCTTCTTTGAACTTGCTGGCAGAATACACTTATTTCTGATAAATATAAATGGGGTTTAGTATAATTTTGATAAAATAAAAATATCCAGTTTTTTGCCATGGAAACCACTTAATATTATAATTAATTTGATGCTCTGAGGTTATGCATAGCTATATATAGCAAATTTTTGTTTGCACTGAAAGATAAAATAAACTCTTTAAACCGAGAACTTATTGGAGCTTCACAATGTTCTAAATAGCTTTCAAAGTGTATGAATTTTAGCATAAATAATTTGACGATTCCCGTCCAGAATTGCTATGGTCTCTGCCTGTCCTAATTAGCCCAACTGGTGCAGAAATACAGAACGTAAAGCCCTAATCACCCACCCATCCAGAATTAGTTAACAGAATTTATCAATATTCAAACCCTCCTGTTTGTCTATTTTACAATAACAGAGATTGCTTTTTCTAAGTAGTGTAATAATTATGTGACCTGGGTCGCTACACAAAGTGGATTGCGTAAGGATGGTGAGAGCAGGCAAAGTTGGCGTCAACTTATAGTGTCAAACTTGTCAGAAACTTCTAACAGTCTAAACTTAGTCTAAACTAGGGAAAACACACAACAGTTTGTCTGACGTTAAGGCACAGAGATTTAATAAACCGTTTAGTTACGGTCTTAACTATATACAATACTTACAAGTTGAAGAGTGCTCGTTTTTCTTGTACTTTCTGAATATCTATGTTTCTCCTTCAAGAATATTTTCAGAAGTGTGCGCGGTTTGTTTACAAAGGAAGTGACATTGCCAAGCAACCAGGTCACGTCCGGGTCACGAAATCATGCATATTAATGAGCATGACGCGGACGCCACCTAGCGCTTAACAAGTTGCCGGAACGTGACGACACCTGGCGTATAGCTAAATTACCACACTCCTTCGTTCTCAAAATCCCTCTCTAAGAATGACCATCAGTTTGGCAATCCCAATCAGGTGTGACGGGTGCTAACCTGAACAGATGGACCTCCTCCCAAAGCAGGTCTTGCGGGAGATGGAGTAGGAGTCCCAGATGTTTGGGATCCCTCCATTCGACCAGTAGGACGCGGGGCAGATGGCACTGAAAGTTTGGGCCATGCCTCACGTCTCAACGTACCCCTCCTGACAGCTACGGCACGGGCGTAAGAAGGAGCCTGTGACTGTCGACTGGCTTCAGCTTGCTGACTGGTTCTAGAGGGTGTCGAAGTCGTCCTCGTAGAAGTGGCCGTAGTCACAGTAGCTCTCCTCATTGGGGCTGTCCCAGAAGATTCTGGAACAGGCGCTGAAGAAGGACGAACAGCCGATTCTGTTGCTGACTTCTTCGCAGACCCGATGGTCGACTTGACCTTCTTTCTCCTAAGAGCGAAGAAAGGACCATTTGGGCTTCCCACTGACGCCAGGGCAGTACCATCCTTGAACCTTTGCCCGGTGTTGACGGTGTCTCTGTTGGCAGAGGCCTCCGACACAGTGTCCAGGTCAGGTGCCTTCCTGGGACACTTGGGCTCCCAGTTCTCGGACGGAGCACCACCCCTTCTCTTTGCAATAGTTCCGGTGCCCGGGCGATCCCGAGGGTGCGATCCATGTGCTGAACCCTGAGGTTGGTCCCTGCTGAGGCAGACGGCCTTGCTCGTGCACCAGCAGAACTAGCTATCGAATAAGTTTGACCACTAGAACCACTAGGCACGGTCACTACTTCGGATGCCACAGCAGCCTGTCGTCCCTCTACTCTAGCAGATCCCTGTTGGCGTCGAGCTCCCAACCGTTGACAAAGATCAGTTTCTTGTGTCCTTCTCCGTGCCACGGTGCGGAAGCCCAACTGCTCTGCAATGCAGTCTGGAGGTGCGATTCCTCGAGCAGATGCAGGATCATGGTTCTGGTGGGTTGCAACAGGAGTCTCCTGAAAAATTCTGGATGCCTCCTCCGAAAAACCATGAAACCTCCTCAGGTGACTTCTGAAGGAAGCTCTGTACGATCGCAGATAAGTGTGATTGCCGGTAGCACACATGTACCCAACAATCTTATCTGGGTGCACCCAGGTTCGGTAGCAGAAGAATTTCCACTACGTCCCACTGCACTTGGCTGTTTCATCCTTCGTCTCATTGCCATGGTCTCTGCCTGTCCTAATTAGCCCAATTGGTGCAGAAATACAGGACGTAAAGCCCTAATCACCCACCCACCCCCCACCTCCCACTGCACTAGCTGCGGTAGCCCCCGAGGGAGTTGATTCGGTTTCCATGGGCGTCTCAGCTCTTGAGTTAGAGCTACTCCCTGGGGTCGCAACTGGGGCTTCTTCCAAAAGCTCAGCTTCACCAGGCAGGGCTGGGTAACCAAGCTTCTTCCTCTCTCTGGCCCACAACAACGATGTGTCATTGCGCAGACGGACATCACTGCAGGTGATGACTGGCGCTTGCTCAGAAGAGGCGGTGGGTAGCTGGATTTCAGGTGATTCTGAAATCATAGCCAGCTGCGGTGGCTTGGTTAGTTCCGACCCCAACTCCACAGTCACTAGTTCCTTTTCGATGAACGCTTCAGCCCTTGAAACCAAACCAGTGG
Organism: Alitta virens; assembly: GCA_932294295.1. NCBI lineage: Eukaryota > Metazoa > Annelida > Polychaeta > Phyllodocida > Nereididae > Alitta > Alitta virens. The sequence goes on along the minus strand of OW028584.1, from coordinate 6,312,814 downwards.
ATTCTGGTCGGTCCGCAGGCCTCGGCGCTTCGATTAAAGTTTTGGTAGAATCATGAGTCGGTGGCTTCCGACCCCAAATCATCATCATCAAAGTCGAGGATATCGTCCTCGCACTGCATAGGCTCTCCTGAAAACAGAATTGAACGACAAATATTAGTTAAATTACCAATATCATAAAATCAATTTTAAGAGCCCAGAACTCATTAAGGTATGTGTTTCAAATAAATTAGGTTATTTACATTAAATTATGTAATTAAATTGGAATTATGTTATGTGCCACATTATTGACTAATAACTAGACCATGCTTCCAAATAAAAAAAGATACACAAGCTCTAATAAATACCATCACCACACTCATCTACTGCGACAAATTGAAATAAAAGAACACCATGACCTCATACCAGCTAAGGTTCACACATGGAGACAAAGACAGTCGCAACCTGGTGATATTGAGAGATGAAGATGAGAATGCAAAGACACTCACAGTTAGATAAGAGTTTGCATGTAACAGAAGAAAAGCAAGCTGTACCAACTGTTAGATCAAGCATGCTTACAACTAAAGACATGATGTAAAACATGAAAATGCATGTAATGCTAATCTATTAGAATTAACAGTCACACACATTAATGAGATACTCAACTAACATACAGGTGCACACTGCATGCAGTTGTTCAACAACATAAAGCTTGTGACACATAAGCAAAACAGGTAGGTCATCAAAGTGTGCCTCATCTCCAGGTAGAATTTCTGACCTGTAAGGTTTCATGTTATTGACATGCACAACTCTGTCTTTACCAGATTTCAATGACCTTATTTTATAACAGACTTCATTAATGACCTCCACCACTTTGGAGCCTCTACATAGCCCACTCAGGTGCTGATGAGGCGTTAAACAATAACTCACACACACAACTCACCTCCACCACTTTAAATGGCCCTATAAATTTAAGGCCAAGCTTTTGGTTAGCTAAAGGTGGATGAAACAGCAATACCAGGTCATTAGCTGCATATGAGGGGTCACCTGAAAGTTTGTTATAATGCCTTGCCTGTCTCAGACTAGCTCGGCCTAATTCTTGACGAACCCTGTCGAATGCTTTCTCAGTAGTCTCTCTGACCCATTCGACATACTCCACATAACAAGACTTTGGATCAGGAATAATTTTTCCATATACCAGGTCAATAGGAAGAGTACATTCTCTACCTAACATCAAGCCTCTACATAGCCCACTCAGGTGCTGATGAGGCGTTAAACAATAACACACACACACTACCTGACATCAAGCGATTTGGAGTCATTCTCGTGCTTTCCTGTGGGGTAGCTCTGTAGTCACATAAAACGTAGGGTAAATGATCATCCCAGTCGTTTCTGTGATCATTCACGAACTTAGCCAACATGTCTTGGAGAGTTCGATTCATACGTTCAACTAGCCCATCAGACTGGGGATGATATGGTGTCATATTAGTTTTCTTGATCCCAAGTAACGAACAGATATCTTTGAACAGATGAGATGTAAAATCTGAACCTTTATCTGAATGAATGTGATGCGGACAACCAAATCGACAGATCACATGTGTAACTAGACAATCAGCGAGAGCATAGCTTGTTTGATCGGGCAAAGCAAAAGCCTCAACCCACTTCGTAAAGTAATCCGCAATCACCAAAATATATCTGTTTCCCTGGTCAGTTACAGGTAAAGGACCAAGAATGTCTAAAGCCATACAACTGAGACAATGATCTTATATTTACTTTGTAAGGGAGACCTTAATACCCTTCATCTTGTGACTCATTTTGGAATTTCTTTCCCTAAGTATGGCTTTATTTTGTCATGATGCAACATTTTGTTTTTGCCATGTTTGTCAAGTTGCTGAAAAACCCAGTCGTTTTTTTTTAAAGGATCTGTTTCCTTCTTCACTGCAAAATTTACATAGGGATGCACAGCCATTTGCATCTGTCCTGTGAGCCATGGTGCTGGGGGCAATTTCTAGCAAAGTGATCGGGCTGCCACAAGTAAAACAGTTGAATCCATTGTTTGAGTTTCCGAACTGTCTGTTGCCCTGTTGATTAGCATTGATCTGTAGATTTGATCTCTTTGCTCCTGGTCTCTAAGAATTTGAATTTTTGTTTGTAACTTTCTCTTTAATCATGATCACTATCTTTCAAGTCCTTGACTTCACCTTGAAGTTCTAATGCTCTAATGTGACAATTTTTGCCTTAGCATCTTTAATCAGTGTCGTGAATTGTTGTTAAAGTAGCTTTTCCATCATTGCAAAACACTATTTTCTGACACCTGTCTGTTAATTAATTTATTGACAAATTGTCGGTCTTTATTTCCAGTTCAAGTGATCATCTGAGCAAGTCTTGACTCGGTCACATCATCTGACTCAGAATCATCGTCGGAATCATCATCCTTAGGTCTAACCATGTTTATGGGCTTGGAGCGTTTTCCCTTATACCCATTGCGGTTGTAATCAGTCTTCCTTCTACTGTCCTGAATCAAAATCAGAATCTCTTTATTGTACATTCGTAAACATGAAAAAGTTAACAAAAAGTTATGCATAAATATTTGAACACTAACAACTTCCATCACTGCCTCGTTGATTGAACTTGGTTCCTTCACAAACACAATCTGTTGACGAGCTTGGTCATGGGGCGGAGGCCTAGCTCAAAGGTAGCGCTCTGGGCTTCCAACCGCTGGGTCCCAGGTTCGATTCCTGGTTGAGCCTAAGTTGGATGGCTGTTTCATCCTTCGTCTCATTGCCATGGTCTATGCCTGTCCTAATTTGCCCAATTGGTGCAGAAATACAGGACGTAAAGCCCTAATCACCCACCCACCCACGAGCTTGGTCATCATTCAGCCCATCAAGGAAATACCTCAGTAGATCTTCTTCACGAACTCTGTGTGAACGATCTGGAAATGCCTTGTCATAAAGCATTTTTACTTCGGCAGCAAAATCTTCAGGAGATTCACCGTGATTTTGGACTCTTTGCCAATTTGCTTTTAATGATTGGGAAGCTTAATAACTAGAAATCTACTATTCAACTCCTGTGTTAACTTGTCGTAATTTGCCCTAGTCCGAGGGACAAGTAGATTGAATACGAATTCACCTGCAGTATCCTGCAGCCTTAGAAGGAGTTCATCTAGTTTCTCATCATTGGACCATCTCTTAAGTGGGGATCTCATGCTGTATCGGCCACGTAAAGCATTACGTGGGTTCAATTCGCCTTCCCTCGCTGTTCCGTCAAATTCCGGCTGTAGCGACAGAATATTTAAACTTGTTTGAAATTCTGTGAAACCGAGCTGGAATGGGCTGGAAAGATTTTTGCGCAATTTTATACTTATTTGACATATCTTGTGAAATACCCAGACTTGTCAAACTTTAAATGTTGTTGAATTTGAAATAACTTTATTGGCCTCACCGCAAGCAGCAAGTTCAGGTCCGTCAATTTCTGACTTGTTATCTCTTCCAAACAGTGTCATGCCAGATTATCTGGACTTCTCTGAGTCTATATCAACATTGTTGATCCATGTTGAATTGTTGAATCTTATCTTGCAAGTAGAATTGGGTATAAGGATTTAAAAATTGTAGACCATGAGACCAAGGAAAGTTACTGGTCGTTGGGAAACAAGATTTGCAGACTTGATTGCAGGTTGGAAATTTTTGAGAGCATCGAAGAAGGGGAAAGTGAGGGGAACTGGGCTGGCAGATGAACTGGGCCACCCCATCTACAGCTGAAAGTAATATTGATATTACCCTGAAATTGGGTCACATTGCTTCTAAGTGATAATAAGTGCTTGTCTGAAGGAAAGAAATCATTTAAAATATTTATAATTCTGATAAAGTGAAATTTTTGTTTTTGGTGTGAGTAAAATTTCCAATATGTATACAATAGATGATTGACAAAAACTGATAGAGGATAGATTAGAAATTAACATATTGTTATAATCAGCACATAATCAGAGTACAATCACGTAACTGTGTAACTGACATGTCGTTCTTGCTATGTGGAAAAATATGGTTGCCATTTCTTTCAAGCAACAGCTTTGAGGGGAACTGGGCCTTGTCCTAGGTCTCCCTCTGTTATTTGATAATGAAATTATATACCACTTGGCATTTGAAATTGTACTAAAACACTAGCGTACACTTAGAAAATGAAAGAAAAACCATAATCTATGTCACCTCATAGTTGACATAGACAATTAACCCTTTCTGAGTGAAATAAAGACTTAGTTTCATAACAAGTTTGTTCTTCTTCACGGCCGTCACAATACTTTTAACAGTGATTCATAAATTAAAACATTACGTAGTCGAGTATTATTGTATTACCTTGTACTGGGTGTCTATGCTGAGGCAAGTAAAAGATCCCACCCATGGGGTAAATGTTTAACCTCATCAATCAACCCTTGTGAATGGCTAGTATGAAGTAAAACAAGATTTGGACACCTATTGTAAAGTATGTCTGTTCAATATTACACTGATATTATGTCTCTATAAAAACTAATAAAATAAATGAAAATGTTGTGTTATGTTATTTTTTAAAAGCCAAGATGTCAGCCTACCACTGTTGCTGATTTTCTTAGTCCGGTTTTTTTTTAATTAGGAAATTTAGGATGATTTGCGAGGTGACAAATAAACTTAAAACTTAAAATTGTTTCTTCTGTCCTAATCTGAGCCCCATCTCATCATTACGTCTGCGGTTTACGTTGCATCTACAGCATTTGAAGTAGCTCTACGTAATATTGGACTTACCATATATTACTTATTGCCATTTTAATTTGCCATAATTATATCAATGCTAATTTGCGTACGAAATTATAAGGTAGCCATGAAGATACAGGCAGTGTATGGGAAAAAGAATTAACATAATATATTTCATATTGCCATATTTCTTTCGTTAACCATGATTAAACTAATGCTTAGATTCGTGTGCTAAATAACATAATACTATCTAGTATATTAGTAAACTAGTTTTTAACCAAATATATACTTCATTAATTTATGTATATTGTTAAAATGCTATATTTGCTACCAATATATTCAGTATATTGGAGGAATAATTCATAAAGTTTGCCTATTTTCAAATTAAGTGTAAGATTTTGCTGCTAAAAATAGACATTCGATTTGGGAGCTAGATTAAATGACGAACTTACTTACAGAAAAGTACATTAAAAATAACTCATTTTGAAGGACATTTCAGTAAAATACGATGTGTGTTATACTACTTTACTTCCTAGTATTTCAATTAATTGTCATTATGGTAACTATGGCAACGTGTTATTGGAACGCACGTGCGTTGTTTTTGGCGCTCTAGTTGCGCGCGTGGCCGCCATGTGCGAACCAGCACAGACGCTCGCGAGCTTATTGATTATTCTAGCCCAGTGTGAGCATGCGCACTGGAGGGGCTGTGTGATCCTGGAGGTCTAAACCTCTGAAAGACCGTCAATCGTCTATAACGCATCAAGGATAGACAGCCCACACTGGATTTACCGGTCGAAGAGGTTCTAATTGAAGAGGAGTGGCCTAATTCAAGTGTGCAGGGGCTTGGTGCCCGTATAAGGTGAGGGCCGGTCGTGTGTTTTTTTGACATTTCCACTAAAAATGACACACGATTTGGTTGCAGCAGCTAGTGGCTCCCAGCCTATAGTGTATACGCATGGCAGGAATCACCTGCAGCAACTGACAAGCAAACCAGCACATGTCTTTTGCTAATGTCACCCGCTGACAAAATGACCACTATATCGATGAATATCGACCTAGAATTGACCTCGTGACGATATTTGTGATCTTAGATGAACCCCCTGACAATTTGGCGCATCTAAGAAACGACGAAATTCATTCATTGAGAATTATATAGGGGGGAGGGGCCCTCATGCTAGCTTACTATATTGATATGGTCCAGTGATGCTGGTATTCGCATAGTTGGGATACCATAGGTTCTATATACTATGTCTTATGGTAAAACTATAACCCTTAATGGCAGGGTACACATAACCCTGAAAAACAGCCTATTATAGTCTCAAGTTTCCAGATATCACTGTCTAGAATCTATGCACCCCAGTTGCTTCAAGATTTATGTCTGGTAAAACATTTATATTTGGTTATATAACTGCACATCTTATTAATTTATAAAATATATCCGATCTATGCTAAATATCTAATATATAAATAGAAAAAAACAGTGATCAAATATGATATGTATATTATTAAACAACATGGCTACCTGTTATGTAATTGTCATGTTTGCTATTTAACAGCATGGTTTAGATATAATATTTCATAAAATATTCGCCCGATATGGAATGTTTTTAGCTACAAAACATACCCTGCATGTCTTGGCCAATATAAAAACAAAACTACATGTTTTCATGTCACCTGGGCTAGTATATCTATATATAGATGAAAAATTAGATATAATTTAATTTAAACTGACATGCTAATCACAGACTATCTGTCATGAATATATTTTCTGACAGGAAAATAACCCTGTAGGTATATTCATATTTTTTGCTTCAGGTAACTATGACAAGATAACTGGAAAAATGCATATCAAAGAATATGCTTTAGTATTTATGATATATTTTGATATACAGCTATACGTAGTGTTTCGTTTTAAACTGTCCGTTGCCGAAAGATAGACGGATAGACAGCTAGACATATACACTATAGTTTCTATCATTAAAATTATATTTTATGCCATCTTGTCAGCAATATGGTCACAGAGAAGCAAAAGTAATAAATATGCTGAAAATATAGAATACGGTAGGCCTTAGTTAATTTTTACAGCTCCAGAGGTGTTTTATGTCTAAATATATTTTTTATAAATAACTGCTGAAATAAATTAGTCAAAATTTGGAAATAAAGTATATATTCCCCGTTAGAGATTTTTTTATCATACTAATTGTATTAAATTTGTTAATAAACAAAATATTTAATAGTTGAAGCGTTTAGGAGTAGTCTAATTGGCAAATTTTCCATTTCAAGAAGTTAAATTGGAAATCTAATTGTAATAAATTTGTTCATAAACAAACTATTTAATAACTGAAGCGATCAAGAGTAGTCTTATTGGCAAAGTTTGGAAATAATTTTTACGCCAAAATCTTGCATATTTAATTTATATTTAACAGGGCTAGTCAATCTTAGCCTGAAAACTTTCTTTTAGTATGATGCTAGAACTAGCATGTTTTCATATCTGCCTTATCATAGTGAACATGCACTATAACTTCAGTAATTGTAATGGCCAAATCTGTCTTTACTTGCCCTGTTGTTGCTCTGAATGTAATGCACTGATTTGGGGTCACAGCGGGTCAACTAGATGACCTCATGAGAACACTGTTTCACCTGAGTAGGGCATATACCAGAGTCTGAAAACACCTGTGAAGTGAGCAATTATGGGGCAATTAAGAGTAATTAGGTAAATAGGTGCACCAGATGTGAATATCACACAGAAAAAGTTATTTTTATGGCAGGGATAATGTGTTAATATCTAAATCTGAATCCATGTTATGAACACCGAATTATGGCTAAAATGTTATGCTATGTATTTCTAAATTTAACATTTAAGACTAAATAATTACAGTAAAGTAATGATATCTATCTATCTGTCTATTTATCTATCCATCTATCTATCCATCTATCTATATATCTATCTATATATCTATTTACCTATATATATATCTATCTATCTATCCATCTGTCTTACTATCTGTCTATCTACCTATCTACCTATCTATCTGCCTATATATCTATCTATCCATCCATCTATCTATCTATCTCTATATCTATCTATCTAACTCTTGCCATATCTATCAATCAATCTATCAATCTATCTATCCATCTATCTTACTATCTGTCTATCTGTCTATCTATCTGTCTATCTATCTATGTCAGTCATAAAGAACTGTTTCATCAATCAATCAATCAATCAATCAATCAGTTTGTTTCACCATGCAATAATATTATATGTATTTCAATGGCAGATCGAGTGTAATCTAATTATGAATAAAACAGACACCAGAATTTACAATAGGGTATAATAGAATAATTTGCTTAAATTGGGATAACATATAATAAAACATAATTTTCTGAAGTAGAGTAGAACAGAATAGAATTGTTAAAATTAATAGCTTCCTTAGAAAATAATTAGCTGAGATTGGAATAGGATAGAATAGAGCATCAGTCAGTGAATTCTTGGATTCCAGGAAGAAAATGTCATGTTATTTGTCTTTTAACTGGGACATTTGAATCTCGAGGCCATGAAATTATGAGGTGGCCATGAACATCACAATATCATCAGAATATATATAGATAGATAGACAGATGGATAGATAGATAGATGGATAGATAGGTAGATTGATATATAGGTAGATTGATATATAGAGACATAGACAGACAGATAGATAGATATACAGATAGATAGACAGATAGATAGACTGATAAATAGACAGATAAATAGATAGATAGATAGATAGATGAGAGAAGTTATTATGGTGTAATTTGGTCAGCTATCTAAATTGATTTTATTGTTAAAAAAATGTTTAGCTCTTTTTATATTGTGCATTTTTCTTGGTTATTATATGTTAGTTTAAATTTGAAAATAAGTATTAAAAAATCGTTTATCTTGCATTAAACTGCTTATTGTTTTACGGCACTTTAAAGTCTTGTTAAGGTTGAGTGATATTTGGTGATTAAATTTACATTTAAAGTTTGCTAGCCTTAAATGTATCACGTGAGATATTTGATAAATTGTTTGATAAATTGTATTTTTTTGGGAGGAGGTTATTTGGTAGTTATTGCCCCATTTAGCAATTTAATATATAGATGTGTCTTTCAAATTTAAAGTTAAAAGATTTACTTATAAAAAAATATCTTGTTTTTGACGAATTTTACATATCCCTATTTATGTCACCTTGATATAGCTTTTCCCATTAAATTATAATTTTATATAATTATATACAAATAATGTATAATTGTATTGTATTGTAATGTATTAGTGCTACTGGGTCTGAAGCTTAGTCAGCTTATATTACCAGCTGCAGGCAGACGTAATGATGAGATGATAAGGCTGCTTGGAGTCCACAATATATAGCCCTATAAAATCAACAGCATAACTATATAAATCTAGGTATTAATACATAGAGATTAAACAATATCATGTACTGCTGCTAAATGTGGAATTTGTCAGCAATGACTCACTTTGATTTTTATCTTTTTTTTTATTTAATCTTTTTTGTCATTACAGAGGGCGCCAGGTGTCAATGACAGGTTGACTCTGTTTGACTTACTGTGTGTTAATGATAATAAAAATGACATAATTGACACATTTTCTCCAGAATATTTTAGGAGAACCTGGATATTATATGCAAAAATTCAATTAATATATGCAAGAATTTATTTGTTAAAATCATACATGATAGCAGTATGTTTTACAGGGGATAATATATATACAGAAACACCAAATTTCTATCAGAGATATGAACTGCTTAAAATTTGACTTTTTAACTAAATGTGATAAATTTAATGAGTGAACTTGTTGCTGCAAAATATGATGAACTGTTTATACCTGGCTTCACCGAAAATGATATTCAATTTTTAATAATTTCACTATGTGAATAATTCCATAATATAATGTATTAATACTCAGAAATATGAAGAAATGAGAGCGAACGAATAGAAAGGAAGAGCTCCTCAGTTTTGTTCGAATAATTAATCGGATTATATTGACACGAATGTTATTGGCCTACAGGTAAGCCGGCGGCGCCCGGAAGCAATTGCCTACTGATTATTAACTGTATTTATCACCTCAGTAAATGAGGGCGGGGGCCTAGCTCAGAGGTAGCGCTCTGGGCTTCCAACCGCTGGGTTCCGGGTTCGATTCCCGGTCGAGCCTAAGTTGGATGGCTGTTTCATCCTTTGTCTCATTGCCATGGTCTCTGCCTGTCCTAATTAGCCCAACTGGTGCAGAAATACAGGAGGTAAAGCCCTAATCACACACATACACACCTCAATAAATGTAATTCAAATTATTTTACTCATGCAAAATACTGAACGAACATTCAAATTGCACGAATAAAATGCTGTTATATATCCTAGAATAATGATTTGGACCACTATGATATATATTTCTAGGTGCCTGCTATTTATGGCGAAAATATGATTATATACAATTGTTATAATCGATAATTAGTGTGATCAAATTCTAGGAGTATACAGGAGAAATGTGTAACATGGTGTGGACTCCAAGCAGCCTTATCGTCTCATCATTACGTCTGCCTGCAGCTGGTCATATAAGCTGACGAAAAAAGCTTCAGCTGTAGCATGCTGGGGAGGGGAGGGGGCAGAGGGGAGATAACTGTAATATGGTGTGGACTCCTAGCCTTATCATCTCATCATTACGTCTGCCTGAAGCTGGTCAAATGAGCTCACCAGCACTTAGATGCAATACAATACAATACAAAAATCCATTCATATATATTTAAATTATATCCAGCGAATTGTGATAACACAAACTGCTATATTTGTCAGTCATGAAACTCATCTCCTCACTTTCATTTCATTACATTATCATTATTACATAACTGTAATTTTTTTTTCTATCCATGTTATATAACTTATAATAATAATATAATTATAGTTTTTTAATTATAATTTAATTTTCTTTCTTTTTATTGAAGGGGCCACAATTACAGCTAATGCTCAGGTGGTTTCCTGATGGACCTATATTTATAACAGATTACAATTCATAGTTAACATCATGTAAATGTGTTAGTAATACTATATAATAATTTTCGTCCCATTTCCATCAAAATAAAGTATCTATCTATCTATCTATCTATTAGGGCAGAATGTGAGCAACAGTCATTGGTGGCTACTTAGCAGGGTGGGCCCATGATTAAAAGATGGCCTGGTTTTTGCCCTGAATTATTCAGTTCTAGTATTGACAATATAGACCTTGCCTGGCTTCGTCATGCAATATACATCGAGGGAGTGTTTGGATTGGCAATTTATTGTTTATTGACCAACTAACCTTGCTGTACATAGGCATATTGTCAATAAAATAGAATAGAATAGTTACTATGCATAGGCTAAGTCCCAGCTACTGGATGTCCATCACTAAAAATGAATTCTAGGTGCCTTGCACTCAGTGTCTATACTGAGGCAAGTAAAAGAACCCACCCATGGGGTAAACGTGTGCTTTGTAACATTGGACTCCAAGCCCCATCATTTCATCATTACGTTTTTCGTATACTTTTTTGTGCGAATAAAGATATTATAATTTGTGCGAATAAATATATTATAATAAATATTATAACTTTTATGATTCAATTCTACTACCTGTGTCTCCATACAAGCTTATATGACCAGCTGCCAGAGGCAGACGTAATGATGAGATGATGAGGCTGCTGCTTGGGAGTCCACACCAAGTTACACATTTACCCCATGGGTGGGGTCTTTCATTGTCTCGCCATAGCCACCCAGTACAAGACACTGTGTGGAATTATCTTAATATTATAATTGATTGTATTGAATAGTAATTGACATTTCATGCGGTGGTTATGGCTGAATGGGCACCGATGAATGTATGACTTTTGAATATTTAATATTTAATATTCAATAACAGTATTGATATGACTTGGGATTAATATTGCATGGTGTGTGGTCTTCATGATTGATTATCAATTTCATGCAATGGTTATAAATACTTACACAGCAGAAACTATTGGTTTAGTAGTTCTCTGTTATGTAAAAATACCACACAGACTGAGGCAAATTAGATGAAAAAAATTATATAAATACAAACAATATAAAGTGGGAAGATTTTCTGCTCAAATGTGGATATTAGAAGAAATTGTTTCTTTACATGAAGTTACGGTTTATATTTATTCACATCATGTACAAGGTGATATATAAAGAGTCCTCTAGGCTGGGTTTATCTATCTGCCTATCTATCTATCTGCCTACCTATCTATCTATCTATCTGCCTATCTATCTATCTGCCTATCTATCTATCTATCTATCCATCTGCCTATCTATCTATCTGCCTATCTATCTATCCATCTGTCTATCTGCCTATCTATCTATCTGCCTATCTATCTATCCATCTGTCTATCTGCCTATCTATCTATCTATCTATCTGCCTATCTATCTATCTGCCTATCTATCTATCTACCTATCTATTTATCAATCTATCTATCTATTTATCTATCTATCTAGCTATCTATCTATCTATAACTATCTATCAATCAATCTATCTATCTATTTATCAATCTATCTATCTATCTATCTATCTAGCTACCTATCTACCTAGCTAACTATCTATTTATCAATCTATCTATTTATCTATCTACCTAGCTTTCTATCTATCTATTTATCAATCTATCTGTCTATCTATCTATCTAATTATCAATCTATCTATCTAGCTACCTATCTATTTATCAATCTATCTATTTATCAATCTATCTACCTATCTATCTATCTATTTCTCAATCTATCTATCTATCTAGCTATCTGTCTATCTATCATTGGGCCGGGGAACTTGAAGGCATTTATTGAAGTTTACTGGTAAACCGCTTTTCAAGTGTTGTGTAATACACACTCCATACAAGGGCAATTAAAAGACACCACCCATGAGGTAAATGTGTTAAATGGTGTAGCCTCCAAGCCTTATCATCTCCACATTACGTCTGCCTCTGGCAGCTGGTTATATAAGCTGACTAAACTTCAGACCAGGAGCATTGAGAAAAGACAGTGCAATTCAAATATATTTTGTGGGCATCTTTATTTAATGCGGTTCATATGAACTTACTAGCGCATTCTGTTTGACACATTTATACTACCTTAGCAGTTTGTCCTTGTAAAATATAATTGTAAATAAGATAATTAAATATATGGATGAAAATCTAACTAGGCTTAGGACTAGTAGCATGAGAAAATTTACTTAAAAACAACAACATTGTCATAAGATAATTTATACTCGTTTAGTGGTATGATGTGATTTAATTGTCTTGTTACGCAATACATTTTCGGTTGACGAATAATTTTGGGGGATTCCCCATCCCTAGAAGTGCCTCGGAAAGCCATAAAGCCACAAAACCTAAACATGTAGGTTGCAGGGATTTCCTCTTTCTTTTTGGAGCTTTGTCACAACAATTGGAATGCAATGTCACCTTCAATGAAATGCAACATTTTAGAGAAATTGGATTCTTTGTTTTGTTTATGTCTAGATAGAAAGATTGATGGATAGATAGATAGAGAGAGAGACAGATAGATAGACAGATAGACAGATAGATAGAGAGAGAGACCGATAGATAGGTAGATATGTAGATAGATAGATAGATAGTTATACAAATAGATAGAGAGACAGATAGATAGACAGACAGATAGATAGATGGATAGACTATATAGATAGATGGATAGATTCAACTTGCCCAGGTCTAATGTCACTGTACGTCTCACTTCAATTTCAGAGAGAGAGGGGGGGGGGGCTCCTTTTGTTATGTAACACAAGGGGTCCTACCCCCTCAGCTTTAAGTAGGACAGATGGGTGCAGCAAATTGTGCATTCCAAACACAATGCCTTCCAAATGGTTTGTCTGCTATCGATCCAACAATCCACTCCACAAATCCACTCCACAAATCCACTCCACAAATCCACTCCCCCTTAAAGGGGAACTAACCCCTTTTGCACTTTACCTCTCAGATTTTAGCTTGGGTCCATAGAATCAATTCCATGCTATTCATAACTTGTATATGTGCCCTGGTAATGATATATCCTGCATTTATTAGCTCCGTGTTGTGAACTACGGAGGCCGCCATTTTTTAAATTCCTGGTGTTTTGCACTGACCGGAAATACGTCACTGTTGTACCAAGTCTTAGCATGGAGTCACTAGAGTGGTCTTAGCCAATGAGAGCCAAGTATTCTGGAGGCTTGGCATTGCAATTCAACTGGTGAGAACAACTGTCAACAACAGTTTTAGATACAGGTGTTAATTGCACTTTCAGAGCTTTTGTAAAGGGCATGTCAAAGTTAGGCAATACCCTGAAATAAGCCCCTCAGGGGAGGAGTTTTAGGTTACAAATATGTATGACATAAATTTTGAAAATCATACTTTTGTAAGTTTTATAAATTTGTGTAAAAATAAAACAATATATGAACAAGGAATTAATTTCAGTAGTAATATATTGTCTGTTTATTATCAAAAAACGTTATTGCTATTTAATTTAGTTTTTTGATAATAAACAGATAATATATTACTACTGAAATTAATTTCTAGGTCAATATTGTTTTATTTTTACAAATTTATAAAACTTTGTTAATAAACACAGAAAATATAAAAGTATGATTTACAAATTGTTCAGTATATATATTACTCCTGAAATAGGCCCTTCAATCAATGAATACCTTCACTATTACTCCCGGAAGGCCCCTGAGGGGCTTATTACAGGATATTGCCTCTAAGAATAGGTATATAGGTATATATGCATGGGCAAATAAGCAATAACCCTGCTACGTAGATGTTATGTAAGATGTTTTTCCCAACATATATTTTGTATCACTATATTTCTGACCATATTTTTGCAAGAGAACAGAATTGGAATACTGCTTTGCTTTGTAAATAAAATGTTACATAATCTTTAGGGGCAATGTGCAGTATTATGTATAGTATACATATATTTCATAGTATTTATATTTGGTGTATATGTAGTGTTAGTGTGATTGTTTTAAAGGCAGTACCTCCTACTTTACTAAGATTAATATATATTAATTACCAAATTGTGCTTATTTCAATTATACCAGTTTAAAATAAAATATAATATCAAAAACTTATTTTCAACAAAACTTTGTCAATACACTATTTTTTTAAAGCTTCACTAATAAACAGTGGACGAATGATAGATAGATTTATTCAGTAGTTGTATTACAAAGCAGGATACTTGATAATTGTTCTGATATTGTGTGATAATTGCATTGTCTCAAATAGTTCAATGGCAATTACTTGACACTCAGTAAGAACTTTATGTTGTTGTGATATCTGTTCTTGTCATTATAATTGCAATGAACAATGTAACAGATTGTAATCCACAGGATTGTAATTAATTTGTATGGCTGAATACATATGGCCTAGCTGTGTACATAAGTGACGTCACTATTTTACGTGCCGTGTGCAATAATGGCGGCCCCCAGCATGTTGATGGTTGGTGCAAATTTCACTTTTAATTGGCTTGAAATAATATCAAACCCGAGTTTAAGACATTTTCTTTCACTGCAATATATTATTTGACAACTAATTGAACTTTTGAAATTAAAATACAAACTTCCATTAGTTCCCCTTTAAGGATTGTGGAAGGGTTGTCCTCTGACCTTGAAGGGTTATGAATTGATAGTGACCATTTAAGGTGCCATTTCTACATTGCATTGTTTAGGGTACATTTGTAATATTATATTCTACACTCAGCTGCTGTGAGCTAATCAGAATGCTTCATTATCATCCAGGGTCCAGCATGGGTGTATGTTGGATGGCTTGAGTGTTTGTTGGATGGCTGCAGTGTATGTTGGATGGCTGCAGTGCATGATGTTGTACGATGAGTGGAGAATATAAGCAATGGTGGCTAGTGTGTACTGCAGAAAAATTATATTGGCCGAGGCAAAGCCAATATAATTTTCCTTGTCCCACAAAACTGTATGTTGGACTCCTCACCATCCACTATGGTTATAATATTGTACTCTCTCAATGCCACTTGTCTAAAGCTTGGTCAGCTAATATGACAAGCTGTAGACCGACGTAATGATGAGATGAATCTCAGCTGATACGGCTTGGGAGTCCAGTGTCGTGTCATGCTACACATTTACCCAATGGGTGGGGTCTTTCACTTGCCCCGGCATAGACGCTGTATACAAGGCACCACCAATTTAACATCGCATGTGACTGACATCCAGCTGCGATGTAGCTCACGAAGAGCGCTCGGGCTGAGATTCTAACCCGGGACCTTGAGCGGAGCCATCGAAAAACTAGTCCACCCAGCTGCCTAGAAGTGCATTTTATACCAGAAGGTCAGGGCGGGGGCCTAGCTCAGAGGTAGCGCTCTGGGCTTCTAACCGCTGGGTCCCGGGTTCGATTCCCGGTCGAGCCTAAGTTGGATGGCTGTTTCATCCTTCGTCTCATTGCCATGGTCTCTGCCTGTCCTAATTAGCCCAATTGGTGCAGAAATACAGGACGTAAAGCCCTAATCACCCACCCACCTTTACCAGAAGGTCTTAATATTGTGTGGCCTTAAATGATGGGCTCTGCTGTGTACTTAAATGTCCTCTATGCAGTTATGTAACAAAAGGGTAACAGATTCTCAGCAAACACAACCCCTTCTTGTTGCATGGGGCAATATTCCATTCTCTGCGGCAGGGATTGACTACCCCCACCCCCGCTTACGTAATATATATTACGTAATATATACCGGGGTGCTGCAGAGATTGGAGTCCGGGGCAAGCGGATGTCATGAAAGCGGAAAGAGTATGGGCATTTGCCGGGTGAATATTGGACTAGCGGTGCACTCCACAAACAGATGATTCTGGGCAAACCAAACAGTGGAGCTAAACAGGAGGTCAGATGCCTCTGCTGCTGCTGCTGCTGCTGCTGGTCCTACTGATGCTGCTGCTGGTTCTACTGATGCTCCAACTCAACTGCTGTTACCCCCAGAGCACTGTGTGCTTTCCTGCAGCTCAACGAATTGTGTTTGCTTAGACAGATTTAATATGGTGTCATCCAGAAATGAATGGTTTTTGACAGTTCAGCCAAATGAAAATATTGCTAATTGAAGCCGCTGGATTCAATTAGAGCATTAAAAGCGAGAGGCTTTGCTTATTATAAGTGAATGATTTTGATACACTGGGGTGACCCGGAAGTGAAAGACCCCCCCCCCCCTCTGCCACCCATGGAGTAAATATTTGACATGGCGTGGACTCTAAGCCTTATCATCTCATCATTACATTTGTCTAATGTCTCGATGCTACTAGGTCTTAAGCCTAGTCAGCTTATATGATCAGCTGCCAGGCAGACGTAATGCTGAGATGATAAGGCTTGGAGTCCACACCCTGTTACACATTTACCCCCCCCCATGGGTGGGGTCTTTTTCTTGCCTCAGCATAGACACAGAGTACACGTCACCTCGCATTTAACATCTCATGCGATCGACATCCAGCCGGGATGTAGCTCATGAAGAGTGGCCGGGCCTGGAATTGAACCCGGGTCCCGGGACCTTCAGCAGAGCTGGCCAATACATCAGCCCCCAGCTGCTCTTAATTTGCCTGCAGTTGGTGATGTAGGGTGACTTAGCTTCAGAAACCTCACCCTCAGACATCATAATGGTTACATTATATTAAACATTTTCTCAAAGGTTCTTTTACTAACCCCTGGTACATGTTGCGTGCCATTTGTGTGGAAAATTTCACGATTTAAGGAAATCCCAAGAGTGAATCCTCCAGTAGATGATACTATTATGTACAAGAAAGAGTTGAATTAGAAGGATAGAAAAAAAAGAATTAATCACAGTTTTGAAATTGTTTATTGCTCATGAGAACTTAGTGTCGATGAAGGGAAAAGTCTTACAATAAATCAAGGGTGGGGGGCCCAGCTCAGAGGTAGCATGCTGGGCTTCCAACCGCTGGGTCCCAGGTTCAATTCCCGCTCGAGCCTATGTTGGATGGCTGTTTCATCCTTCGTCTCATTGCCATGGTCCCTACCTGTCTTAATTAGCCCATCAGGTGCATAAATGCAGGACGTAAAGCCCTAATCCACCACTACCACCACTTACAATAAATAGGTGATTATAACTGCATTAAAAAAGGGAAAGTTCATATAGTCTATGAATTATTATATTAATAGAGCATAGCAAATAATTTGATAATGATTTTTATTAAATTAATTGGGAGTCATTAAATTAAGGGAGTTAATAATGGTTAAACTTTTTGGAAACTCTGCTTGGAAAAATATGGAGCAGGTGCTAAGCTCAGTGGTAGCGCACTGGGCTGCCAACTACTGGGTCCAGGGTTCGAATCCAGCCCATGTTGGAAGGTTGCTTCATCATTCACCTCATTGCCTTGGCACCTGCCTCTCCTGATCAGCCCTTTATGGTGCAAAAATATGGGATGTAAAGCCAATCTAATCCACCCACTCTTGGAAAAATATCTAAATATATTTGAGCTACTTTTCCCCCTTCGTCACCATTTTGATTTTTTTCGGGATAAAAAAAATAAGGGAAAATTTCAAAAATTGCAAATTCTTGCAATCATCTCTCACTATTTTCAGAAAGCCCCGAAATCTCTCAAAGAAACCCTGCTGCCATAATGTCTTTTCTAATATAATAGCAATGCTATTGCTTGCACGCATGTGTTCTGGCCCTGGTCCTGCAGAAGCATTTTTGCCTTGCTCATGTTGTGTGAGAGGGAAGCTACCCTTTGCCTGCATGATGGCTAGGTTATTGATGGTCCCACGTTCAAAGAATACCATTGCTCAATGCTGCTCGCCCGGCCATATTATAGGACAAAGCTAGTTGCCTGCTATGACACCCTGAGGAGAAAAGGCCCAGCCCAAAGCCATTCGTCCAGATTTCCAAGCTCATGGGCCTCCCATAGCACATGCATTTCATAGCGAGTTCTTTCTGCGGCATCCTTTCTGTATCACCTTGTATTGAGAGAAGACATTTTCTGTGTCGGGTTCTTTTGTCTGTGTTTACGAGTGTCTGGCCGTCTTTGTGTGCCCCTGTCTGTCCGCTCTGTATCGGATAGAGCCATTCCTTTTGTCTGTGTATGAGAGGGTTACTGTCGTTGTGTGCTTCTGTCTGTCCGCCGGTGTGCCATGCATTCTTTTTTGTCTGTGTTTACTAGTGTCTGCTGTCTTTGTGTTTCTCTGTCTGTCCATTTCCTGATGACATGCTACGTCGGCCCAATGTTGTTCTGACCCAGATAGCATTCCAAATCTGCCCATGGATCATCATTTCCATATAGGCCACTGTCGTTACAACATCGTATTAATATAGCCGACATCGTGCCAACGTGGAAACGATCAACTGATGTGACATGCTATCTGGAAAAGCCAGGGCGGGGGCCTAGCTCAGAGTTAACGCTCTGGGCTTCCAACCACTGGCTCCCGGGTTCGATTCCTGGTCGAGCCTAAGTTGGATGGCTGTTTTATCCTTCGTCTCCTTGCCATGGTCTCTGCCTGTCCTAATTAGCCCAACTGGTGCAGAAATACAGGACGTAAAGCCCTAATCACACACACACACACACATCTGGAAAAGCCATACTGTGTTTGTCGTTCTGTTTTTCTGCTGGCGCTTGACACATTTTGTGTTTGTCTGTATTGGGTAGAGCCATTTTGTGTTGGGTCTTTTTGTCAGTGTTCACAAGTGACTTTTCTTTGTATGTTCCATGCTTTTTTAATGATAGTGTCAGAGTTTACGAGAGTCTGGTTGTTTTCGTGTTGCCATCTGTCTGTTGTCTGTGTTTGTGAGTTTCTGGCTGTCTTTTTGCCATCTGTCTGTCCGCTTGTGTCCCATGCATTTAAGTATTGCTCTACAGGTATTGGATAAAGACATTCTATGTTGGGTCTGTTTGTCTGTGTTTATAAATGTCTGGCTGTCATTGCGTGCAGCTTTCTGTCCGCTGATATCCCATGCATTTGAGGTAACATCAGTCTGAATGCAGACACTCGGGCTGAGTCACAGACGAGGGTCTGAGCGATACGAATACAAGGAGAGATATGACGTGGAAGTGCGTCAATAACTAAGCAGCAAACACAAATAGTTCTTTAAAATTTGTCCGGTACGACGTCGCATCATCTTTTAAAGTACAGGTACTCCTTTCTTTGTATTGTTATGATAATCTATTCTTATCTACACAGTCAAATTCCTTGCTGCCCCACTAGGATTATTGCTCGCCCGAATTCATTAAGACCCTCTCCTGCATATAGGCCTGATTGAGGGTCTGGCATCAAAACTGGGGTAACATGTTGTCTTCTATTGTGGGTCCCCTTTCATAAAGAAGCTACCCCATTTTCCCCTTAGAAATTGGCTTATTAGCAACGACAGGATTTAATGAGGATGAATTCAGTATCCAGGACCTGTACAGTACAACCTATATATTATGTCCAGTCCTTTGTAAGCTATGCTGGGCTAGACTGCTAATTCACCACCTTGCTACCTGCCACTAAACCAAATGATCGAGCCATAGCTGGCCATTGGAAGCTACAGTTCAACTCGTAACTTTTGCTCAGTCCTTTACAAGCTAGACTGAACTAGATTGAGCCAGACTGAGCTAGACTGAACTAGACTGAGCTAGACTGAACTAAACTGAACTAGACTGATCTAAACTGAGCTAGACTGAACTAGACTGAGCTAGACTAGAGCTAGACTGAAGTAGACTGAGCTAGACTGAACTAAACTGAACTAGACTGATCTAAACTGAGCTAGACTGAACTAGACTGAGCTAGACTAGAGCTAGACTGAAGTAGACTGAGCTAGACTGAACTAAACTGAACTAGACTGATCTAAACTGAGCTAGACTGAACTAGACTGAGCTAGACTAGAGCTAGACTGAAGTAGACTGAGCTAGACTGGGCGAGACTGAACTAGACTGATCTAAACTGAGCTAGACTGAACTAGACTGAGCTAGACTAGAGCTAGACTGAAGTAGACTGAACTAGACTGAGCTAGACTAGAGCTAGACTGAAGTAGACTGAGCTAGACTGAGCTAGACTGGGCTAGACTGAACTAGACTGAGCTAGACTGAACTGACTAGATCTAGACTGAGCTAGACTAGAGCTAGACTAGAGCTAGACTGAGCTAGACTGAACTGACTAGATCTAGACTGATTTAGACTGAGCTAGACTAGAGCTAGACTAGAGCTAGACTGAAGTAGACTGAACTGACTAGAGCTAGACTGATCTATACTGAGCTAGACTGATCTAGACTAGAGCTAGACTAGAGCTAGACTGAACTAAACTGATCTAGACTGAGCTAGACTGATCTACACTGATCTAGACCGATCTAGACCTCTACTTAATTAAGCACCTTCCACTGAACCAAACAATCTAGCTATAGCTGTCTACTGGAAGCTATAGCTAGCTAAATACTCCATATTGATCAACATATTATATCCATGCTCATTCTAATGCCACATCATGATGGTATTTTATTGCTTGTTTATTGATGACTACACCAGCCATATATATAATTAATAATGTACAGCATTTATCTTAAAGTGGAAAAGAGCTGCAAATATGAGGTGTCTTCAGCTAGGTATGGCTTGGTTCAGCTTAATATGGCTACAAGTAGTTGATCCCAGCTCTGGATAGGTATAGTTGAACGTTCTAGCTTGATGAGTATTATTTATATTATATTATTTATGAATATAACTTGACTGCAACAGTGTTACACGTTTAAAAAACACTGGATTTATTCATATTATTTGGCTGCAACAGTGTTATACGTTAAAAAAAAACACTGAATTTGAACTGATTGTAGCATAGCGTGAGCTCCCAGGCTTAGCTATGGTTTTTTGTGGTAAAAGCTGCAAGTTTCAGAGCTCTAATGAAAAGAAACAATACAATAAAACACAATATTATAATAAAATATAATACAATATAATAAAATATTGTACAATATAATACTATATAATACTATAAACCTAAATTTTTGATATTGATATTTTATAGATTTTATTGTAATTTATAATTTTATAATTTTAAAAAACTTCACAATCTGTAAAGCGATCAGAGCTGTATTTTATGTATGAACGCTTTATAAAATAAATTATTATTGTTATTATATAATACTGTATAATACAGTATAATTGAATACAAATTCAATGCCATAGATTTATTTGTTTTAATTATTATTACAACGTGACAAACAATATTCACTAACAGTGTGATAAAGTAAACAACCTCCATGCTTGATCGATATTTTATTACTAAATCTTCACATTCGAACAGAAAATAATATCGTTTGATAATCCGCTATTTTCTGTGTCATTAATTACCGTTTTCGCCTGCAGCCATGCGAAATGATATCTTTTGTTGATTCGCGTCATAATGGCCGAAGATCATGCTACCGGAAGTATGATCATCTGTCATTTCCGGTTTATCGATTTGATCTTAATTTCCAACTCATTTCCGACTCATTGCCTAACGCTGAAGGTATTAGTCGTATCGAGTCGTATGGTAGACAAAGACTAACTTTTTAGTCATTTTGAGTTTTTGGACTAATTTTAGACTTATTGACTGGATTATCATTTTTGACGAAGAGAGTAGTCGGATAAGTCGGTTTTATTTAACTATTGAGAATTAGTCGATGTCGTGTGGTCATTTAGTTGACTGTATGTAAGTCAAAACTTTTGGTCATTTTTGCTAATTTGAGGACATATTGACCGGCATAAATAACCCCCATTATAGCTATTTTTGACTAACATATAAGTCTGTTCTCTCTAATTGGTTAGAAGGGCTTAGTGAATGACATATTGTGGTATGTAATTAGTCATTCGTGTCTGTGGTTATAATGACTAACTTCTTAGTAGTCATAACCATAACTTCGAGTCAGATTGGCTAAGACTGACTAAGATCGACTGAGACTGACTGACTCGATAGATTATGTTGACTAATTTGTTAGATTAGGCTGACTAATGTCTAAGGTAAAAATGACGAACTTGCTAGATAAAGCTGACTAATTTGTTTGATACATGTATATCTGACCCAAGGCCGAAATATTCAGGTATATATTAGTTTACTAAAATATTATACAGTAAGGCTAATACTGAAAAAACAGATTGGAATATTTCTTCATATAAGCTGATATTTTTTTAGATAAAGCTCACTATATAATTTTATCAACGTCTATAAGGGGGGGGGGGCTCACTAGACACTTTATCACATGCCTAAGATCTTACTTAAAATGGTTTCATAGTAAGATCTGTCGTTGAAGCATCGACCTTGGGTATGGGATAGCGGTGGGATTAGTCAGTGTCCTTGCAGGATACCTTAGTACAAACATGTGGTATACGACTACGGATGGAACCAGAGGAGCTGGGTCTGTTTGATAGACATCCTATAATATGTCAGACTATCTATCTATATATCTATCTATCTGTCTATATGTCTGTCTGTCTATCTATCTATCTACCTATCAAACTATCTATCTATCTATCTTTCTATCTATCTATCTATATTTCTATCTATATTTCTATCTATCTATCTTTCTATCTGTCTATCTATATATTTATCTATCTATATCTATCTGTCTATCTAAATATCTATCTATCTATATCTATCTGTCTATATATATCTATCTGTCAATATGTCTATCTACTATCTATCTATCTATCAATATATATATTTATCTATATATCTATCTATCTATCTATCTATCTATCTATCTATCATTTGACCATCCAATGTTTCTTAGAAAGTTGGTTTATGTCAACTCAGAGAGGCAGACGTAATGCTGAGATGGTATAAGGTAGACAGCACAACATATCACACATTTACCCCAAGGTGGGGTCTTTTCAATTGCCTCTGCATAGATGCAAGTTCTCTTGGGACAAAAAGTAAAAAATACACTGCAATAGCAAGAAATAGCAAGGAAGCAGCTTTCAACAGTGAGGTGGTGTAAAGGTTCAAGCATACGGTCCAAGGTTCGGCAGCAGTGTCGAAATCTTGCTTTAAGGGTTCTTTTGTGGAAGAACCATTAATCCAGTGACCTTAAGAAGGGTGAAATGAAGCAGAATGTGTAAGGATAGCTGTACTTTGCCATTGACCCACATAAGTGAGTGCAGGGCCATTGCGTGGATCACAGCATGGGCGTAGCTGAAGTTTTGGGGAGGGAGGGGGGGGGGGTCACATGACAAAATGGTTGAAAAGAGAAAAAGAAGATAATCGTGGGAGGGGGATCACCTAACAAAATTGTTGAAAAAAGAAAAAGAAAATAATCATGGGGGAGGGGGTTCGCCTGACAAAACGTTTGAAAATATTAACAAAAAAGGAATTTTTAGTATTTGATGTTTGGACAGCTGTATATGTCTATAGGTGTGTACATTGCATTTTTGAATTATTATAATTATTAAATAGAGGTATTTTGCAAGTTTTCATTGGTTTTCACATATTGCGTCATCATTAACATGTCATATATCATATCATATATCATGACCATTGAAATTTCGGCAAGGCAAAATAAATAAAAATTAAAAGATGAAGAGCAAAAGTAGGGGTGTTTAGTTTTTATAGTAAGACAACTATACATATACATACCTATATTTCTAATTAAATCGACTATATTGAATAAAAAAAACAATAAAGATATTGTCAGGGATTTTAATACTAAGAACGATTTTAACAGCATTTTCTTTCCTATCATTTAATTAAATTGGTTTGTTAATTAAATTAAGGCCAGAGGGTGCAGTTCTGACGCCCTAACCCCTCCCCCCCCCCTCCTTTATTCTTGGCTACACCCCTGGTCATATTAGCAGGTCTTGAGGGCCTGGTCCATTACCATGTGACAAATAGGTCATTAGTAAACAGGCCTCCTTCAGACCCCCTTTTAAGAGGTCTTGAGGACCTAGGCAGTCTTGTGCATGTCTTTGCACGTGGCGCCACCAGACAACTTCCCATCTGCTGGTATTCTGATCTTTAGAGATTATCCAAGGTCTGATGCTTATAATGTACAATTTGACTAACATTTGACTGACATTTGACTAAATCTATTGCCTTCTAAGGTAATATAATAGAGTCTTTTCGTTGAGCATGCAGGAAACTTTGTTAGAGATTTCGTGACCAGGTGCCTTATGGCAGGTGTAAAGATGAGCTGATTACGAACTATTTCATAATGCTGTGGAAAGGAAGACTATATGATGTTATTAAAGAGCAGGCAGATGTAATGATAAGATGATTTAGCTGGTGTCAAATCGAGTTTTCACTGAGCAGCCCTGAATTCGGCAAGACATAAGTCTTTTCTTTCCTCTGATTACTCATTTTGCTTTTCAGACATAGTAGATCATAACTAACCTTTTCAATTAATGCAATTCTCTCAAGGAAATAACAGAAATCAACTAAATGATAAGATGTCAAATATACGCTACATTAAAATGCACTAAAAATACTACTGCTAGGATGCACTTTGCTTCAGCCAATCAGAGTCAAGGGCGGGAACTTTTTCAGTCGATAGAATTGCAGTATTCTGTCTTAGCCACCTGGTGGAAATACAGAGAACCTTCTGTGAAATTCCACTATTAAATAAACAGTAAATAAAAAGACTAAATTGATCATTTGACTAACATTTGACAAGAACATATACATGTAATTTTCTAAAACTGAATTAATGATAAAACGACTAATTTATGAAAGTAATGGGTAGTTTTGACTAACATTTCACTGGCATCTTTTTTGGACTTTTAAAAACGACTAAATAATAGGTAAAATGGTTAGACATTTTGACTGTCTATAATGACTGATCGACTCCTTCCCCCATAGTCATAGTCATGTATGACTATATTCACAGCTTAAGCCAAGTTAGTCAAGTCAGCCTCAGTCAGGGTATTAGTCATAATGACTAACTTCGTCGTCAAAAAAGCATCCTACTCCCAACCTGCCTATGTTGTGAATGAATACTTGTGAAACTGACTAGTAAATATTTAGCATTGCTTGGGTGCAAAGATAATTCAGTTGGCCAGGTCATCAAATTAGGCTAGCTCCTTGGAGAATTACCTCAGCGGGCTGTCAAGGTCACCTCAGTAATTTATTTCCCAGAATTCCCCAGCAGGCTTGATCGTGGTAATGTACTGGGCAAATAAATAACCCATACAATACAGAAAGAAAACAAACGATGGATTTATTAGTAGATAGAATTATTGTCTTGTATTTTATTAGTAGATAGAATTATTGTCTTGTATTATCTCAGTGCTACTGGGTCTGTAGCTTAGTCAGCTTATATGATCAATTGCAGGCAGATGTAATGATGAGATGATAAGGCTTCGGAGTCCACACCATGTTGCAGCACATTATCCTACGAGTGGGGTCTCTTACTTGCCTCAGCCTAGACACAGAGTACAAGGCACCTCCAATTTAACGTCTCATGCGATCAACATCCAGCTGCTGGGATGTAGCTCATGAAAAGTGCCCAAGCCAGGGATCAAACGCCAGAACTTCAGTAGGTTATATGACCAGCTGCAGGCTGACGTTATGAGGAGATGATAAGGCTGCGTGGAGTCCACGTGTTGTTATACATTTACCCCATGGGTGGGGTCTTGTATTTGTTCCAGCATAGATGCAGAGATTAATTTAACATCTCATGCGAATGACGTCCAGCTGAGGCGTAGCTCATGAAGAGTGTGCGGGAAGATAAATCGAACTCGGAGGCTTAAATATAGCTGGCATGAAATCAACTGGCCCATGTAATACCTTGATTACTTTACAAGTACAGTGTGTGTGTGTGTGTGATTAGGGCTTTACGTCCTGTATTTCAGCACCAGTTGGGCTAATTAGGACAGGCAGAGACCATGGCAATGAGACGAAGGAGGAAACAGCCATCCAACTTAGGCTTGACCGGGAATCGACCTCGGGACCCAGCGGTTGGAAGCCCAGAGCGCTACCTCTGAGCTAGGCCCCCGCCCTCTTTACAAGTACAGTAGTAGTGCTAGTACTAGGCCACCCAGCTACTGTCCTCAATCTAGAGCACGGGTATCCATGGCCCCTGCCCAACCTATACAGCTGTCCTCGTTCTGAGCAACCCCAGTAGCCTGTTTTCTATTCCAGGCCTCTCTGTGAATGACAAACGATCACATGACATCCAAATGATCTCGCGAGATTGCCAACACGTGCGGCGAGACTTGGGTCACATGTAGATGGCGCTGTCTACTTCCGCTTCATTTCGCCTTTGAGTTTTTAGTTTCGAATTTTCTCTCATCGAACAAACGTTGCTAATCAACCGTGCAGCTGACATGGTGCCAACATGAAGCCAACATGCTACTTTGGCCAGGGAAAAACTATGGGCTGGGGGCCACAGATTGAACGTAGTAGGATGTTTTTTTCTTATTATTTTGGGTCATATTTTTGTAGTACAAAACATGGAGTAGCAGTGGAAGCTAAATCAAATCCCAGCCTTTGAAACTGATGGATACCTCTGCAATAATTTTATTTTAATTCTACATTTTAAAATACTATCCCTTGACACGTGATCAATGAACACAACAGTAATACAAAAAATATAAATAAATTTAATAAATAATAATAATAAGGTAATAATATACAATATTTAAATAGATAGAAGTAAAATATAATTGATAATTTTAAAGGCAAGGAACTTTAAATTAATTGTACATAGATGTGTTTTTATCAGTAATTAAAGAAGTAGTTATTAACCACCAGATAGAAAAATATTAAGAGTTATTTCATATTATATCGTTTAGAGTTAAGTGGAATGAAATAAAAATCAGAAAAACTACATATTAATACCCTTTTTACCATTCTTGTTCCCCACACAATCTACGTATACCACTGAATACCAACATCTCCTTTGCCTCCTAAGACAGAGGCATATAATAGGCCATTAGCTCTTCCACCATTTTCTGCAATTCTCACACAGGGAAACCCTGGTCAGTGAACTTTCGAGGCTATTCTAAAGGGAATCCCAAGTGCCCATGGCTTTCGTTTGAGAGGCAATGTGTTTTTGCAACGTGTTTTTTGCCAGGAGCAGCATTTGCTCAGGGAGGCTATTGGTTTGTTTTTGAAGCGCACGAGGCAAAGCCAAAGAGCCTTGAGGCTAGGGGGCGCTGCTAATGTTTCTCTTGAATTCGCAATGTTACGTAATGTCTGAAGGTGGAAGATGGGGGAAAAAGTGACAGCTCATTGTCGCCGAGAGAATCCCCAATAATGCTAGTATTATGTGGTGAAAATTAGATGATGCAACATGATCTGGTTGCTCGAGGGGGTAAGATAGCTATACATGCTAATTGTGGACCTGGGTTTGATTCCTAATATAGATAGATAGATAGATAAATGGATAGATGGATAGATGGATGGATGGATAGATAGATAGATAGACATATATATAGATAGATAGAGAGATAGATAGATGATAGAGAGATAGATATATAGAGAGATAGATAGAGAGATAGGTTGATATATAGATAGATAGATAGATAGATAGATAGCTCGATAGATTACTAGATAGATAGCTAGTTACACAGATAGCTAGATAGATAGATATATAGATAGATAGATAGATAGGCAGACAGACAGACAGACTGGCAGATAGATAGACAGATAGATAGATAGATAGATAGACAGACAGATAGATAGATAGATAGGCAGATAGATAGATAGTTAGCTCGATAGATTACTAGATAGCTAGCTAGATACACAGATAGCTAGATAGATAGATAGATAGATAGATGGAGAGATAGATAGATAGATAGATTGATAGATAGGCAGATAGATAGATAGATAGATAGATAGATACTGAATATATAGACTGACAAAGTTCCAGACCCGCAGCATTTATACATATCAAATTGAGAAGAAAAAAAGATATAATTAATGTGTCATTCTATTCAGGAACATTATACCTCAATAATTTCACAATTATTCACTTTGTAGTCATGGGTTTTTTCATATTAACTTTTTTTTTTTTTTAAATGGTAAAGATGGATTTTTTAATTAAAAGTCAGACCATACATTTAATTAAAATAATCATTGATGAAATATTGCTTTTCGATGGGTTCTGTGGCTATTGTTAATCCGTTTAAGATTCTCATGAAGTTAAACATATTTTATATTATACATTTTCCTGGTATTAAATCGTCCAAGAGGTCCAGTATTTCATACAATTATTGAAATTATTTTACCACTGAATTATATCTCTGTAAAAAAAATTAAACTTAGTGTTTGCTATAGGCCTATTTCCCATTGAGATTTCCGTTGTTTTACCATAATGCCCAAAATGGTGACAAGAATGTCAAACATAGTATATAAAAATGTTTTGACTGTCGAAATTTTATTTGAATTATTGATAAAATTTCTGTTTAAAAAAGAAAAGAAAAAACCCAAACACTTGTGGACACTCATTTTGAATATATTGATATTCCAACATCTTGACATTATTTTTGTGACATATTTTTCAGCAACATGAAGAAAATAAATTACCTTTTCACGACATTTTTTTTACTGA
This sequence comes from Alitta virens, assembly GCA_932294295.1. Lineage (NCBI taxonomy): Eukaryota > Metazoa > Annelida > Polychaeta > Phyllodocida > Nereididae > Alitta > Alitta virens. The sequence goes on along the minus strand of OW028584.1, from coordinate 6,283,613 downwards.
ACTTAGCTGATTTGTATTATTTGCCTTTTTGGTCAAATATAGAATATTATTGCTTATTTGAGGTCATAAAAATGAATTATTATTAGTTGCTATGTAGCGTTTGTCGTCTGTTGCCAACTTAATAACGTAACATAATAACCAATCGGTGAGCAGGAAATAGTCATGTGACTAGATGTATGACTGTTGCTCTTTGACCGTTAAGGCATAAATTGGCAAGTAACGGGGTTTTTATGTTAGCTTGGTGTAGCTCATTGTAGCTCAGTGCAGCTTGGTGTAGCTAGATGTATCTCGGTGTAGCTCAGTGCAGCTCAGTGTAGCTCATTGTAGCTTGGTGCAGCTTGGTGTAGCTCAGTGTAGCTCGATGTATCTCGGTGTAGCTCGATGTATCTCGGTGCAGCTCAGTGCAGCTCGGTGCAGCTCAGTATAGCTCATTGTAGCTTGGTGCAGCTTGGTGTAGCTCATTGTAGCTCGGTGCAGCTTGGTGTAGCTCGGTGTAGCTCAGTGTAACTCAGCTTGTGATAATGTAATGTTCGATTAAGCAAGGATTAGGTAGCAGGGTGTTCAAAGTAGTGGTTAAGGTTTAACTTCTAAACAATCTGGAGTTTTATTTTGAGGAGTTCTGTATTTTGATCCTCAAGTAGTAATCTGAAAGTGGTTTGGACTTGTGAGTGAAATGCAGTGACCTTTTCAAACAATTTTATGGTTTCTAGAAAAACTTTCAACTTTACCATATCGCCATTTTAATTAGTTGAGTTTGTCAGCCTCGTCATTGCAGTGTTTGTTTAAAATTATTAAATGAATGAAAAGCATAAAAAAAAAACTGAGAATAATCAATGAAGTGGAGGAAATTTTCATAGTAAATTTTGCTAATTTGTTAAAGTTTACTTCTAGTATGACAGACGCAATTTGATAAAATAATTAGCAGGACACTGCGTGTGACCTAATTAAGTCCCGTTCCCACATAGCCGAGTTTCTCGTAGTATTATGTAACACGCCTCTCGGGCCCAATACCTACTAAACTCTGCGACTACTCCTCGCACTCGGGAGATACTCGGCGAGTAACTCCTGGGACTCGTAACCAACTCCTGAGATTTGGAGCCGATAACCGAGTATGCCGCGCTGCACGGCACACTTGGCGGATTTTCCAGGAGTTTCAAAAACTCGGTCATGACTCGCCGAGTACCAGGAGTCACTCGGCTAGTAACTCCTCTAACGCGCCGAGTTACTCCTCGAACTCGGCGAGTTACTTGGCGCTAATTTCACTCGTATTACACTCGGTGGGATGTTCAGGAGTGCGAGGAGTAACTCGGCGAGTTGTGGGAGTAACTCACCGAGTTGGGAGTAACTCGCCGAGTAACTCGCCGAGTTACTCCTACAACTCGGTGAGTAACTCGCCGAGTTCTACCTTTAGTACATGCATCATCAGCGTAGGGGGTCGTATATAATTTAAAAGGCCGCTGCTCCTCTAATGTTAGTCCGATTTTCGTCAAATAAAGATTGTTTTGTAGTATAATTCATAGGTGTTTTCGGATTGAAAATAGACCAAATATTAAGCGAGATATTCGTCTGAGAAGGCAGCTAGGTTGGCGGAGGCAAACAGTGGTGCTCTCGCAGACGTCAAATATAATTGAATTGTAGCATTGTTCATACTAATTCCACACGTCTTTTCAGATCGAAAATAGACCAAATATTAAGCAAGATATGCGTCTGAGAATGCAGGTAGGCTGGCGTCAGCCTATCATTCGACAGGTGACTCACCGCTGTCATAGCTACCTTGCTTAACCCAGCGAGTCACTCCTACAACTCGGCGAGTCACCCGCCGAGTCACTTTTTCCGCCAGAATTCGTCGCCAACTCCTCGAATTTTGGCCGTTATGTAACACTACGAGTTGACTACGACAAACTCGGCTATGTGGGAACGGGGCTTTATTCTTCATTTTCGAGTGAATACTGTATACCTGAGTCATCAATATAAAAACAAACTGAATATCATGATAACTAATATTGAAATATACCATTACTACCCTACTTCTACCTACTACTACTACTACTACTGCTACTACTACTACTTCTACTACTGCTACTACTTCTACTACTGCTACTACTACTACTACTGCTTGTTCTACTATGTATATTTTATTAACTATTCACCCCAAACTGGTCAATAAGCGTTTAGAATTTCAGATGAATCATTACTGGTGTTGGCTGTGAGCTGCGCCTAATTGTGAGCATATTGTGTTATATTAATAATTAATAACACTCGGACTGGCTGCCAATATTTGAAGTTTCGGCTGATGACTAATGCGTTTTTTGTTAATGCTGTGAGTGTCTGGCCTGGTATAGTCTGGCGCATGAGATTCATATTTATGACCTCTAATAACCAATAATATTCCATATTTTGGCCAAAAAGGCAAGCGATATTCCGTGAATCATGATTAAAGGGGATTAGATTAGATACCATTTGCGGTTAGCTCATATTACAAAAGTTTTTGTAAAAGCCATTATTATATGATAATGGCACATTCATCGTTTGGAAAAGTGCTGAGGTTGTAATTTTCCAAGTCTTGCTATATTAGTGCGCTGAGCTATTTTGAGGTATAATTAAATGATGATATCGTCATTTTATGACACACCTGTGGGTATGCGGAGTAATTCCAAGTGGTCTTCTGTCAATTTTGCCATATATTATTATCATGGCTGTTTGGTTGCACTCCAGTACAGGTTTCCTGGGCTTTTGTTGTTGATAATTAATTTGTCATTTTGTGATTGAGATATGTCAAATTGTCAGTTTCAAACCCAGGGCTTGGATTAGGGTAACGCTTAATCAATCGATCAATCAATCAATCAACCAACCAATCAACCAACTAATCAACCAATCAGTCAGTCAGTCAGTAAAAATTATAAATCTGTTAAAATAATGAATCAATTAGACATTTCACACCTTCTATTCATCAGCATGCAATTAAATCAATCAACCAATTAACCAACCATCTTCTTCTGTTTGTTTGTTGCAGGGGTCAGGATGGCCCTTCGAGCAGGAACTTTGGCCATGCTGGATGACTCAGTGGGTGTCAATGACGCGTGTCTCTTGGAACCCCTGGATGAGGAGCACTTCATCATCAACCTGCACGTGCGATTCCAGCACCATCAGATCTATGTGAGTATATTTATAATTACCGGTAATTAATTCTAATTACATTTATATTACCTGTAATTAATTCTAATTACATTTATATTACCTGTAATTAATTCTAATTACATTTATATTACCTGTAATTAATTCTATTACATTTATATTACCTGTAATTAATTCTAATTACATTATATTATGTGTAATTAGTTCTAATTACATTTATATTACCTGTAATTAATTTTAATTACATTTATATTACCTTTAATTAATTCTAATTACATTTATATCACTTATTAATTCTAATTACATTTATTCTACCTGTAATTAATTCTATTACATTTATATTACCTGTAATTACTTCTAATTACATCATGTACAAATAGAACATAAAGAATTTGAGGAGTATGTCTGGCATAGAAACGACTGAAGAGGCCAGAGCTGACTGGTTAAAAACTTTATACAGTTAGTTTCATAAAATACGGTCGACTCGAGCTGTCTGTAGCGACCTGTACCTGGCTGTTGTCTAAACGTGCTAAAGCCAGCTGCTTCTGTCCACTTCTATAGCTAATAATCGGCTTACATCTATCACCAGATAAATATAAATGTAGTAAATGTAAGAAATTAATCGAATATATCATAAATATGTGCATTTAGACCCGGTTTTCAGTAGCCAGCTACGACAGCTTTGTCTAGATTCAATTTGACGGGCCATTTTTAATGAAAGTAACTGTAGGCCTGGAAGAATTACCTAAACCAAGTAAATTACTAAACTTTGTGACAATAAAATTACTTCGAATTAAGTGCAAGTATTTTATATTCCTTTTGTTAAAACTTATTTCATGCTGAAGGTGAAAAAGTTCATCAGATATTTTTATGTGGCTATAACCGCCCTTTCACCTTACATGACATTTTTTTAATTTTAAATCAGTATTTTCAATTAGTGCTACTGGGTCCGAATCAGCTTATATGACCAGCTGCCAGAGGCAGACGTAATGATGAGATGATTAGGCTGCTTAGAATCCACACCATTTTACACATTTACCCCATGGGTGGGGTCTTTTACTTGCCTCAGCATAGACACCACCAAGTCGGCGCCTCTTATTTAGCACATCAGGCAAACGACAGCTGCGAGCTTTAGGGGGTTAAAAATTCTGGTATAGAACGGAATAAAGAGATCAAAGGTCTCTGGGGAAAAATATATATATTAAAAGATTGGCCCAAATCAAGCAATTTAACTTAAAAATTCTGGCTACTGCTCGTGTATGGCAACTAAATACTTTGAAATACTAACAATTTTACTTGGTGTTTGAAAAACATTTTTCTTATATTACTGACAAACTTTGGTATTGATAAGGTGATGGTCAAATTTTAAACATTCATGTGGCTATTTTTACCTGAACTAGTCTATCATACTTAAATTCCCCTGGAGAGATATTCCGTGGGCTGCAGATTACAACGTTATGGTAGTGCAATCATGCCATACTGTCGAATCTTGAAGTCAGCGCAGAACAGCCTATCCGCTGATCACACTATGTCCATCGCTTCGATTCTACCGAGTACTGGAAGACTAGTCATTTGATCTTCGGTGATTTCCTCGCTGCTTCTTAGTGATCTCTGTGATCTAAGGTCTTATATTCAATGCTCCTTTTCAGTCCCTGAATACACGGGTCTTTGCCGCTCAGAAAGAGAGAGTGGGGCTCATTGAGAGAGCTCTCTAGATTCTCAGCGAGAGAGAGAGAGAGAGAGAGAGAGAGAGAGAGAGAGAGAGAGAGAGAGAGAGAGAGAGAGAGAGAGAGGCAGATAGATAGATAGATAGACAGATAGATAGATAGACAGACAGATAGATTAGATGGATAAATATATATATATAGATAGATAGATAGATAGATAGACAGATAGATAAACAGATATATAGATAGATAGATAGTTAGATAGATAGATAGATAAATATAGAGAAAGAGAGAGAGGGAGAGAGAGAGAGACAGACAGTGTGAGAGACAACCAGACAGTTAGACAGAAAGACAGACAGCTAGACAGAGAGCTAGAGAGAGAGAGAGAGAGACAGACAGTGTGAGAGACAACCAGACAGTTAGACAGAAAGACAGACAGCTAGACAGAGAGCTAGAGAGAGAGAGAGACGGACAGTGTGAGAGACAACCAGACAGCTAGACAGAGAGACAGAGTGATAGAGAGCTAGAGAGATAGAGATCTGTGTGATATAGTGCCACCCATATTACAGTTTTCTATCAGCCAGCTTAGCTAGAAGCTGAGCAGTCCAACTGAGCAGTCCATCTGCGGTCCATCTACAGTCCATCGCGGCTAAGCTAGAGATCCTTGAAGTCCATTAATTTCCACTGACCGTCCTTGCCTGTCAGGGTGACTGTTAAGGACATAATTCATAAATCCATCTGTCCTTGCGAGGCCCCTGTCCTTGGGTCACCCCTTCAAGGTAAAATTTGGTGGGCCCCAAGGTCAATGGGTGGGCCCAGTGGAGGACCATCCGCTGAAGGAGCCCACTTAATCCATTAAATGACTGACTTCTTCGGTCCTAATAGACCGTTCCACTACAACTTTACTTCGGTCCTCAGCTGCACGGCCGACCATTCATTTGACTTAATAGCTCTATTTAGCCGGCCTGTTTGCTTTTATACGGAAGATGTACATAGCAGTATCTACGTTGGGTATTTTGTTCGGTATTTTGTGCTGTAAGATATGATATTTATCTTGCCCGTTCGATTACGTAGTACTATGTTCAGATGGGCGTACACGGCCGAATGTGCCATGTGCGTTTTCCATGAGAAGGATAAACCGCATGGAAAACGCATGGTTTTTGTCTAAATATAATCAGGCGAAAACCATACGTTTCTCATGGAAAACGCACGTGGCACATTAGGCCGTGTAGCATACATTGAAATGTGCTGTTTAGTCGGCCTGTTTTTGGTATTTACAGTTAGTTTCATAAAATATGGTCGACTCTAGACAGCTGTAGTGACCTATTCCTGGCTGTGGTTATAACTGGCTAAAGCCAGCTACTTCTGTCTACTCCTAACTAATAGTCGGCTTACACCTACCACCACTTAAAAAATATAAACTTTGATAAATGTAAGAAATGTATTGAAGATATCATAAATATGTATTTGCATGTACTTTTAGATCCAGCTTCGAGTAGCCAGCTATAGCCAGATAGTTCCCTTTAGTGGCAGGTGGCATCGTAGAGCAGAAGTTGTCTAGCTTTGTTTAGGTTTATTTTGACAGGTAATTTTTATGAAACTAACTGTAGTGTGTTACAGTGAAATATGCTGTTTAGCCAGCCCGTTTTTGGTACTTAGCATAGTACTAACCGCACACTGTACATCCAATAATGCTGTGACGTAGGATATACTTTAGTGCTCACCTGTTTGGTTTTATACCCAATAGATATAGCAGTATCTACAGTACATTGTCCGTTCAGAAGTTTAATGCGGTCACTATTTTCAGTTAGTTTTGTTAAAAACGGCCTGTTAAATTAAACCTTCACATAGCTAGACAACTCTTGCTATACAATGCTACCTGCCACTAATTAGAACTGTCTAGCTATAGCTAGCTACTCAAAGCCAGATCTAAAAGTACAAGCAGCACCATTTGGTGTATCATTTTAAGAGTTACGCATATTTGTCGAGGGCGGGGGCCTAGCTCAGCGGTAGCGCTCTGGGCTTCCAACCGCTGGGTCCCGGGTTCGATTCCCGGTCGAGCCTAAGTTGGATGGCTGTTTCATCCTTCGTCTCATTGCCATGGTCTCTGCCTGTCCTAATTAGCCCAACAGGTGCAGAAATACAGGACGTAAAGCCCTAATCATACACACACACACACACATATTTGTCATTTTTCGTTGAAAAGATGCATGTCTATTGCACATACATATTTATGATATATATATTAGATAAATTTCTTACATTCACCAAAGGTTTATATTTTTTTTCCGTGGTAGTATGTGTAAGCCGACTATAAGCTGGGAGTAGACAGAAGCGGCCGGCTTTAGCCAGTTATAGCTACAGCCACGAATAGGTTGTTACAGTTGACTAGATTCAACCGTACTTATGAAACTAACTGTACCTGGCCTGTCTGGTTTAAACAAAAAATGTACAAACATAGTATCAACAGTTCATTTGACAGTCAGTAACCTTGTGATGTTAAATATGTCTGCTACAACTCCTTCAAAATAAGGTCAAAATTAGCATTTGGTGTGTGCCCAGAATGACTGTCCACCATATAAAATTCTCAACTGACAAACTAACTAGACTAAATCAATAGTACATGGTGTTGTTTTTGAATAAGAAATCAAACTAATATGAAATAAATTAATGAACTTGGTTAGCACATTTCTAAATAAAACTGAAAATAGCAAGAACTATTATACTTGAAAGATGAGCATAATTCCTGTCACTCTCAAATTGCTTAAAAATTTAGCTTCTTTTTTTTCAATGTATCAACTTATATTTAATCTTTATTGTTTTAATGATAATTATTACATCTTTGCCATTTGTCAAATCATAAAAATAAATATTTGGGTATAGTTTATACAATACAATACAATACAATTCAATAAATGCAATATAATACAATATAATACAATATAATACAATATAATACAATAAGATAATGTTTCATTTCTCAGGGAATATTTCGCATGTAAATTCTAATATTTGATAATATTTATAGAACATTTATCCTGGAAGGAGGCCCCCAAAGGATGTGGGAGTGTTTGGGAGGCTACCTGAGATATAAGGAAAACAACAATAATAGTGAAAAGAATAGGAAAGGGAGAATATTCCTCATTTTGTAAGATATATAATTAATGCTAGTTACACAATTTAAGAAAATGGATCTGTAACTATCAGTAAAACACTGAAACTACTAAAAAGTTATTAAAAACAGAACTGTTTTTTTTTTTTCTTCCATTTTAAAGAAACAAACTCATTTCATAATGTTAGTTAAACAGTTTGGAAAAATTATCTGTCCAAACACTAAATTACAAAAGAACTGCCTTTTGTTTTTTCATTTCGGGGAACTCTCATATTTCATAATACTAGGTAAGCATGGCCAAATGTGCCACGTGCGTTTTCCATGAGAAGGATAAACGCATGGAAAATGCATGGTTTATAGCTAATCAAAATGAGTCATGAATCATGCATTTTCCATGCGTTTATCCAAACGCATTGAAAACGCACTTAGCACAATTTGCCATGTACCATCTCGTAAGACTGAATTACAAACAGCTAGAACTCTACTTGTCCAATTCAACAGAACTTCTGCAATAAGTACAGTGCAGCAAACACAATAAGTACAGTGCAGAAACGCAATAAGTACAGTGCAGAAAACGCAATAAGTACAGTGCAGAAAACGCAATAAGTACAGTGCAGAAACCGCAATAAGTACAGTGCAGAAACGCAATAAGTACAGTGCAGAAACGCAATAAGTACAGTGCAGAAAACACAATAAGTACAGTGCAGAAAACACAATAAGTACAGTGCAGAAACACAATAAGTACAGTGCAGAAACACAATAAGTACAGTGCAGAAAACAATAAGTACAGTGCAGAAAACACAAAAAGTACAGTGCAGAAAACGCAAAAAGTACAGTGCAGAAATCGCAATAAGTACAGTGCAGAAAACACAATAAGTACATTGCAGAAAACACAAAAAGTACATTGCAGAAAACGCAAAAAGTACAGTGCAGAAATCGCAATAAGTACAGTGCAGAAAACACAATAAGTACATTGCAGAAAACACAATAAGTACAGTGCAGAAAATACAAAAAGTACAGTGCAGAAAACACAAAAAGTACATTGCAGAAAACACAAAAAGTAAAGTGCAGAAAACACAATAAGTACATTGCAGAAAACACAAAAAGTAAAGTGCAGAAAACACAATAAGTACATTGCAGAAAACACAAAAAGTACAGTGCAGAAAACACAATAAGTACAGTGCAGAAAACAGAATGATTTCAGTCCATGTCCCATTATCCTGGGGTTGTTTGAACTGAGTTGTTCGAAGTGCATGAAAAGTTGTTGTCCATGTGACCCTAGCTGTGCTCTGGGGCTCGGAGTGTCTGTTCCAATACATTATCTCATTGATGTATGTTTTGGGGATGGCCCCAGGACTGCTTGCTTGTTAAATAAATCAACAAAGGGGGTTTGCAATGCTCTGCCTTCGCTGCGGCTGTAGCTGCATGTTATTGGTGCGCCGCAGAACTGTTGGTCATGCAACAGAATAGGACATACGCGGTGATATTGAAAGAACTGGAATTTCATTAGTTTCATTCTCTGTGTGTGTTATGCTTTAATTGGAACTTTTAGTGGTATTACACAACAGCTACAGACGTAATGATGAGATGGCTCTGTGTACATCTTGGCTGTCTCTGTATTTTATAGGTGCATTGCATAATAAATTGTTGGTAATGCTCTAGAAGTGGACATATATGATGATATTGAAAGAGCTGTGAAAATTCATTAATTTCATTCCGAATGATGATTTTTGTTTTCAATGTTACTGGTAGGAACCTTTGCTAGAGATTTCATGACCAGGTGCCTTGTGGCAGATGTAAAGATGAGCTGGTTAAGAACTATTTCATAATGCTGTGGAAAGGAAAACTGTATGATGTTATTAAAGAGCAGGCAGATGTAATGATGAGATGATTTAGCTGGTGTCAAATAGAGTCTTTTCACTGAGCAACCTTGAATTCAGCAAGATATAACTCTTTCTTCTCCTTTTATCACTCATTTTGCTTTCAGATAAAGGAGATCATAACTAACCTGTTCAATAAATATAACTTTCTCAGGGAAATAACAAAAATCAACTAAATGATAAAATGTCAAATATACATTAAAATGCACTAAAAATACTGCTGCTAGGATGCACTTTGCTTCAGCCAATCACAGTCAAGGGCGGAAACTTTTTCAGCCAATAGAATTGCAGTACTCCGTCGTAGCTACCTGGTGAGAATGTCGGGAAACGTTCTTAAATATCCACTATTGAATTCTCAGTGTGACCTGCGCTGAATCGCAGAAATGGTGTTATTGCTACGGATGGGGTCGTACGAGATGTTATTGAAAAAGATCTGTAATTTTCAATTATCAATTTCGTTGCAAATATCTTAATCTTCAGCATATTCAGGCCAATGATATCATGACCTGATATATTAGTAGGAAATAATTGAATAATATATTGACTATTCTTTTTCATTTTGTGTAGTACACATGATAGTTAATTGTAATGATGAAAATTATCATATTTTTCATAGAGTCCAAACTTGCAACGACGGTAAAGGAAACAGGAAGTTGTCAAATCTAAAGAGGCCCCGTGGCCCTAAATCTGTATTCATAGAATTGCAATTAACTTTTCATGGAACCATTTTAAATGCAAAATCTGTTAATGATCCTGTGAAAGCAAATTTGATTTAAATAACACAATGTAGTCTTTAGAACTGAGATGGTGGCCCATGAATCTTAACGGGTAGTTGTGAGTTTATAACTTTGATGTAAATTTATAAATATATATATATAGATACGTTTCTATATAATCCGGTTGTAAACAGTTTACATAATGTTTAATAATTTTGATCGATTTAACAAATCGTGTATTTACAGCCATATTCATTAACATGGAAATAAGTCTGATAGAATTGGAAGCTAAACTCAAGAAGACGTCATGTGAATCAAGGCCTGTCATTGGCCAAGGCAGTCTGTTTTAAGGACTCATATGACGTCCTCTGGAGTTTAGCTTCCCACTCTATTATTAGACTTGTTTCCAATTCTATGAATTAAGCTCTAATGGCAAGACTGTCGAAACTGTTATATAGATTGGGCGGGGGCCTAGCTCAGAGGTAGCGCTCTGGGCTTCCAACCGCTGGGTCCCGGGTTCGATTCCGGTCGAGCCTAAGTTGGATGGCTGTTTCATCCTTCGTCTCATTGCCATGGTTCCTGCCTGTCCTAATTAGCCCAACTGGTGCAGAAATACAGGACGTAAAGCCCAAATCACCCACCCACCTGTTATATAGATTACCATGAAATTGGGTGATTCAGAATTTTCATTCTTGGGTAGGATATACAATCTCTGAATGCCCTCTATGTGTTGTTTTCAGAGTTACCTCATAAAGACAAAATGTGGTGCAAATTTGACTTATTAGCATTATTGGCTAGGTGGTCTTAATAGTGGGGTAAAATACTGTGATAGGAATCCAGCTGGGACCAAAAATAAGGGGCCTAAGTTGCAGCTGGGTGGTCTGGTGGTAAGATGCTCGCCTGCTCCTCTGAAGGACCCGGGTTCAATCCCGGGCCCGGGCACCCTTCATGAGCATCATCCCAGCTGGACGTCGCTTGGATGAGACGTTAAATTGGTGGTCCCTTGTACTCAGTGTCTATATCTTAATAGAGAGGTGGTCTTAAAAAGCAACGATCCACTGTATTTATTAAAGTTTACCTATTTATTTATTTTCTCAGAACTGCAGTTAATGTACATACTGGGATATTTTTGGGACTAAAAAAATGTCATTAAATATTTATCAACATTACACTACTAATATTAAAACACCTATATATAACCGATGATATTTTAAGCAAATTGTGGCTACTTTAACAACCCCAGGGGTACCCTAGGGAGCTGGACTTGATAAGTGGATATTTATAGAGGAAGTTTGGTGCCTATAGTTCCCAGTGGACCAGAGTTTGATCACAAAAATTGGGTTATTGCATACAGAAGGCAAGGCCCAGACATGTCGGAGATTAATAGCCCCTCTGCTAGATTAAGCTGAGGCGATTTTTTTGGAACAAAGGTTAGAAATAACTTGGGAGATTTTTTTGGCCAGTGGCAATAGATTGCAGTCAAAAAGGTAAGGCATTTTCTCTTTACAGTTCTTTTCGAAAGTCCACCATTCCAGATTTGATGTTTCTCCTAGATAGATAGATAGATAGATAGATATAGCGATAGAGTGATATATATAGATAGATAGATAGGTAGATTGGGGGATAGGTAGATAGGTAGGCAGATAGATAGATAGATAGATAGATAGATAACCAGATCGATAGGTAGCCAGATCGATTTATAGATCGATAGATAGATAGATGGATAGATAGATGGATGGATGGATAGACAGATAGATCAATAGGCAGATAGATAGATGGATGGATGGATGGATGGATAGATGGATAGATAGATAGATAGTGGGGGACACAGATGGGTGTACTATTCGGTCATGATAGTAAGGTGGTCTGAATGGTGAGATGAAATATGTTATGGTAACTTTCCACTCAGCTACCTGATTATGGAACAATACAGCAACATTGTCTTTTAATCACTTTACATGCCAATTATAAAGCTATAAATTCAAGCTGTAATTAATTTTTGATTTATCATTTAAGAATATGAAATCCTTGACTGAGGTGAAGAAAAAAAAAAGGATACCTCAATTTTATCTAGTGACGTATAATTTTACCAAAAAGGGGCCCAACATAAATACAAATTGGTTGTAATAATATGTTTTAGATTCTAAAATGTATAAAATCTTGAACGAGTGCATGTATTACAGTTAAACCATATTATTATTTATAAGTAATTATCTATATTATAAGATGTATTACATATTAGTTACTACTACTACTACTACCCCTACTACTACTATACTACTACTACTACTACTACCACTACTATTACTACTAGTAGTACTACTACTACTACTACAATTACTATTACTACTACAATTACTATTACTACTACTGCTACTACTACTGCTACTACCAATACTTCTTCTACTACTACTACTACTACTAGTAGTAGTAGTACTGCTGCTACTACTACTACTACTACTACTACTGCTACTGCTACTACTACTACTACTAATACTAATACTAATACTACTACTGCTACTACTACTACTACTACTACTGCTACTGCTACTACTACTACTACTACTAATACTAATACTACTAATACTACTACTACTACTGCTACTGCTACTACTACTACTACTACTAATACTAATACTACTACTACTACTAATACTACTCCTACTACTACTACTACTACTACTAATACTAATACTAATAATACTACTAATACTAATACTGCTACAAGTGTAACTGTACTTGCAGTTACTGTATGCAATTTCAAGATCAATAGTAGGCCTACTGTTACAAGTAGAGCATGAAAACCCTGTCAACATGCACATATATTTGGACATGTAGAAAGGTTAAACTGTTCTGCTTCTGGGATTAACAGCCATGTCCAATTCTATCTAGGACCCGTCATCAGTGTGCCACAGGGACACCATCTGTGGCCCACATCTAATGAGCTACCGTCCATTGGTGTCCCTAGTGATCATCTATATGTTGTCCGTGTACATTTAAACTGGGCACACTTCACATTTACACCGGTGTTGTATTCATTTACATGCACAGGGAAGGGGGGGGGGCTTGACCTTGACCTTCATTAAGAATTTGGGACCTTTGGGTTTATATAATCTTGCTGTGATATCTAACTGAAGTTTATTGTGTTTATAATGGCAAGGTGGTTTTTCAATATATTATTGTGAGGTAGGACCCAGATTTTATTGATATTAGGAGTGCTAGTTGGAGTAAATTGGTGGTGTCTTGTACTCGGTGTCTATGTCGAGGCAAGTAAGAGACCCCGGGGTGCCCATGAGGTTTATATGTAACATGGTGTGGACTCCAAGCTTTATCATCTCATCATTGTGTCTGCCTCTGGCAGCTGGTCATATAAGCTGACTAAGCTTCAGACGAACCAGTGGCAGAGACAATAAAATATAATACAATACAATACAATACAAAAGATGACAAGACAATATACAATATGCCGAAGTGAATGATACTTCACATACGATACAATACAATACAATACAATATATGTATAATACAATATGCTGAAGTGAATGATATTTAGCAGTACACGGCAATGCAATACAATACACTATGATACAATACAATACAATCTTTGCTCGTATTCAATATATTTATTAATATGATTTATGCATTTTATTTTCAGACTTACATAGGCAACGTGGTGGTGTCTGTCAACCCTTATCAAACGCTTCCTCTCTACACCCCTGAGACGATAGCAGACTACCGCAGCAGATCCATGTACGAACTGCCCCCTCACATGTGAGTATGACCTTATTACACTAACTAGGTCAGAGGTCAAGTAAAGAGGTCACTTCCGGTCAAGTGTCAAGATCCTCACCGTTATAATATGCCGCGGAGATGTATGGTTGCGTAAGATTATGAAGGTCTAATATATTAAGAAATTAATTAAAGGTCTAATGTAGACAATTAAAGGTCCAGCAGTATAAATTAATAATTCGTTAAGGAGTTCTCTAGATATAGCTTCTATTAGACAGCTATATAGCTAAATCAGTGATGGTCAACTCAGTATATATAATTAAATATTTTCACGAATTATGATTGTACCACATGGTGCGAATTAAATAAATAATAAAGATAATAATAATAGTTGGATAAGACATAATATTTGGGTTTTCCTGTAACAATAGCTTGTATAAGACAAAATCGCGAACATATGTTATTACAGTAAAGGAGGGTATTATCGACAGGGCGGGTATTATCGACACTTAAATTAATTTGTTAACAAAATTGTTAACGTTCTAATGCGAGTGTCTATAATACCCGCCCTGTCGATAATACCCTCGTTTACGGTAATTATATGTTCGTGAATTATGCAAATTAAATAAATAAATAATAATAATAATAGTTTGATAAGACATAATATTTGGGTTTTCCTGTAACAATAGCTTGTTAAGACATAATCGCGATCATATGTTATTACCGTAAAGGAGGGTATTATCGACAGGGTGGGTATTATCGACAGGGCGGGTATTATCGACACTTAAATTAATTTGTTAACAAAATTGTTAATGTTCTAATGCGAGTGTCTATAATACCCGCCCTGTCGATAATACCCTCGTTTACGGTAATTATATGTTCGTGAATTATTAAAATTAAATAAAAAAATAATAATAGTTGGATAAGACCTTATATTTGGGTTTTCCTGTAGGAATAGCTTGTATAAGACAGAATCGTGATCATATGTTATTAGTTTACTGTGGCAACCAACCCGAAGTCTCTCCCATCCAGTCTTTTATCATGTTAACACAGATTATTCAAGCTTTTATCTTCACTACCGATTGCTCGGGCGGTTATTGCGTGTTACTGTGACAGAAAATTGTGATCAATCATCCAAATGTTATACCGACGTTATATCGATGTCATATATGCCAATGTTCTGCTAATGTTGTGCCAACATTACCCGCGTTATGCGCTATCACTGACTTCCAGCTAGCAGCAAGCAGTGTTTACTAAACATGCGAGTTGGAAAATGATTTTGAGTCATGAGAGAAATATGGTTACTGAAGAAAAATTTAATGAAAATTATGCTAAGATAGGGAGTAATGACTGAGCATGTTTACATGTAATTCAGTGTAATATAAACAATATGTTCTGCTGTTACATAAGAGTAAATTGCAAGGAGTCCGATATAGAAAAGTCTATGTTTTCTATTAATACAAAATTGAACGGACACATAAAAATTGATCCAATATAACATTTTTCCATCCAATATAACAAAATATTGGACCGTCACATGGTCCGAATAAAGAGATCTGATTGGGCAAGCCCGTTTCTTTTTAGAATATAGCAGTAGTGGAGTCCAACAGTGAGTTTTGTGGGATGAGGAAAGTTATGTTGCACAGGGGAAGCTGTGGCCAATATAATATTTCCGGATTTCACAAAACTCCGTTTGACGACAAACCATCCATCATTACTTATATTTTCCACATCGTATACAACATACTCTGTTACAGCTGTAGCTGGATAGAGTTGGAATCTTATTGCAGACAGAACAAGATGTAAATGTTCATTGATTTATTGTCTTTCTCTCATAAACTGTATAAACCATATAAACACTGCAATATAAAGCAAAATGCTGTTGTACGATATGTCACTCGAACTAAGCTATTATAATATAGACTATAATATGATATTAAGTTAAACATTACTAAACATACCTTATTGCTCGTTCTGCTAACATAGGGCGGGGGCTTAGCTCAGAGGTAGCGCTCTGGGCTTCCAACCGCTGGGTACCGGGTTCGATTCCCGGTCGAGCCTAAGTTGGATGGCTGTTTCATCCTTCGTCTCATTGCCATGGTCCCTGCCTGTCCTAATTAGCCCATCAGGTGCAGAAATACAGGACTAAAGCTCTAATCCACCCACCCCACCAACCGGGTTCAATTCCCGGTCAAGCCTTAGTTGGATGGCTGTTTCATCCTTCGTCTCATTGCCATGGTCTCTGCCTGTCCTAATTAGCCCATCAGGTGCAGAAATACGGGACGTAAAGCCCAAATCACACACACACACACACACACTTGCTCTGCTAACAAATATATGTTGTCAGTACAGATGACTATGTAGAAGTAAGGAAATGCATGGCATCAATGAGCCATGTAACAAAAGCTGTGAAACACTTACATCAGTAACAGTAACAGAAACTGTGAAGAAGCATTCAATGTGAAACTGTCACATACTCAGCAGCCATCCAACATACTTAGCAGCTGTCTAATATGTACTTTGCTGCTGTACAAGATACACCTATGCTGGATGGCAACGAAGCGTTCGGATTGGCTCACCGCAGCTGAGTGTAGAATATAAATTTTGCTTTGCAAGTTGGAAAAATATTTGTATTATTATGTAGTATAGACCTAATCATCTCGGCCAACCTCACTTTGACTAGACATTGGACACAATAGATTGTCATAGAGAACGTCATCTTTGGCGGAGACGAGGTTGTATTGTGACGTCACTGGCGACCCTTTGTCATGGTATCGCGTGAGGATGCAAACAATCACCCTCTGGGTCACGTGACGGTCACGTGGGGGGTCACGTGACGGTCATTGGTGACCTAATAAGGTCATGAGGCCGACGAATAAGCCTGACATCAGCCAAATGACTTGTTTGATGGGAGATTTCATAATATGGACTGAGGGAAGTTGGCAAATTGGGCAGAAAAATTGTGATCTGGTCGAAACGACTGCGGGCTATAGTGGTTGTGCATGGGTGTGACCCACTTTGTGCGCATATTGTGGTGGTCTGTTGGGTGATTTGTTTCGCGTGATTGGTTTCGCTGTATTGGTTGATTGGTAGGGGTGTATTGGTTGATTGGGTGCAATTTGTAGGATTGGTTTTGCTGCATTGGTTGATTGGTTGCATTTGTGGTATTGGTTGATTGGTGGCAATTTATTGGTTGATTAGTTTGCTGTATTGGTTGATTGGTGGCAATGTACTGGTTGATTAGTTTGCTGTATTGGTTGATTGGTGGCAATGTATTGGTTGATTGGTTTTACTGTATTGGTTGATTGGTATGGTGTATTGGTTGATTGGGTGCAATGTGTAGGTTGATTGGATTTGCTGCATTGGTTGATTGGTTGCATTTGCAGTATTGGTTGATTGGTGGCAATGTATTGGTTGATTAGTTTGCTGTATTGGTTGATTAGTTGGCTGTATTGGTCGATTGGTGGAAATGTACTGGTTGATTGGTTTTACTGTATTGGTTGATTGGTGACAATGTATTGGTTGATTAGTTTGCTGTATTGGTTGATTGGTGGCAATGTATTGGTTGATTGGTTTTACTGTAATGGTTGATTGGTGGCAATGTACTGGTTGATTAGTTTGCTGTATTAGTTGGTTTTTGCTGTATTGGTGGATTGGTTTGCCACATTGGTTGATAGGTTTCGTTGCATAGGATTGGTTTGGGTTGTTACTGCAGCTGCTCAATCTTTTTCACTTCCACCATAGACATTTTGACTGTCCAGAATGACCGACACCCTTAGCCATTTTTGACAAGCAAAACGTCTGCCTTCGGAGACGGGATGCAACCAACAAAAATGTTGGTAAACTCCCTAATCCTTAATTAATCTTTTTAACTAATAAGTCAATCAATCAATCAAATTGTCATCAAGCAATCATTTAACCAAATAATCAATCAGTTTTTTAACATTAAGTTTTTTTTGTCAAATATCAATTTGAAAGGAGACACTTCAATTGTTTTCCCTTAATTTCCCTTTCTATAATTAATAAGTTACACCATTTAAGTTTTTTTTTTCTCGTCAAATATCAATATACAAAATTTATTTTCAATTTAAAAGTCACCTCTTATTGAAACTCTTAAATTACTTCCACAGATGCGAATGAAGGGGCCCTGCTTTTTTTATTAAGCTGGGAGACTGCATGGGCGTAGCCAGAATTGTGTAAACTGGGGGGAGGGGTTAGTTTCAACTTACAAACAATTTTAAAGAAAAGTTTGTTTAACAGATAACTAATTACATTTTAAAAGCATTGAAATGAGTTTCAATGCCCTTTCTTCCCTCCCTCCTTCCTTCCTTCCCTCCTTCCTTCCATCCCTCCTTCCTTCCCTCCTTCCTTCCTTCCCTCCTTCCTTCCCTCCTTCCTTCCATCCCTCCTTCCTTCCTTCCTTCCATCCCTCCTTCCTTCCTTCCTTCCCTCCTTCCTTCCTTCCCTCCTTCCTTCCTTCCCTCCTTCCTTCCATCCCTCCTTCCTTCAGTATATCTGTGGACTTCAATAATGGCCTTTGGAGTTTATTTATTATGTAGAAGGGTTTCCCAGCTCCCAGTTTTTTGGGCACTGATAAACATGGATTTATGTTGTCTAATATTTATCAAAGAACTATATAAATGCCATTTGAATCTGAATCTAAGGGGGATGCTAAACCCCCCCCCCCCTCAATCCCCACAGCGCTACACCCCTGGATGAAATGTTGGTAAATGGGGGAGCCATGGACGGGGCGCTTCATTAAGGCTGCTGTGGTGCAGGTCCCCGCATGTCCCTGCTTGATTTATTACTGGGGACATTATTCCTCCCAGCCCTCATTTCTTGATTAATGTTGACTGCTGCTCAGTTAATATTGATGTTAAAATCAGGAAAACGGGTTACTGTGAGGTTTTTTTGTTTTGTTGCTTTGTAAAGGCAGTTTTTGTGCTGTTATATATATATAGTATATATATATATATATATAGTGTATTATTTTTGGGAGGCAGATTTTTGTGGTTTTTTAGCAGCAGATATAATAATGAGATGATAAAGGTTTGGAGTCCGCGTTACGCATCAATTGATATTTACTTCATGGGTCTTTCACCTTCCCCAGCATAGACACCGAGTATGAGGCACTTCCAGTTTTATGAAATTTGAAACGGATAACATCTACATCAGTTTCAGAAGCATTATATTCCTCATAAATTAATAAAACAAAGGCATTTAATCAGGAAAATACAATGTCTAGGTCCCATGCTATTGTATGAGCATTAATTAAGTCAGCCATGTGCCCTCGATTAATTAACTTTGAGAGACCGCCCATAAACCGACTTCATTATTCCGTTGACCTTTCTTAAATATACACCAGTGGCACTCTGTTCTATTTTTAGCCTTTTGTTTTCCTTTTTTCCCCAAAATGACCTCAGCTCTCGTGCTTACACTTTAAAGAAGTTAATTTATCCGGACCAAAACTGAGTCGAGTTGGTTTACTTCGCTTTTTGTGTCTTTTCGTAGTTTGTATCGTTTTGTATTTTTATGTTTGGGTACCGTATACAATTTCTTGATAATAAAGATATTTATATATATTTACAATCAATCTTTCAAGATTTAATGGAATAATATGTAAGCTGTAGATTGTTATTGTGAAGATATTTTTCAGATAAATATATTAAAAAAATTATTCGAGGAAACCCAATATGGGACTGTGTAGATTGTTTGATAAAGAATCCTTATCCCTGAAAGTATGTCCAGTTAGGAGAATTTGTGTGATCCAAATCTGAAGTAGAAAAATATCAGACAAGAAGCACTTGATAATTACAACAACAAAAGAATTCAAGAAGAAATATTTAAATTTTGTAATAAAAGACGGCGAAACATTATTATACTTTCTCAGTACAGTGCTGCTACCAGTCTGAAGCTTATATGACCAGCTGCAGGCAGACTTGATGATGAGATGTTAAGGCTTGGAGTCCACACCATGTTACACCTCTACCTCATGGATTGGGGGGGGGGCTTTTACTTGCCTCAGCATAGACACCGAGTACAAGGCACCTCCGATGTAACGTCGACATCCAGCTGCTGGGATGCAGCTCATGAAGAGTACCCGGGCAAGGGATTGTACACGGGACCTTCAGCGGAGCTGTCCAATATGGAATTTGTGGATGCCTTATTATTACCCGATCCATTAGGCCACCGCGCCGTAAATAAATTAACTCGTTGCTATTTTTGCCTTCGGAGAGCGTCTCTCACTGATCACCGAATAGAAAGAATAGAGCCAGAAAGAGACATTGCTAAACATGTGCTGAATACCCCCAATGACCATTTGCTACTTTGACCCTTCTCTATCACCCCTTTGGCACCTATTATGTCACCCTATGGGGTTGCATATGAACTGTGTGGGGCTCTATCTCAGCCGGGTGCCACTTCTAACTGAGCTAGCTGTGGCTCTATCTCAGTGCTGTAGTTCTATATATTTATCTCCATTGCAAATTTTGTCTCACAGTCTGTGGTGGCACACCTAAGACATAGGGTTGATTTTCGGCATTACGTGAGTTAATTGTGACCCTAGGTACTGGTTTCTTGTGGTAAATACAGGTCTGCATAACTATCAAAAGACTGCAGTATGTCATCATAATGTTTGCCTGCAGTTGGATATATTAGTTGTCTATAAGCTCCAAGATCTTGCCATTGAGGGCTGCACTATCTATCTATCTATCTATCTATCCATCTATCTATCCCAGTAAAATTGAGTTGATACAATTCAATGCCCAAACTGGTCGGAACAGTTGCAATCAGTAAAGTTGTGGCCGTGGAGTTGCTTTAGTTGTCCAGGGGCAGATCCAAAACACTCCGAACAAATAGATGATTATGTCAGTATATCAGTTAGACACCACCCCTCTTGGTCTTAATGGTTTGGATCTGCCCCTGAATGTCTTTTTTTTTAATCCAAAAACATTCTTATGGAGAGAGGTGGTAGATACAGTTAGTTACATAAAATACGGTCGACTCTAGCTGTCTGTAGCGACCTGTACCTGACTGTGGTCTAAACGTGCTAAAGCCAGCTGCTTCTGTCCACTTCTATAGCTAATAATGGGCTTAAATCTATCACCAGATAAATATAAACCTTGGTAAATGTAAGAAATTAATCTAATATATCATAAATATGTACTTTTAGATCCGGGTGCGAATCCTTCGGTTTTGAGTAGCCAGCTTTGACGGCTTTGTCTAGTTTCAATTTGACGTGGTCATAATCATCCTTTTTATTTAGAATGTTTTGAATCTACAATTAAATCCTGCAACCCCAAATAGCATTCCCAATAGAGTCTTTTCACTCAGCAGCCCTGAATTCAGCAAGACATAAGTCTTTCCTCTCCTCTTATTACTCATTTTGCTTTCAGATATAGTATGTCATAACTAACTGATTCCATAAATATAATTTTCTCTGGGAAATAACAGAAATCAACTGATTGATAAGATGTCAAATATAAATGCACTAAAATACTGCTGCTAGGATGCACTTTGCTTCAGCCAATCAGAGTCAAGGGCGGGAACTTTTTCTGCCAATAGAATTGCCTTATTCTGTTGTAGCCACCTGGTGGAAATACAGAGAACCTTCCTTGAAAATCCACTATCAGGTCAGTGTCATTTCAATAATGACCACCATCGGAAGCGCATTGTATCAACATCGCTGACGTTTCGCCGATGTCAATCTTATTTGGAATGCTATCTGGGATTCCTCGGCTGGCCGCCACGACTTGCTGATGGTGTCCTCCACATTGTGGCACAACTGTATTTCATTTCAACCCAGTGAACCAATCTCACCAAGCAAAGATAAGGCAGTGACAAAAATTGACCCAGTGGGACTAGGGGTAACTATAGAGCCCCCTGGGGTATTCTCTGTGAATATATGTA
The DNA here is from genome assembly GCA_932294295.1 of Alitta virens. Lineage (NCBI taxonomy): Eukaryota > Metazoa > Annelida > Polychaeta > Phyllodocida > Nereididae > Alitta > Alitta virens. Next base: position 6,261,466 of record OW028584.1, on the reverse strand, counting down.
AGGGTTAAACTTTGCCCTGCACCCAGTATCTCATGATCATCCAAATCTGTGGAAAGCAGTTTTGTGATATTGTGTTTATGGTACCAGCAAAACTGCAGTGCCAACTTTTCGAAGAAATATTTGCGAGCGAGCTTATTTCAGGAGAAACATTTGTAAGAAAAGATAACGAAATATGCGATGGCCTAGTGGTCAAGATGTTTGTCTTCTAACTGAAAGGTTGTAGGTTCGAGCCCCCACCATGGCATGGAGGAACTGAGTAGATCCTCTGTAAGTCTGCTCCACTCCACCCGGGTGTTAATAGGTACTTGGCGTTAGGCAGTGATGGTGATTTACTAGAGTGCTTAGCCCCTGCAGGTAATTCTGTGTATTGGGCTGTATACTCCTCAGGGAGTTGAGAAAGGCTCATGTTTGAACAGGCCTGCCAAGGGTGTCATTGTACGGTCAGCAGAGTACGTCCAAGATAGCATTCCAAATCGTATCAACGTCAGCGCGATGTCGGCAATGTCAAAATGATGTTGTACCGACGGCGGCCGACATAGAAACGACGCTGGCCTGATTTGGAATGCTATCTGGAGTGTGTCATGTAATTGAAGACTCTAAACCCGCATACATGCATACATACATTTTTTATATTGTCTCAATGCTACTGGGTCTGAAGCTTAGCCAGCTTATACGTGAAAAGTTGCCAGAGGCAGATGTAATGATGAGATGACAAGCTTGGTTTCCAAATCATGTTGCACATTTACCCCATGGATGGGTCCTTTACTTACCCCAGCATAGACACAGAATACAAGGCACAACCACTGTCCACCAATTGTATATCTCATATTCCTAGCTTGGAATATGAAGGTTCTAGGTTTGCATCCTTTGGTTGGGACAGTTTTTAAGACTCTTTTAATTCCGGATGTTATCCGTAGTTACAAGCGTGGTGTGGACTACAGGACTTGTCGTTTCATCATTGCGTCTGCCTGCAACTGGTCATGTAAGCTGACTAAGCGTCACACCCAGTAATATTGAGACATTACATTACTGTACATTAAATTACATTACATTACATGTATGCTCCTCAGAGAGCTGAGAAAGGCTCAAGTTTGATCAGGCCTGCCAAGGGTGTAATCGTGAAGTCGGCAGAGTACGTCCATTACGTAATTGAAGCCTCTAAACCCCAGATACATTTCACATTTACATTCCAATGTCATGCAGTATTAGTACTCCAGCATTTTCAAATTTCCCAATTTCTATTGTTTCTATTAAAATTTCAATCAAAATTAAACCCTTTTTCAAAGCATGGTGTCTTATCGCTCGATCAATCTGCGGATGAAAATATCTGATCAGCAGAAGTCATGACGTCATCAATCTGCATTGGCATCTCTGGATGCCGGTTTGATCTCATTTAATGGCGCGCTTTCTTGATGGCACGTTTCTGGGATAACGGGCTATCTTTTGAATGACGCGCTTTCTTGAAAATGCTCTCTTTTTAAGATGGATGCATTCTTGGTGATCATACCGCTGATAGGCATTTCCGTTGATATTTTTTATATTTCTCTGATAACGTGTATTTTATTGGTAAATTAAATGTGATTAGCTAAATATATTATACAGTTATTGCACAGTGGCATGTATAACGTGGGATCGGGTGAAGGAGGATAGATTTGAACTGATTTCCTGAGGCGAACTGGAGTCATGGCTACTTACCTTTTGTCTGTTATTGGTAAAATATTGCAAAATATATGATGTCAAAACACACTTTTGACTCTTGATAAAATGTCGTAAGGTGACATATTTTTTATGCCCCAATAATTTTGCAAATAACGACTATGTTTGATAGCAAGATGCTTTCTCGTTGACACATTTCATTGATGATTTCTTTTTCTGGTTTTTGCAGATATGCCATCGCGGACTTGGCTTACAGATCGATGCGGGACCACAATCTAGACCAGTGCGTTATCATTTCGGGAGAGAGCGGATCAGGCAAAACTGGTTAGTAACAATGTATGCGCTGTAAATAAAATGGACACATGCGTCAATGGTACTGGCTCTTAAGCTTGGTCATCTTATATGACCAGCTGCAAGGAGAATGACACGTAGAGTCACATGGTCTTGATTGGCAACCCGAAGGTTGGATTTTAACAATGTATAATTAACAATTTTAGGAGCCACTTTACCCGTTAAGTGATATACAGCTATACAGCAGCTCCCCTGGCCTCCAACTCAGCTCCCTTGGGAGTATACAGCCATACAGACGCCATGGCTTGGAACGTCATTCTTAGGTTTTTGTATAGCTGAAAAGCCAGGTACCCAATTTCTGTTGGGTGGACAGTAGCAGTGAGGACTAAATGGCTTGCTAAAGGCCATAAACAGGAGTGAGTGGTAAGGTTTGAACCCCGTACCTTGAGATTGGAAGTCGGGTGTCTACCACTAGACCACCTGCTCCTTCTGCGGTTGGGTTTTTTTATTGGCCTCAGCATAGACACCGAGTACAAGGCACCTCCAATTTAACGCCTGATCCGATCGACATCCAGCTGAGTTGTAGCTCATGAAGAGTGCCCGGACCGGGAATCAGAGCTGGCCAATGTGGAATTAGTGGATGTCTGAACTGTAACAACACCCAGCTGCTCATTGCAAGTCTTGAAAGTGTTCTCAACATTACTTGCCGTACGGCTAAGGGAACCGTCGTTCTAGCTAGACACAACCGATCATCTGAAAAAGTTACCTACATGGCCAAATGTGCCATGTGCGTTTTCCATGAGAAGAATAAACGCATGGTTTTTCGCCTCATTATAATTAGTTAAAAACCATGCGTTCTCCATACGTTTATCCTTCTCATGGAAAATGCATGTGACACGTTTGGCCATGTATCACTGTAGCTTTCAGTCACAGTCTAAAGGCAACGTCGAAAAAAATGTCCAAGAAAATTGTATATTATTTTAGATTATTAAGTACAAATTTAATGTTGTTTAATAGTTTTAGATGTATGATTGGATACATATACACTGTATAATATATAGATTATATAGATAGAAGATGTTCAAAATTGTCTTTTTGGGTGTGACAATCAATGGTTTGAGAATGTCCTTACTTCATTGCAGAGATTTGAGGCATGGGAGAACCATTCCACGCTTTATTTGAGCCAAAGAAATCTGCTACAAAAGCTTTTGTTGTGTTGATTTATTGAAGGGGGATCTTGTGTACAAGGCACTTAATGTTGCATGTAATTGCTGTGTGGTGAAATTGGGACAAACCATGCCTTGCGAAATTTACTGTTTGAATTTGAGACACCCCAGTAGAGTCCTGATGCCTTTTGCGGTTGCTTTATTGTATGAATTTGGGACGCGGAAGACTTTGAGGAGACTCCTTGGAAACTCGACGCGAGCGAAGAGCATCGGCCAATTACGGAAGAAGGGAGTATGGCAAAAGATGGCAGAAGAATGGAAGTGTTGTCTATAATCAGATTGCATTACTCTGGGGAGTTTGATCCAGACACCTTCGCTACGGGACGGCTGGAGTCGGCTGGACGGAGAGAGATTTTAAGTGATCTGAGCCGAACCATTCGAACGAAGTCAGCTGAACCGAGCCAGTCGAACTGAGATGCCGGAGAGAGACAGTCGGATACAATGGCACAGAAGCTGTGATGCAATTGTCGTAATGAAATCATCCCTTAGGGAACTCTCAGCAAAGTAGCCATCCGTCTTTCAGCCGCCACCCGTAAACGAATGACGGCTTCGTCGGCTGATCTTGATATCGTGGATATGGCGGTTCATTGTTGATATCATCTCACATTGTACGCTGAAAAATTGGATATTCTCCCTTTGACTGTATACATGTAAAGCATTTAATACTACATTGTGCACTGTAAAACTTTCTTGAGATCAGTATATAGAATTAGATTGATCAATCCATCAAGAAATTGGTCAAGTGGTGGGATGATCGTAGTGGCATGGAATTTGCTACCTTTGATGGCTTTGATGCAATATGAAGGCCATTTGAGGGATATCAACTTTTATCTTTATCCTCCATACCTTTTTTTTGTACCAGATCTAAAATATCTTACTGCTTAAGAGGTACTTCTGTGATCAGGTTTACAATATATTGGAGGATTGGTAAAGTTTCGTCATCACTTTGTGTGCATGCCATATAAGGTAGTTCTGTAGTTATGTTGCTCTATGACCAGTTTTAGCTGATTTAGCCAAAATCTGGCTAACACGTGTATGCAAAAATGCATAAAGTACCATTTTAGACATAATTGAATCGATAACCATGTTATTTTACTGCAATATATATTTTTTCTAATATCATTTAATTTGATCATTTACGTCAGATTTTTCCTCATTCTCAAGAAAGATAAAAAAAGCAAACAAAGAAAAAAACCTTTATTGAGCACAATCTACTATCTACTATCACAAAGATATCAAACAAGTCTGGTACAGGTCTCCTTTTTTTAAAGAGAGCTTTACTTGTTATTCCTGAAAGTTGATTATTAGAATTATCTTCATGGTCGAGGAGTTTGCCTTGGCCAGGTGTCGTGTTTGATAAGTCAACGTCGATGGACTAAATGTCAAAATTGCATTCCAAAATATTAAGAACACTTGAATGATTACAGCTGATTGCAATGAAGTGTAGCCAGCCACTTGACGAAGTCTCCTGGTGATGTCACAATTTACCATGCTTGAGTGGTTCGCAATCAAACGCACAAATAGAAATGGACTTGAATTTCTTTGGTCTCAATTACGGCTAGTCAGTTGTGTTTTTACTAGTAAATGCTTCGAGAATGACAATGAATATTAGCCCTATGTTTATAGAGATAACTAAATTTGAATTGATGGAATGACATGTACTGTTCATCTTCTGAAATATTGGCCTTGGTTTTACCTTCAGCAAATTCTGTGCTTTATTTATGATAATAACTTCCCATTATTCATTCACTTGGCCCAAATATGTGCATGAAGAGATAGAACTGGACAAGCTACATGGTTTTCATATCAACTGCTGTCAGTATCGGTAGCCAATGCCTCGCTGGACTGTCTTTGATAAACCTATGAATGGCCAATAAGTTAATCTGTATGGAGACCTCTAGGTCACAACCAGCTCAGTGGCCTAGTGGTTAGGTGCTCTGATCAGCTCCTGGGGTTATTCGAGGGATGAAGGCGTTTTATGGATGTTCCAGTTCTGCCGAAGGTCCCGGGTTCAATTCCCGGCCCCCAACACTCTCCACGAGTTACATCCCAGCTGGATGTCTATCGCATGAGATGTTAAACTGGAGGTGCCTTGTAATCGGTGTCTATTCTGAGGGAAGTAAAAGATCATGGGGTAAATGTGTAACATGGTATAGGCTCGAAGCAACTTTATTATCTCATCATTACATCTGCCTGGGGCAGCCGGTCATGAAAGCTGGCTAAGCTTCAGATATTAGCATTGATGCATTCAGTTGTGTTGGATTACCATGAATGGTTATACACCACAGCCTTCAGCATCATTATCTAAATGTGGCACTCAGGGGCATAGATACAGAGGGGATGATGGGATATATGCAATCATCCCCACACTTTTGTTTTGAAATTTTTGAGCTTTGTTAAGCAGTTTTACACATATCAGTGTAGTACAAGTTTATCTGTAAAGATAGTTTGGCATCAATGATCCACCATTACTTTACCTCTTGACAAGTGTCGGCACGGTAACTGCCGCCACTTGTACAAGCAAGGGAAAGTCACGGCGCGGCAGACAAACTAGGCTTGCATCCCACTACCCATCAAGAGAAATCGACGCCCATGGTTGCACAATTTTAAATGTCCTTTCATTGGTCACAATCATTTGCATTTCATTAACATAATTTGCAATTGATAATGTTAATTTTAGACTGCAATCAGTTACATTACCATTAATTGCAAACCTCAAGAAAGTATTACTGAACATGTATTGCCAGTCTGTAACAGCGGTGTCTTCCCTGAAAGGCAAAAAGTGATGAAAACGTGGATGTCTTCGCTAAACTATTTTGTTATTTTCTTCTGGTTTTGTACATGGCCAATTGTGCCACGTGCGTTTTCCATGCGTTTGGATAAACGCATGGAAAACGCATGGTTTTTGCCTCATTATAATTAGCTAAAACCATGCGTTTGTCATGCGTTTATCCTTCTCATGGAAAATGCACATGGCACATTTGGTCATGTATATAAGTTGTATGATATTTTTATCCTCCTTTTGGGCTGCATGTTTAGTATCTCCTTTAATGCAATGGGATATATCTGATGATATGTTTTTCCTATTGGATAATATCTCTATTGTTTTCTGTTAATCTTGTTTTCTGTGTACTTTCAGAGGCCTCCAAAGTCATAATGCAATATGTGGCTGCAGTTTCTGGAAAAGGTCGGGACATCGGCAAAGTGAAGGAGCAGCTTTTGCAATCCAATCCTGTATTAGAAGGTAAAAAATGTATTATAATACAGGAATATAATACAGTAAAACTTTTTGAAAGCGGTTCGTTAGGTATGAGCTATACTTAGCTAGACTCTATTGGCTGCTAAACTTATCCAGCAATCTGTAATTAAGCCTGTACACAGACTAAGTGATTTCGCAACATTGCTAGATAGGCGTGAAAGTAGGTTAATTACTGCGCCCATTGAATTCAACATGGCGACAAATAAAGTAGTTCTTTAAATATCGCCAAATCTGACGTTGGATTGTAATTAATTAAAGTGAGGCGTGGTTTTATTCTTATGCTCAAAATGAGCTAATACACGGTCAAATTCCTTGCTCCCCCACCGGGATCGTTGCCCTGTCCAAAATCTGGCAAAATATCGCCCTTCGCTAAGCGACCCCTAGCAGAATAACGTAGCAATGATACAAGAGGGTCTGCGTAGGAGACTGGCCTGTACATGTAGCATTGGTAGCAACCAAAATTCCCTCAAGATCAATTATAAGATTTATTTTATCTTATCTTATCTTATCAGAACTATAAAGTTCATTAGTCACAGACATCTAAGATCATCCACTTTCAAGAAGTTGTACTGTATATTGTATATCAATTATCAGTTGTATTAATTATAAAGATTAGTTGGTTTCTGCTGAAAAAGTGTACACCTACATGGCCAAATGAGCCTTGTGCGTTTTCCTTGTGTTGGATAAATGCATGGAAAACGCATGGAAAATGCATGCTTTTTGCCTGACTATAATTAGGTGAAAACCATGCATTTTCTATACGTGTATCCAATACATGGAAAATGCACGTGGCACATTTGGCCATGTATTACATGTAAAACATAGTGGACTCGTGGCTAAGTAACTAGCAGACTTTTCTGGATGAAGGTCGTGGGTTCGAATATATCCAAACTAGTGGCGCCTCACCCCACCCTGGGGCAATTGGTATTTGGCAATAAGCCACCCCAGTGATGGTACAAGTGTGAGCTCATAAGCCCCTGTGGTTACCTCGATATGCGCAAGAAAGTATACTCCCCGAGGAATTGAGAAAGCTTCTGTATTGGCCTGCCAAGGGTGTTTCTAATGTCAGCTTCTAAATATGGTACATTTTGTAGTTGCCAAGTTTCTCTTGAGATATTTCGTGTATGTTAAACAGCTTTTACTACATGTGACAAACTAAAGTGTTTTTACCGAGAGAAGCGTCTTTAAAATCTCTAAACTGTTTTATTGATTTTCACTAAAATGCACGGTAGCTGTTCAAAACATCAAATATGTGGAATTCCCAAGTTGTTTGTTAAAGTGAAAGTCACCAAAATTGTGCACTGTAGATATCTATATAAGAATTTTACATGTTATTATAAAAATTAATGAAAATTATTCGTTTTTAATTATTCGGTTATTAAAATTTTTCTTGTTTGTAGTTCTCTTTTGATTATCGTTATAAATGGTAATAAATTTGATTGCTCATTGATCACATGTAAAATATGTGTAGGGCCTAATTGTGTATTTACAAAAAGGTGCTGCGTCAGATGCACCCACTACAGATGTGTGACAGTTGAGTAGGGGTTTGAAAACATAAGAATCTAAAAATGATGTTCAACACAAACATATTGAAACTTCAGATATATATATATAATCTGTATGTATCATTAATTAAAGCTTTTCAAAAATTCTACTTTGATGCACGTATTTCAATTCGATTGCGCCACTTAACCGCAACCGGTCCCATCGACCCACCCTGCTCCCCACTGAACCTCCGTTCACCCCTGGAAAGAAAGAATGGCATAAATGTCAAAAGATTAAATTGAAACAAAACTCGAGCAAGCAAAATAGACACAACACAAGCGAAACATCAAACTCAACCTCTTCGGACCTTTGCGGAAGTAAGTATGTATTTCTCGAATAAAGGGAAAAGCGTTATTGCCAACTCTAGGACATCATGAATTCATGGGCAGAGTGGTCGCAGAGGGCCATCGTGTCTCTTTGTGGATCATGTTCAGCCGTAATTGGTCCTTAATTCGATTCGCCGTGAAACACTGCACGGCCTTTCCCTTATGGGAACTTTTGGGCATCTGGTTTGTAGATTTTATCAGAGAATTTTCTCTTCTGTTTCTTCCTGGATTGGCTCATATGGCATTTTTGTCGTAGGTCCAGACAGAATACTGTTTCTCGATTGTACACATGCAGATATAGTATAGGAAGTTTCTGTATTGTGTAATTGTTTTGCACATGCAGATATAGTATTGGAAGCATGTGATATAGGAAGTATATATAATTGTACACATGAAGATATGATATAATTAATGTACACATGCAGATATGATATGAGAAGTATGTGTATTGTGTAATTGTACACATAAAGATATGATATAATTATTGAACACATGCAGATATGATAGAGGAAGTACAGCTGTATGTCTATTGTTTAATTCTAATTCTTACACACATGCAGATATTATATGGGAAGTATTTGTATTGTATAATTGTACACATGAAGATATGATAGAGGAAGTATGTCTATTGTTTAATTCTAATTCTTACACACATGAAGATATGATATGAGAAGTATGCATATTGTGTAATTTTACACATGCAGATATGGCCACCCAAAACTGCATGAACTTTTTGTGTCATTTATTGCACGTTTATTGATAGGCCTACATATGGAAGTTCCAAGACAATTATGCCGCTACAGGGAAGTAATGGATACGAAAATAGATAAAAGATGTAGCTCAGCACCCTTGGTTGGGAATTGAACCCTTGACTTTCAGTGCTCAGAACTGGCCAGGGCCTAAGCCGCTAGACCTCACAGCTGCCAAAACGATAAATTGTAATTGAAGTAAAGTACAAGGTTGTATCTTATTTTTTATATTAATGCGGCAATTTCTAACTGATTTTTGTTGGTCTTTTGCAGCATTTGGAAATGCGAAAACACTTCGAAATGACAATTCTTCTAGATTTGTGAGTATATAATTATAATGATGAACAGGCTTTTTATTTCTCTTTTGAAAGTTTTAAGTGCATTATTTTTTGTATTTTGACGAAGTTTCGAAATCAAATTTCATTCAAGACAAATCACTCAACACCCAATTCCTTTTTTTTTTTTTGTGTGTGTGTTTTTCGACTGATGTACGTTAAGTCATATTAATGATTTTTCATTCGGTCCGAAATTTTTTATATGACTTAAGTCAGTCAGTAATTGTTTGGAAAGCCACTTAAATTTAGTTGTCACTCATTCCTTGGTTTATCAAGTATACAAATTGCTGTTTATCTTTTCAGGGAAAATATATGGATATAGAATTCGATTTTAAGGGTGATCCAGTAGGTGGCGTTATAACCAATTGTAAGTATCTGAAAAAAAAAAAAAAAACAACCAAGGAAATATTATTTGACTAGCCTAAAAAAAAAAAGGCTTTTTTGAAAATATTCTTTATATTCTATAACTTTGCTTTTCATTTTCTTTCAGATTTGTTAGAAAAGGTGAGTAATACTATGTCTTTGAATCTTTAAATTTCAGTTTAGCACCAGACCTAAAGATAGATTTATGAAGTTATTATTAATTAAATAGAGACCAAAAAAAAAAACATCTAGAAATTTATCAGATGTCATGTCTGAATAACTTTCTATTACTTTGTATCATTGACAAAATGATGATATGCATCAGAACTTTTCATAAAAATAAAAAGTTATAAATGGGTGACACAACTTTCAAACGTAGATTGACAGGCATTTTCACCTAATAAATAAGATGATCATTGAAGTTTTGCTATTTACATATTGATAAGATTCACTTAAGTTTTGTCCTGTCATTTTTGTGTGGGTGACTTTTTACATTGAGTACATCAAGTAACAGTTACAGGTGACAGTGCACCACCCTGTAGTACAAAGTTTCGCTGGATGGCAAGAATATTTTGCCAAGAGGCTAGACCACCATCCAGTCACTCGTTAAAAACCATTTTGCTTCGACATTAATTACAATATTTCCTGATAAATTTACCTGCTCTGATTCAAATAGTATTGCTCGATTGATTTACCAAGTTTTTTTTCTTCTTTTTAGTCAAGAGTGGCATTGCAGAATCGAGGAGAGAGAAGTTTTCATATATTCTACCAATTACTTAGCGGTGCTGACACAAGTTTTCTTAGTAAGTACTTCAAAAATTCCAAAGTGTGTAATTGGCTTATATAATTATGATGTAAGGAAAAATTCGTACTTTTCTCGCTATGCAATCATATGTAAAATTTTAAAATATCATATTTAATTAGCATTATTTGCCTACATGATTATGATAATTTGTCTTTTTGTCGTTATGCATTCATTTATATATATAAAATGTTTAAATATCATAAACTGGTTTCAGCAGATCAATTACAATATGAAAATGAGCAATAATTTTAATATGATTACAAAATTGTGTCTTTTTTTTGGAAGGTATGCAGATATATTGACTTGAGTAAATTTGTGTTTTGAAGCTCAGGGAAAAATTTCTTTTATATAACATAAACGTCTTCCTCGAATGATTGCTACGGTTTGATGTAAACTGCACATTGAACGTCATGTTTCAGAATCATTGAAATTACAACGCAATCCTGAACAGTACAATTTCCTGAAGCCAGGGGGTTGCCCGGCTGTGGAGGGATTGGACGACAAGCTTGGCTTCCATACAACAAAGGTAAAAAAAACACAAACATTAAAAAAAAAAGTAAAAACATCTGTAAAAAAATAAATGTTTGTTCTGGACTTATTCCATAATTATATGATAAGTTACCTTTTTTGGAGTCATAAGTTTGAGCGACTAAAGCTCCATATAAATGCGGAAATTGTGACTCCAAAAAAGGGTACCTTATCTGTCTCTGCTTCGGACCCTTGAATCTTCAGGGTCCCTGGAAACTGAAGTGACCTACTTTCTTAATATCGCTAAGCACGTACAACGAACTGCCAGCCGCACGTATTAGCTCAATATTCACCGCCCTAGATTGCTTCGTAAACAGCGTATGATATCCTTATTTCGGTGGTTGTGTATTCCTTGAACAATATTGAGCAACTTTGAATCGATGACCCTAGGTCAACAGTGGCTGGGTTATTTGGGCGAGACATTGGGTGAGTTGCTCTAAATGAGAATCTGTAGACACTCGCGGTGCTCGCTCAATAATTAAAGTAAATATAGATGGTGTGGGCAGTCGATTTGTAGACAGGTATCTATAGATATTGATGCAGCTTAGTGGTCTAGTTGATAAAGTACCTTGCTGGCTCTACAAAGGTCCCGGGTTCAAATGCAGTGCCTGGCTGGGAAGCAAACCTTTGACAGAGTTGGCCAGCTTAGAATTGCTGGATGTAAAGGAATCCCTTTTTTAAAACAGAATTGTAGTTATATATATCAATTTTTTGTTTATTTTTTAATTTTTGATGTAAGGTTTCACTGAAAACTTTTATCGTCGAAGTCATTAATTTTATGAGCATTTACGTAAAAAAATGTATAAATGCAACCATCAACCATGAAAAATTAAAGTGTTCTGTTATGATCAAATCATGCAACAAACACATTTTGACTTATTTGTAAGTTCTGCAATCTGTAGTAGTAAATCCAATAGATAAGAGATAGATTAGACGATGTCAAAACTTAAAATTTCTAACATTGCTCGCTTTCGTAATTTATTTTACAAATCCGCGATTTTACCCATTTTACTGGGAAGAAGTACTTGCGAAACATGTAATCATGCTCATGCTGAATTTAATCAATTCTGAAGAAATTGGTTGGTGCATTTAATACCATTAAGTTTGATTACATTGGCATTTTAGCTACCTGATCCATTTTATTATATTTTTTGCATAACACATGAGCGCTGTCATTGGAGACTGCGTTCGATTCATTTGTCATTTAGTATGATATTTCTTTTTAATGTGATATTATCCAGTGTAAAGCGATATAATTACAATTCATTTTTATATAAGAAACAGTATCTTAAAAATTTTATGAAATGCACTTAAAATTCATTCTCAAATAAAATCACAATATTTATGTAGCTTATCTGGCAAACACTTATTTCAGTAAGAGTACTTAGTGCCTCCATTTTATGATTGAGCTGTTTTATTGAATGTTCTATTATTATAGTATAACGCCCCAGGTACACAATTACCTCGCCTACTAGCACTTGGCTAGTGGGCAGCTGCTCTTTGGCTCCACTGTTAGAGATGCAGGAAAGTCGCACACAAGATGGTGCAGAATCCGGTCCCCTTTGGCCCCAGGTGTCGGGTAGTTTGTCGAGTCGTGTTCGTGCGGTGAGGTTGTTGACTAAGAGTGTTTACGGAGGATATTCTGCCATTTAATTCTATTTCCGTTACAGAAAGCAATGGATGTGATAGGTTTCGAGGCCTGGGAGATGGTGGCGGTTTTTCAACTGGTTGCTACGGTGTTGAAGCTTGGCAACGTCATCTTCCAGCACCATACCAACATAGATGGGACAGACGGTTGCCGAGTGACCCATGACGATGGTAAGTAGGCCAAATGCATGAATGAAGAACATGACGCAGTCCTCATATTTTCATGTATTCATGGTGTGAAATAATGGAATGATCTTGTGAAGACTTGAGTTGAACTGTTGAGATACCATTACATTAGTTATTTTGATTTGATTTGATTTATTCAAGAAGGTAAGACATTAACGTGCAGATGGTTGATGACATAAAATGTAATAAATATATCAATTATACTCTGTACATAAATTTGTGATAAAATAAAAAGCACTGTCTTGGGATAAATCCATTAGTCTTATCAACAATGGGATCCCTGAGTTTAGAATTTTAGTTAAACTTTTAAATTTAGGGATCGGTTTGGCCAACTTTGTTCAGCTTGTGATTATAATCATTCAGAATGATTTACTGACCTTAACTTTTCATTTTTTTCCAGAAATCTACGAGGTCTGTAATTTGATCCAGACAGACCATGACCTCTTGATGGCAGCACTAACACAACGCACAGTGGAGACCTCTGGTGATAGTGTCAAAACTGATCTTTCTTCGGTTGAGGTATGAAAACTGCCTCTTTTGCGGAATATTTAATTATTTTCCCATCTCTCACAAATATATTTTTGCAAGATGTGTTGATACATAGCTAGTCAAAAACTAATGTCAGCATCACTGTAAATGGGTGTTCCAGATTGCGAGCTGAAAGAAAGGCACTCTGAAAAAACTCCTGGACCAGTGCTTTTTTAGACCTCCCTATTATTTACTATATGATTTTAGACCCAACGGCATTGCCATGATGTAGGTTACTTCAAAACGCCTAACCATTACGACAAAACCCTTCTTCTTATTCTTTTTTTTTTACCAAAATGCCTATTTAATAACAACTGCACTGAGCCAGGACAATTCTTTGTAATTTACAATTTACATTGAAACTTGTGGGCGGGGGCCTAGCTCAGAGGTAGCGCTTTGGGCTTCCAACCGCTGGGTCCCGGGTTCGATTCCCGGTCAAGCCTAAGTTGGATGGCTGTTTCATCCTTCGTCTCATTGCCAAGGTCTCTGCCTGGCCTAATTAGCCCAACTGGTGCAGAAATACAGGACGTAAAGCCCTACTCACACACACACACACACACACACACATTGAAACTTGTCTCACTCTATCTCATTGATCCCAATCGATGATTGCTATGATTGCGTAATTTCATGTCTTCTCTGTTAACTTATGTTTGATGACATCATTGATTGGTTTGCTTGATGTTGCAGGCCACATATGCAAGGGACGCTCTATGCAAAGCAATATATACTCGTTTATTTACTTGGCTTGTGAACCGCATCAATGACAGTATTAGGGTAAGGGAGATACATTCTCAAATAGTCATAAATTCAGACAAAATTATTGAATATCTAGCATTTTCATTGCACCTGTGCACCTCTCATTGTATCTGAAAATTTTTTCTTATTTAAGTAAATATTATAACTTTGACTTTCATATATGTAATGCGCTGAACACAGGTTTAAACCTTTATGTTCAGATCATTGTGTATGTATGATATTGATCGATCTGATGTACGAGTATGTTAGATGCGAATGACCAGAAATATTTTTATTCACTTTTGCAGGTACACAAACGGGTACGAAGAAAAACAATGGGAGTTTTAGATATATATGGTTTTGAGGTTTTTGATGTAAGTAATATTCCAGTGTACACAGTATTTCCTTTGTTCTCGTATAGCTTTTCTTTGTATGATCATAAATGCTAAGCACAAGAATATGTATAGTAGTGCTGGTTAGATCTTGTGATGTTATATCCGGAAATACCAATGCAATACATGTCGTCACCACAGTCCAATTATTGATGAGGTCTTCCAACATGCAGCTGGGTGGTCTAGTGGTGGACCGATTCATCAGTCCCTACGTCATTGTCTGACATGGTAGTCTAGTGGTAAGACTGTCGCCTGCTCCTCTGGAGGACCCGGGTTCAATCCCAGGCCCCAGCACCCTTCATGAGCTACATCCCAGCTGCATGGATGTCATTCCGGTGATACGTTAAATTGGTGGTCCCTTGTACTCAGTGTCTATGCTAAGGCAAGTAAAAGATCCCACCCATGGGGTAAATGTGTAACATTTGTGGACTCTTCCTCTCTCTCACCGTATCAATCAACCGTTGTTAGTGGTAAGAACTTGCCTTACAGGGCTGCACTTCCCATATCTATCTATCTGTCTATCTAGATCTATCTAGCTATCAATCATTGTGTATTTGTGACATCGTGCATTGTATTAGTATTTTTGGGTCCAACGTTACACGAGAACTGACCAATTCTATTTCTTCCACTGATGCACAAACAATTTTTTTTGTGACATCATTGAAAAGGTTATAAGTCTGCAAGATGACTCCTAAAAGGTAACTTAGTCTATACACAGCTTGTTTTTACTTTCAGACTAATAGTTTTGAGCAGTTTATCATCAATTATTGTAACGAGAAGCTTCAGCAGATTTTCATTGAACTGACGCTGAAGGAGGAACAGGAGGAATATGTGATGGAGGTAAGTAAAAAATGTTATAATGTTTTTGTTAGTTAAAAATTCTTTTATTAAAATTTATCAATTTTTTTTTTTTATTTAAAGCGGTAAATTTTCAAGAAAATATGTGTGCACATAAATGCAATGTTATCAATTAATTATCAATTAATTAATTTAGGTGTGATAGTAATTTATGTGTACTGTGAAGTGTTATGTGTACTGAGTTAAAATGCTTATAGCTACATGTAAATAGTGATTGGAGTTATAAAATGACAAAGATTTTAAGTTCAGATGATAAAAGTCTCAAAGGGCTCAAATGCAGATATAGACGAATAATATGTACTATTTATTTATGTAGAATGTGATAGTTAATAAAAAGTTTACGAAAGCCTAGTTTTGGACGATCATCGGATTGCGATCAAATTACAAAATATATGATGACTGATTTTGTTGTCCTTTTCAGGGAATTGAGTGGATTAATGTAGAATACTTCAACAATGCTGTGATTTGTGAATTGATAGAAAAGGTATGTTGCTTTGCTTAATGACATCAGACAGGAAAATTTAGGTACTTCTCAAATTCTCCCAAGTACAACATGCACAAAATCGAGTATTTTTAGATAACTACATTTGAAAGGTTAATCTGTCTCTCACGGGACCCTTGAACCTTCAGGGTCCCTGGAAACTGAAGTGACCTACTTTTACCAGATTGCTACTCACGTACAACGTATTGCTGACCGAACAAATTATTTGAATGTTCGCTGCTCCAGATTGCTTTGCGAAGAGCGTATAATATCCTAATTCAGGCGGTTTTATATTCCCTGCACAATATTGACAAATTTGAATCGAGGACCATAGGTCAATAGTGCCTGGGTTAGTTGTGCGACACATCTGGTGAGTTGCTCTAAATGAGAATCTGGAGACGCACGTGGTGCTCGCCCTATTATTGAAGTAAATATAGATGGCACGGGCAGTCGACTTGTAGACGGAAGATTAATAGTGTCAGAAAAGTTACTGTAGCAATTTTTAACTGGTGCATCCCAACATTTCACTTTTTTTTGCAGGGTCTCCTCTATGTATTGATTATTTGTAAACCTGACTATTTTGTAAAGGATGTAAAAAATGGAGATAAAGACAGACAAAGACATTTATTTACACAAAGAGATACACATTTCATATACAGACATTGTTTGAAACATACATAGACAAATAGACAAATAAACAAGTAAAGAAATATTTAAAATGTATTTTTCGCTATGTGTATAAAAGTAGTTCTTATCACATAGATATATATTAGAGGGATTTGGAGTATTATTGATATGCCTAATTTCATTCTTGTGGAGTTGATCGACCTCATTATCGGTGCAATTCTTACATTTATATGATTACAATGTATCTTACAGCACAATAATGGAATACTGGCCATGCTGGATGAAGAGTGTCTGCGGCCGGGCTACGTTTCTGACCAGACTTTTCTTCAAAAACTTGACCAACTGTGCCACAACCACCCTCACTACGAGAGTCGTGGGTGCAAGAAGTCGCAGTCTGACCGAACGCTGCCCCATCATGCCTTTCGACTCATCCACTATGCAGGAGCTGTGAGTAACGATAATACATTGTGACAGTGAAGGAATGTCTCTTAAAGTGGGCTCCCCTCAGATTATTCTGAAAAAATTAGTTGTCTTATATCGAGAAAATTTCAGATTGGGGGGGGGGGGGGGGGGGGGGGGTGCCGTCATTAAATTGTCAGTGCCTCTCCCTAGCTGATGCCCTTATTGCAATGTAAAAATCATCGCCAGCGGCGCCCCCTCTGGATAATTGCCTGATAAGTTCAAGCTCAGTATATACCTACCACAAATAATGTACAAACTTATAAAAGAGAAATGAAAGATATTTGCTACACAATGAAAATCCACTGCTGTTATAAATAATTAGCTAGTTGTGTTTGATTTGTTAATTATTATTTCTTTGGTTTTCAATAATTTATCAAAGCATTATTGACTAACCTTCATCCCATTCCCACTACTGACAACACATCTTGTCAGATTCCTGCATATTTGTTTTATTAAAAACTTATCAGTTGTGTACTAAGGATGCGCAATACGCCAACATTGTTATGTATTACAAATAAACTGAACTGGAAAAATTACTTTTTGTTTTTCACTATTAATTGATTGAACTGTCCCTTGTATTTCCAGGTGACATACAATGTGGAGGGCTTTCTGGACAAGAACAATGACCTTCTCTACAGAGATCTTTCTCGCGCAATGTTCCGATGCAAACATCCTCTGCTGAACCAACTTTTCCCCGAGGGAAATCCCGAGAGATCGTCTTTGCGGAGACCGACCACTGCTGGGTCACAATTCAAGGTAGGAAGAGCGTAAAATGTGTTTTATTGTTATGTGCAAATAGAAAATCTGCCTCTTTAGTGCAATATTTTGTTTTGTGATGGTGTCACCGTGATCATTGCAAAAAATATCAAGAACTCAAAATATTACGTGAAAACGGTTATCAGTAATCAGCATTTCAAGATGTCTTGATATTGTTAGTTTGTTATTCTTCCTCTGTCATCAGTAGTGTATCCGTGATATTTTAAAACAAAATTGGTTGTTAATTGAATGAATAATCTTGCTTTGATTTTCAGATGTCGGTGAACGAATTGATGAGAAACTTGCAAACAAAATGTCCCAACTACATTCGATGTGTAAAGGTGAGTACAAATTGCGGGCGATAATAGTGACAGCCGGGGGGTAGTAGAATCAAAGCATTCTGGATGCAAATAATAACAGATGTGTCACTTATCTGCCACCTGTCTCTGTCAAAACGCTTTAAATTCTCTTTTAGACGTCATTGTTATCATTCAGAGACTTTGCACAGTTCCAATATTTTGTAGATATATATTAAAAAAAATTCCACCTCAAATAAAAATAGTTCTCTCATATATTTTCTGCCAATTTTGTTAAAATTAATTTATCAAAAAAAGAAGAATTAACAACTTGTTAACAAAAAATGTAACTATATTAAAGGGGTACTGAAGGACATTTGTATGATTTTAAAAGTTTAATTACTTTTTTTTTTTTTTTACTTTTATTCTACTTAACCTTCTTTACATAGCATTATCTTATATTCTGAAAATGACAAAATTTTGAGACTTTTATGCAAACAAAATTGTGTCATTGACTAGCCTCTCCGTATTGATGTAGTAGTCTGATGTCACTACCGTTGATTTTTCAGCCAAACGATCACAAGCGGCCTGGTGAATTTGACGAGTTGATTGTTCAGCATCAAGTGCGCTACTTAGGGTAAGAACTCAATAGAAAATAAGTTTTACAGTTGACTCCTAAACTGACTATGTGGAAAGAGTGTCTTTAATGTGGATGTAATTTCACCGCAATGACAAAACTTGACGTAAATAATAAAAAGTTGACACCAGTGTCTGACACTGGTGTGCGGTTTACCATGATGACGGTGTGCAGAGGCGGATACAGGAATTTCTGAAGGCATGGTGCAGTGATGATGTGTACTGAAGGTTAACTGAAGGTATTCTAGGGTCAGACATGCAATTAATTTTGGTAATCATAAGGGGATGGGCACCCCTCTGACCACCCCTAGATCTGACTATGATGTGGTACTGATTCTTTTTGGCATATAACCAAAAAATAAGTTGCATGCCGTTATGTCTATTTTCAGTCTAATGGAGAATGTCCGCGTGCGAAGGGCTGGTTACGCATATCGACAGACGTATGAGCAGTTTCTCCATCGATACAAGATGTTGTCAGCTGCCACTTGGCCAATGTATCGCGGACTGGCTAGTGAAGGAGCCCTGGATATTCTGAATACCCTAGAAGTCCCTCATTCTGAGTACGCCTTCGGTGCCTCCAAGATCTTCATCAAGAATCCACAACTTGTAAGTGCTCGCAGGTCCTCAAGGAATGACTATGATAAATTTAACAAATTCTCATCAAAGTCTTTGAAGTATTTCCATGCCGACTGGACATAGTATAATTAAATGCCTTGTAGAAGCTAATTTTTGATAGTTTCTGTGTCTGCCACATAGTGACCAAAATTTTGTTGAACAATATATGTATTAAAATGGAGCAATATCTGGTATTTTCCATCGCAGGTGAAATCGAAAGCTTTTGTGTTGCTGTATAATGGTTTTCTGTGATTTAATCCGTGATTTAAGACAATTGGAGTTTAAAGTTACTGTGTCTCCAGATTTAGCACATTCAAGTAATTATATAAATCAATGCTGATTTCTTGTCTCGTGATATTTTTCATCATTACATGCCCACTTTTGCACAACAATTTAGTTTTACAATAAATAATATAAATATTAGTTTTTCATGCCATCAAATACTCAATACATAAACAAATCTAGTGACAATACTGAACAATGGGTGATGATGACATTTCCATTGTGTTTCCAATGTTTTGGGCTGGATTTTCTTTTCAATATATAAAAAATCAATTTTTTGTAACTAACGCCTGATAGACTGACTAGCTGATACAAATTTAGCACGTCTTGATTTGTTAAGGCAATTTAAAACAATTTGATAAAGTCTTAGAAACTTGCAATTTTGAAAGACAGTGCAGCTTAAACCGTAATTCGTTAAAATGCGTTGGTTATCAGGTGTTTTGGCTGGAAGAAAGACGGCGCTTTCAGATGCACTACTTGGCTGTGTTGATTCAAAAGACGTACCGCGGGTGGGCGCAGAGAGTCCAGTACCTCAACATCAAATGGGCTGCCCTGGTGATAACTTGCTGTTATAAAGGGTACAAGGTAGGCCATAGGAAAAACGGCGGAGCTCGATGTGTAATTTATTGGATAACGGAGTATCTATGTTGAGTAAAATAACACTTGGTGTTGTCGTAGATGTTGTGCCCTTGCATTTTGTTTGTAGCACCATTACTTTGTCCTTAAATTACGATTTTAGTTTGATATTTGGTTGTTTTGTTTAATTTTACTTTATGTATACGAGCATTACATTTATTTTGTTTTGCATGTCGTAATTCTGTCATCTGTGTTTGTATCGTATGGTATTTAAGGCTTGGGTCAATTATGACCTGAAAAAGATGTCTACCCTCGCTATACAAGCACTCGTTAAAGGCTGGCAGGTATTACTCACTTCCGAGCACATTTATTTCTTGGTTATAGATAATTTTGTTGACCTATCTATCTTGCAAGACAATCCCTCTTTAATTTTAACATTGTTTACATTAAAAACCAAACCTGGTAGAACGATATAAAAACCTACTAATTTCAAATTTTCGTCTCGTTTAATGTTGTGTTGTGAAGTTTGTGATTGTGTTGCTAATATCAACTAATAACTCAATTAAATAATATAAATAAAAAATAATTATTCTGCCCCTTCATAGCGTTGTATTAGACATATATTATTGACGAATCTACAACTACATTTGACCGTTATACATGTGTAATACAACTGAATTACCGAACGGATAATCGCGAGGTACTTGTTATGCAAAATTTGTAATTTGTAGGCGAGAAAGCTTTATGCCAGACTGATATACAGGGAGAAGTGTATATGGGCTGTGAGCATCATCAAGAAATACTATCTGGGTTGGAAAGTTCGCAAGACATACCGGTGCAAATTCCGTGCTATTGCAGGACCAAAGATTGTCACCTTTATTCGCAACCAACTGGTATGTGTAAGGGCTCGTAATCTGCCAAAAGGTGTTAAACTGGTGAAAAGGCTAAGTTATAACCTTATAGGATGGATAAGAAGCTTGTGAACCATCAGTGTTTCTGTGTTCGCCATACATTGTAGGGTGTAAGTTAAAACGCGGCGTTACTGTTTACGGATGTTTAATTATGTTGCATGTCGTCACAGTGTACCACATGGCATGGATGTAACTAAATCCAGTCTATAGGTGTTTACTAACTCTGATATAAATTAAAACTTTCTTGAATCTGTGCATATATATTAAGGAGAAGGAACTTGTGAATGCGCCCAAAAATTGAATGAATCACAGGATTTTCTAAGGTGCAAACTATCCTGTTTTTTGTTTAATTTTGCACCTAGATATCTGGATTCTTGTTGTGACAGTGTAACAATGTAAATCTGTTTCTATGTTAAATGGTTTTGTTATTGGTATAAGGGATGGGGAAAGTTTTTTTTTTATTGAAAGTCTTGAAAACGCGTCCGACTTTAGCAGTGTTTTACAAACTTTACAGTAATTTGTCTGGATGATTTTAACCTAAGAATTTAACTCAAAAGTTCAGATTCATGAGGTTATGACAGGATACCAAAACATTTTCAGCGGCGAAAGTACCTTCTGTGGTTGCGAGATCACCTACCATCGAACAGCCCTGCAGACCACTTCTGGCCGCCCTGCGCCAGGATCTACCGCGATTTGTCAGACCAGGTTCGAAGACTGCATCACAAGTGGAGGGTAAGTTGAGGCTTGATTTGTATTTCTTGGTGTTTATTTCATGAGCAGCTTTACCCTGCACCTCCAACAGATCGGCCACGAAGGATATCCCTTCTAGCCAAATGCTAGGACATGGGGTTATCTGCTGCGGCCCCCGTTATTGTTTATAAAAACTATATGACAATATATTCAAATTTAAGATAATTATGAAGTCAGTTATTGATAGAGGTATCAGGTTTACACTGTACATATCTCTAAACACTTTGAAGTAGTCTTAATTTTGATTCCTTGATGTTTCAGTGTGCGTTGTATCGAGTTCGGTGTGACCAGGTGACACGAAATGTCATGCGAGAGAAAGTTGTGGCATCGGACTTGTTCAAGGACAAGAAAGTCAGCTACCCAAGGACGTAAGGACTGAAATAACATCAAATATGATTTGTTATATCCCCTTATACCTTATCGTATAGATGTATGGCTAATTATGAAAACTTAATAATGAAAGAAGACATTTTGACGTTGGTGGTTTGTCAAATTTTTAGCTATAAAAATTAATTGATTTTGTTATATTTTTTTACAAAAGAAGATGCAATGAAAATGGTTAATTGTTC
Organism: Alitta virens; assembly: GCA_932294295.1. Classification (NCBI taxonomy): domain Eukaryota; kingdom Metazoa; phylum Annelida; class Polychaeta; order Phyllodocida; family Nereididae; genus Alitta; species Alitta virens. The sequence continues at coordinate 6,239,073 of OW028584.1, read as the reverse complement.
TAAAGTGTTCCACAGGGGTGGGGGCCTATCTCAGTGGTAGTGCGCTGGGCTTCCAACCACTGGGTCTCGGGTTCGATTCCTGGTGGAGCCTAAGTTGGATGGCTGTTTTATCCCTCATCTCATTGCCATGATCCCTGCCTGTCCTAATTGGCCATGCCCATTGGGTGCAGAAATACAGCATGTAAAGCCCTAAAACACACACACACACACTCTAAAGTGTTTCTCAGTCCTTCCCAATAGATTTTATGTAGTTCAAATGTAATGTATACATACATTTAAATTTTAATGTATGGTATATGATAAGGACAGAAAGATAACTCTGATTCTGAAACATCATGCATTCTTGTATATGGTGCTATGATTAGATGTAAGTTTTGTTTCATTTTCTTGCAGGGTGCCTCACCCGTTCAGTGGAGACTATGTTCGGTTGCGACACAATCTGAAGTGGCAGCGTCTTGCGCACGACACCCACGATTATCAGCTGGTGTTTGCTGACATTGTGATGAAGATAAACAGGACAAACGGAAAGGTAAAAAAGGCAAACTTTCAACATGTATGAAGATATATAAATGATAAATAAGGGGTTTCAATTTACAGGGTCTGTTAATTTTTGTATTTGCGGGAAGAGTCGGTTGCTTTTTACTTGAGCCGTGCTTCGCAGTTAGCAAGTCTCGTCTTGGTTATCGCTCTGGTATTGCAGGCATAAGTTTTGCAATAACAACCGTGACAAAAATCTGGAGCATGCCAAGTAGTGATGCAGACCGGACCGCATGAGTCCGGTCCGGTACGCGGTCCGACCCTGGACCGCATCGGTACCGGACCAGCAACAAAATATCGGTACTGGGTGCCTGGACCGCGGTCCAGACTGCTGGAAAAGTTTTTTATTTAAAAAAAGAAAAAATTAGTTTTTTTGTTTTTTTAAATAAAAAACTTTTGCTAAACCTTTGTATTTATCATAATTTAAAAAAATGCCGATGGATCGCTTCTGGACCGGTCCAGTAATAATACCGGACCACCTGACCCTGGACCGGACCAGTACCGGACCACTTTAAGGAAAATCGGACCACCCCACAAAAGGCGGTCCGGTCTGCATCACTAATGCCAAGACCTGTTAAAAATTTTGATGGATTCAAAATATACAATAGAAACATTTATTTGATACTTAAATACAAATTTTCTGGACAGAAATTATGAAGCAATTCCTGGTTCAATCGTTGGTTTTACAGTATGTCAAATGTAACATTTGTTTCAATTTCAGATGGTGCCTCAGCTTCTAGTTCTGAGTCGCAATGCTATGCTTGTGTTGGACCAGAGAACCCTGGCCATCAAATACCGTATCCCGGTTGCGGAGGTTGAAGCCATCAGCCTCAGTCCCTTCCCAGACAAGGTCGCCATTTTCCACCTGAAGAAACTCCCTGAGGTTGTGAGTAACAAACTTCTGTTCCAACCCTTTAAATTCAAATCTTAATAAACTTACATTTATACATTGACTTATGTAACTTTTCTTAATTTAATGGGTTACAATGAAAAACAGCACTGCTGATGCTGATTGGACTACTAGTTTAAAATATATTCCATAATAATAATCGGATAAGAAATTTTTGTTAATATCACTGAAAAATCTTGCATATTTTTATTATTTATGATTAAACGAGCGAATAAAAGCTCACCATTATTCTTGCAACGATGTTGAAATTATATGTAGTTGTATTCCGAATTTCATTGCAATCCCTTGGTATATATATTAGTCTTAGGTAACTGCCTTAAGTGTAATTCTTTTAAGTGTAATTCTTTTTTTATCAAACAATTTGCTGGGACCCTCTTAATGGTACAGGCTGTGAATGAAATGGGCACTGCGGTAAATAGATATGATCATAACTGTTATACTGTCATACCTCAGCTACTGAAATAGTCACGTAATGGTTTAAAAGACATTGCTTAATATCATATGACGTATTTGCAGCAGGACAATGGAGACAACCTGACCAAGAAGGGTGATTTCCTTCTCAGTTCAAATCATATCATCGAAATAGTCGCCAAGATGTTCCTCCTGATCCAGAACGCCACAATGAGGAGTCCTCAGGTTCACATCGCCACCTAGTGAGTAACATCTGTCTGGGGGTCAAATTGACTTACACATTTAAGCCCCCATTTTAACTTCCCGCCTATTAGAACTGCTGCGGAGTTTGTATTATCGCGAATTATGAGTAAATATTCTTGGCAGTTCGCCAAAGTGATTATATTATTAATCTACGGTCTCACTAGGAACCTCTAAAAAAAACTCCTGGACCTCCTATGACATAAGATATGTAGCAATTCATAGCAATTAATAGTAAGGTTCATAGCAGATCGCCAATGTTTTCGATCATGCAACAGGCTACGATTAATGACAAACTCCTAGGAATTGCTACGACATACCTACAAATTTCTGTGATATATTGCAAACCCACCTAGGACGTCCTACCTGTTTTAGTTCGTAGAAGGCAACAAAGAGTTTTGAAGAACAGGTGTTGAATGCAAGTGGCTAAGCAGCTGCATATCTGTGGCGGTGCACTTTTTGAACACTTCCAAAATTGTCTGAGCCTTCCAGAAACTGTGACGACTTATGACGAACTCTGGCAACTAGCTACAAATGTTTACGATGTCTGACAAACTTTTTGCCGAACTAGTAGTTCGTGGGAGTTCGTGGGGCAGTTCGGCAAAGTGGGAACAGGGTTTTACGCTTTTTTTGATTCGCTTTAGCTTAACGGGGGGGGGGGGGGGGGGAGGGGGGGGGGGGGGCAAGGATACTCCTGGGCCACTATGTGTAATAGACACTCGCTGCAGTGTCTAAGCAATCGCTGTTTCATAAACTGGTTTCATAGACTGTTCTTGCCTGCCAATCTCCTAACCAGTCGGTTCTCGTTTTAATTGAAAGCACCTTAGAGCATTTTGATTTAATGTATTTGGCGCTATAAAATGCTGTATAGTAAATAAATAGATCAATTACAAACAATATTTTGGATTTATATATCCAAGGCTATTTACCCTTAAATTGAGACCACTCTCTTCAAGATCTGGCTCGTGATCAAGGAAATACTGTGTTTGTCTATTAATGTTTTGGACATCGGATTAGTGAATTTCACCACAGCTCAATTAAAAAAGTCTTTGGCAAATTAGTTAAAAAGTAAAGAAGTGAGCCTTACCTGGTTTTTGCCAGTATATTGCATGAATTTTTCGATTTTCAGCATGAAGTGTGAGATGAACGGCTTCCCGGTGGAAGTGAGCTTCAAAACGGGCATCCCAGACATCCCCCCTAGTGCTGTTAAAATCACCCGCAAGGCTAACAAGATCGAAATCCTACAGAGCTGACAAACGGGGACTGCCGGGGGGTACCCCGGCAACCAACGGAGGTGTCGCAGTCTCGATGATCGGTTAAACGTGCTCGGTTGAAACGACAAAGAAAGGTTGAAGTTCTGAAAATTAAAGGTGGATGACACTGCTGTTGTTCATTCGGTCAACAACTGAATAACATAATTAATTCATAAGGGCTTACATTTTACTGTAATCAAAATAATGCAATACTAATATTAGATTTAAACAATTTAACCGAGATCAGATAATATCAATCCTGTTGTTCCGTACAGATGTATGAAATTACTCCTTGTAAACACTACCTTTTGAGACATAGATTTATCAAAAATTGTGTTTAATTCAGCAGGATTTATGCATAGCAATCAGGTTATTTGATACAAATACAAACTAGCGACCGAGTCCAAAAAATTACTAACTTGAGTAATGAAGTGAAGTTCCCTTCACCAATAAATGTGGAGATATTTTGTCAGTCAGTATCATATACTCGTAAGACGTCGTGAGATTATGCTATAGCATGATACGATTGCAGACTCCTCCGTAGATAATCAGTGACCTTGCATCATCCTTCAATACAGGTTTGAGGCTTATTGGAAATGACTGCAAATTAGGTAGTCTTGGCATTTCTTGAGCTGCTGATGGGTGCGTTACGTTTTTAAGGATTTAGGGACATGTCTTTGTCCGAGGAAGGTTAAAACGACTTACAGCAAGGTTTCGCTGATGTTATTTAATTCTTACCAGTCTTTCAAGATTGTTGTCCCTTCGTGGAGACGCACCGCTTAAGAATCATGGGACGCTGTTCTATGTACGACAGTGAAAGTCTAACGAGAATTTAAGAATAACATTCACCACTTCTAGTGGCCTTACTTAAGAAAATACTCGTCTTCTTGTGAAGTTGAACTATGATAACACTATAATGATAAAACTCATATCACGTGCTGTCGATAATACTCCTTGTACATAAGACTAGGTAGATTTCCAATTGTGCAAATTCTAGATGTGTGACATTTATTGATGATAGATTTCAATTATAATGCAAGTTTCGTGCACCGAACCTGAGTTAACTTTGTTAAGGATTTCTCTAGCGGTGGTACCCGCACTATTACGATTATTCAATGGCATTTTTAAGGCTCACGGTCTGTTGTATACTTTGTGTGTTCTCAACACTGTTATTGTTATCTTCCGCAAAGCCAATGTATTAATCATCGCTAGCAAGAGTAGTCGAATAACGCGCATATCTAAATATATTAATATGATTGATGATTGTTATGATTTTAACCAATGAAGTGATATGCTGATGATACTCTTATTATTATTATAATAATTATTAATATCATGCGAGATTGGGCTTACAGCTTTCAGAAAAGAACATGGTATTGTACTTAATGTTGTCCTGTTACGTTTATTCGCCAGAAAAATTTTCACGAGTTTTACTCTTAAAATCGACTGGATTCTTTCGATGTTGACTGCGGGACAGTCACATCTCTTAGAAACCAAATATCACAGTTCGCTATATAATTTTGTTAGGTTATTTTCATGTATGACTTGTCCTTTTCTTTCATAATGTTTTATTGGTCTTTCATATTCCATGAAGACTACAAGTTTATGTTGTAATGCAATCATTATGTTGTAAAGTATTGTGACACCTTTGAGTTATCAATGGAACGAAATATGGTTATGTTCAGTTTATATATTAAGACAGATGTTTACATTCAGTTACTCCATTGGGACAGATGTTTACATTGTGTTTCAAAATTTAGACATGTTTAGTTTCTGTTATTATATTAAGACAGATGTTTACATTCAGTTACTCCATTGAGACAGATGTTTACATTGTGTTTCTACATTGAGACAGATGTTTACATTGTGTTACATTGAGACAGATGTTTAATTTCTGTTATTATATTAAGACAGATGTTTACATTCAGTTACTCCATTGGGACAGACGTTTACATTGTGTTTCAAAATTTAGACATGTTTAGTTTCTGTTATTATATTAAGACAGATGTTTACATAGTGTTTCTACATTGAGGCAGATGTTTAATTTCTGTTATTATATTAAGACAGATGTTTACATTCAGTTACTCCATTGAGACAGATGTTTACATTGTGTTTCTACATTGAGACAGATGTTTAATTTCTGTTATTATATTAAGATAGATGTTTACATTCAGTTACTGCATTGGGACAGATGTTTACATTGTGTTTCTACATTGAGACAGATGTTTACATTGTGTTTCAAAATTTAGACAAATGTTTAGTTTCTGTTATTATATTAAGACAGATGTTTACATTCAGTTACTCCATTGAGACAGATGTTTACATTGTGTTTCTACATTGAGACAGATGTTTACATTGTGTTACATTGAGACAGATGTTTATTTTCTGTTATTATATTAAGACAGATGTTCCCACATCTGTGCACAATTTTAAACGATTTTGTTGTTTCTTGTAGCTCTTTAAGGAAAGGCCAATCAAAATATCTGCATTTAAGCAAATATGGCTGCTACTTGTATTGCCGTTTTGCTCATTTTTTAGGTTTTGTGACATCAGCGGTCAAGCTGCATTTTGTTGCTTTGTCACAATATATTTGTTTTGTACATAAAAGATAACATTTCAAAGTGTGGTCATAGCAATATAATTTTTCATTAATTTTATATCATTAAGGTATTTTATGCCAATGTTGCTTTTGTTGTAATTTTTAAATCATTTAGAGCTCAGATTAGTTTGTGTCATTCCGTTACGGTTGTTTAAGTACATATTTTCTTTTTAAAATGTTTTGCATGTTGTAGTTTTGTATTATAATTTTATTGACCTAAGTTCATTTTGATGTTTATGGCTCCTAATATGCATTTGTCAATTAAAGCAATTGTTAGTTGCGACTTTAAGAAAATTTAGCTTGATTCACCTGAACAGATTGTCATGTTTAAGTGGAATGGATAAAAGGTGTTATTCGACTAACTGAGATGTACATTGCAAGTGTGAACCGCAATGGTACACAATTAAAAACGTTGGAAATTGGACTTCTAACAATTAATCTGATTAGGTATATGTGCCATAAATTGCTAAATTGTATTTGAAATAAGAACGCTAAATAATCGATGGCCAGATATGTTAGGAATTGCCATTAAGATGGACAGGGTTGCGCTATGAAAAATGACGTGGGTCACTCCGAATGCTCTTTTAATTTGATAGAATAAATTCATGGTCAAGTTATGGTTCTTTTTTGTTGGATGATAATGCTGTATAAACACAGATTGTGTTATTATCAACCGAGATATTTAAATTTCAAAAATGGACAGATACAACAGCCATTCGACATGGGAAAACTTGCGGTGACTTACTTAGAATTTGTAATGAAATGAATGAAATAGGCATTTATGCAATGCAGTAGTTTAATTTGAAATTTGTATGCTTATTAAACGGACTTTTGTTGTATTGTTAGTTATATATTGCCATTTCAGTTTACGTTTTTATATTATTTAGCAGCATGGTTTGAGTTCTTAAAAATTACCACGGTCTGTGGGTAATGTTTATATGTTAGTCTAATAACATGCTTTACATGTATTTATTGAGCTGATCAAATTAGGTCATTCACTGTTTATTTATTGTTAGTGGTGATTTTAATCACCGCTTATCGCTGCACAAAGTTACTTTTTTCAATTCATTGATTCATTGCACGAAGCATGACTTTTGATTTTACCGACAGCATTTTACAGTGGACTGCTGTTCATTATTGACAATTCATACAAATACGAGCATTGTTTTATTGAAAACGAATGCCATTATCATGATTGTGACACTGTGACCTCTCAATTTATTGTCTATCGTTCAATTGTCTACGATGTTTTAGACTTAGTAGAATGACTTACCAAACGGTTACTGCTACCATGTGTTAAATGATTCCACTAAACTTGAATTATTATTGATTATCAATGCTCTCTCTGTTCTTTACCTTATATTACGATGATTCTTGACGGTGTGTTGATGTATTTACTGTTATTAATACTGCTTAGGAACCTCAAATGGTTTTCATTGTCTCTGACTTACCTACTCTGTGAGTTCGCACAAAAGAGAAGTCTTACGAACCAAAACGATTTGACTTACTATCTGAGACTTATGTGCAAATCTGTTGTATATCATCATTTTATGTTTGGATATCATCAATTTGAAAATGAAAAATGTGTTCTCTTGGTGTACTTGACATGCACACTTTAAAAGACTGTTTTTCCCGTAGTTAGACCGAGTTCTTAAACTTGACCTTCGGTGTAATTATATTAGGCAATTAATATTGGTGGTAATTCGTGTTTTTTTTTTGCTGTCATATGTTACTTACCTTTACATTGTCAGGAATCCTTTTTGCCAGCAGTCGTCATGGACCATCGTTAGTAATATCATGACCACATTTGTCATGATTGGTGGTCCTGATACTATACTGTGGTGGTGACAGGACAGCCAACTTGTGGCTGCAAATAAAGCCACTCATTCCGACCTTTGATCAACTTGTAACAGGTTGGTCACTAGTGAGCGACACGTTGGTCACTAGTGAGCGACACGTTGGTCACTAGTGAGCGACACGTTGGTCACGAGTATGCGACAGGTTGGCCACTAGTACGTGACAGGTTGGCCACTAGTTCGTGACAGGTTGGCCACTAGTACGTGACAGGCTGGCCCACTTATGGCAAAGCTAAGTCCACTTGTGGTGACCTAGTGACAGGTAACCCACATATATGGGGTCAACTTAGTTCAGTTTTAATGACCTAGTGACCCACTTATTGTGACAGGTCAGTGCAGTGCCAGGTTGGCCCCACATATGAGGGAAGCTTTGTCCACTTGTGGTGATCAACAAATACCACTTGGTGATCAACAAATACCCCTTGTGAAGGTGTTATCTGTTTCTATAAAGATATAATTTAATCGTGTAAGAGTCAATATTGAGCCACCAGGGGGGCACCTGTAGCTCAATATTCACTTATTAATTGCTGCTTGAAAACTATCGAAAATCCATCACTATATGATGTATTGAATTTTTGGAAACTTATTGGCAACTTTTTAAAATGAGATTAGATTTAACTGAAACTTTGGATAAACACTTGCTCTACAAGCATCTTGGCAAGTGAACTGTCTTGAAAGTTTATCGGCTGGGCTGCCATTAAAGGAAAATTGTAACGTGTCAGATGACGTCATACACTTTGTGTATTACGGTTAGATCACTCTGTTGAATATTTTGGGCTGGATTCGAAGTTGAAGTTTGTCATAAATACTTGGAACCACCAGTGGGCTTAATTCAAGCCTGTTATTCGCAGACAGTGGGCCACCTGTGACGGCATGCGACTGCTGGTAAAATTTCCAAACTTTGGTATTACTGTTTGTTTCACTTGTAGCGAACAATTTAGGACTGTCCACAAGTGTTTAGGTTTTGTTACATGTGATTCTAGTCTAAAAGATGGACAAAAAATATCCGCTTGTGGAAAATTATCTTATTATGACCAGACTGCTCGTTATGGTTACGGATTAATTCTATTAACGCCTCTATTTTTGTAATTTTTCTTAATTACAACTCTAGTAGGATATCAGACTAGCAGGTCATTGGTCATAGACACAATTGTATGTTGTTCAAAAGGCATTAAATATGCATAAATGTACAAATTAATTTGTTCGCAAACAGTTTTTGCTTGTTCTACTTAATTTATTCCCAGGAGTGTTGCAGACACCATCATGTCAGTGAAGGTGTCATGGTATTTGGCTGGGAGAAAAAACTGAAAAAGTTGAATCTGTTGTCACAAAATGGAAAACTGTTTACTTAAAATGAAAAAATGGAAAAATGAAATTGAAAATGACATGAGATCGTGTGAAAATGTTGACATAAAATGGAAAACTGTTGATATTAAATGGAAAATTGTTAAAATCAAAATTGAAAATGGAAAAATGTTAAAATCAAAATTGAAAATGTTGACATCAAATGGAAAAAAAGTTATCATACAATGGAAATATGTTCAAATGCCATTAACTATGTGTCTCTGATATGCATATTTATCTTTTCATAGAAACAACACCCCCAACAGATATGCCACCCCGCAATCTCTCGAAAATAATTGAGTAACCCAAGTCACCGCTGACAAGCGTTATCATGATTATTAACAAAGTATACTCTCCTGAATTGTTACATGATGTGTTTTAATTGCACTGTATGATGTTTTAAACTGCAAATGTGACCATTTTTAAGAGTGGCTGTAACTATTTAATGTCTTTTTTGAGTGTGAAACTAATTCCAAATGCTGAGCATTATTTCATTGTTCATTTTTGTAGATCTTGACAAGGGCTTTGACAAAGACTTTTTGTCATATCAATTTCTCCAGTGTGATGTAAATATATATGAATATATATATATATACTGCATTTTCTAATACAGTGACTGACTCATGTTTTTTGCCATTTATGTATATAATTTAACTGTTGTAAAATAATTTTTTGAATTCAACCGAGATCTTAATGAGTGTTTTTCTGTGACGATTTCAATTTCAAGTAAAGCGATCGATTCGCCTGATCGACCGAGGTCTGTCTCTGCGCTCTTTGCGCTTCGAACAACTTGTAAAGATCAACTAACTAACTGTTACCTGGGTCACTACTTCAAAGTATTTCATATTTTTATACAAAATAAGTGTTTGAAAGTGTATAAATAATATGAATATTCTCTTCTAGTTGTGATTATTAGACCAATAATTCTTGATCATGTAGACAAGCAGGGTCGGCATTTTTAAAAAGTTGTTTTTTTTTCTGTGAAAGTGTGAGCGAGAATTATGGGATGAAAATATGTACCGATTTATTAAATTATGATATAATTTTCATCAAATTTGTTTCTTGTTTATTAAATCAGATGTATTGACACTGAGCATCTCAAACCTTCGCATGAAGATGTGAAATTGGCGGTGCCTATTACTCGGTGTCTGTGCTGAGACAAGTGAAATATTTCAAGTTTCATCTCAGTCAACTTACACTCCATTTTCCCGTCGGCAAATGTAGCTGTCGGCAAATGTAGCTCAGTCGCCAGAAGGCCAACTTGACTTGTGAAGATGCCTACACTTCAGCATAGGCTCCAGCATGAGGTCAGGCCTCAAACTTAAAAAGGGTAAAATACCGTTGCAATGAATACAACCACCAGCAACCGTAAAGTTTGTTTACACCAGAAATGGTGTATATATTATCTGAAGTAATGAAAAGTTATCCGAACAAGGTAAATGGTTTTCACACTCCATATGAGTGAATATTATACACTGTGAATGGAGGACAAGCCAATCTAATTGTTTCTGTTAGTTTTACAGCTATGACCACGTGGGCCACATGAATACATTATGAATAATACCCAAACTTAGGGTGTCAACTTAGTGTAAAGCAAGTGCTTACCTTAGAGGGCTGCATGGCTATCCTTATTCCAGTACTTAACATGGCGATAGAACCCTGGCACTATGAACTTTGGTTGGTTCTGGTTTTGGCGTTGCCACTCTTGGCTGATGTTTTGCATTAGCTACAAGTCCCCTGTCCACAGGACAGGGTTACAAGGTCCTGGATGAAAAAATATTGACTTTTTGGCTTGAGTGGGAACTAGCCTTTTAGTAAACGTTTGTCACACAACATACACCCACTGTAGCGTTAGACATACCTTTTTTCTATTGTGTTGCGCTCAGATATGGTTGATTTCTCCAATATTAATCGATTTCTGTGCCATTTTCGAATTCACATTTCGGTAAACAAAGCTTGAAGCATGGCCGCCTAGTTCCGAAAAACTCACAAGAGGGCTCTGGCGACGTTTCAACGCCCCTAGTGGCACACAGAATAGTGCTGACCAGTCCTCATTTCTGTGACTGCTGGGGGCGTTGCAATGGCGAAAGTTTAGTGAATTATTAACAGAGTTTTTGGTGCTTGTTGATGTACATCTTGGGCATTCTACTGTCAGATTCCGAGTGGACGAAAAGCAGTCTGTATAAAGAGCCATCAGCACCGAATCGACAGATGCGCCCTCTTGTGTATTTACCACAAAAAGCATGAACTAGCAAACGTGAATTTGAAAACGCTCTTGAAAAGGATAATTCCACTGGCTTTTTCAGTGATATATGAATACAATTTGATAGTTAACAGAGTCGTACTCCTGTGCATCACGACGAAATAAGGTATGCTGACATGTTTATGGAGAAATATGTGTCGTAAATGTCAACATCAAAGAATTCCCATACAACGCGTTCCGACCCTACATCGCATCTAATGCAATGTAGGTCGGTTCTGGCTAGTTTTGCATATGCTTATTTCGACGCTTCGAGACGTCTGATTTGCTGAGAAGCTCTGAGAGGCCGTAAAATTAATTATTTTTTTGTTGGCAATGACGATCGACGATTATTCTTGTCTAAATACTTGTCCAAAAAAAAAAAAAAAAAATTTCGGAAATAGTGTTAACCGTGACCTATCGTGACCTACCAGGTAAACTAATCATAGTGTCATGAGCAGCTTTACCCACACCTCTAACCATTCAGCCACAAAGGATATCCCTTCTAGCCAAGTGCTAGAAGGTGGGGTCACTGCTGAGGCCCGGGACACTACATCACATCCCCCATACTTTCTTGCGATTTTGACTAACATCACAAGTCAAACATCGCAATTCTATTTATATACCCCCTGTGAGCGGGATTCCAACTGCCTACCCTTGCCTTCAACCCCTAATTCATGCACACAGAGGTGCCCGGATTCTCCACTATGTCATGAGCAGCTTTACCCACACCTCTAACCAAATATCCCTTCTAGCCAAGTGCTGAGGCCCGGGACACTACATCACAATAGTGCCTGGATGTATTAAATGTTGCATAAATGTCAAATTCCAAGAATTCCAAAAATGCAAGTCGTGCCGACGTTGCAAAGTAGGTTGGTTCTGGCTACGCTTCAATATGAACTTACAACTTTGAGCCTTCAATGCAGAATCCCTAAAAATATAGAACAGAGGATTGAACAGCCTAATAAACATGTTAGAATTTAACTGGATGGGGTAACACAAGGGTGCTACATGTGGCAATATCTTCAATTAAACCTGATTGCACAATACCAAGTAATAAAGTACACTACAAAAATACAGCTTATCACATCCTCAGGGCCATCCTACAATAGAGGAGATATACATGATTTCTGTTTTAAACATTTAACATATTGACATCTAGATGTTATAATGTTAGCATCTTGACATCTTAACATCTAGATGTTAAAATGTTAGCATCTTGACATCTTATCTAGATGTATTAAAATGTTAGCATCTTGACATCTTAACATCTAGATGTTAAAATGTTAGCATCTTAACATCTAGATGTTAAAATGTTAGCATCTTGACATCTTAACATCTAGATGTTAAATGTTAGCATCTTGACATCTTATCTAGATGTTAAAATTTTTGCATCTTGTGACATCTTAACATCTAGATGTGTTAAAATGTTAGCATCTTGACATCTTAACATCTAGATGTTAGTGGTGGTGGTGGTGGTGGATTAGGGCTTTACGTCCTGTATTTCTGCACCGGATGGGCTAATTAGGACAGGTAGGGACCATGACAATGAGACGAAGGATGAAACAGCCATCCAACATAGGCTCGACCGGGAATTGAACCTAGGACCCAGTGGTTGGAAGCCCAGCACGCTACATCTGAGCTAGGTCCCCACCCCACGATATATTAAATGTTAGCATCTTGACATCTTAACATCTAGATGTTAAAATGTTAGCATCTTGACATCTTAACATCTAGATGTTAAAATGTTAGCATCTTGACATCTTAACATCTAGATGTTAAAATGTTAGCATCTTGACATCTTAACATCTAGATGTTAAAATGTTAGCATCTTAACATCTAGATGTTAAAATGTTAGCATCTTAACATCTAGGTGTTAAAATGTTAGCATCTTAACATCTAGATGTTAAAATGTTAGCATCTTGACATCTTAACATCTAGATGTTAAAATGTTAGCATCTTGACATCTTAACATCTAGATGTTAAAATGTTAGCATCTTGACATCTTAACATCTAGATGTTAAAATGTTAGCATCTTAACATCTAGATGTTAAAATGTTAGCATCTTGACATCTTTACATCTAGATGTTAAAATGTTAGCATCTTAACATCTAGATGTTAAAATGTTAGCATCTTAACATCTAGATGTTAAAATGTTAGGGTGGATTCTCTGAGACTAGAGTTTGCCTGCTCTGTATTATCTCTTTCTAAAATTTAATTAAAAATTTTATTGTGTACTTTGTGAAACCAGTTTGGCATGAGGATGAATATAAAAAATTCTCATTTGAATTCATAATTCTTTATTTTCATGTTGTTATAAATAACACGAACAACACATTAAGAACCCACGAAAAGACAACAGTGTATAAACAGATGCATAATTTGGCATAAAGATATGATACAATGCTAATAGCAGTTCAAATGATAACATTGCACAATGTCATTTGAAAACTACATATATTTTAAAATCCATAGATTCACATGTTCTCAAAAAGGTAATTGATGTTCACATATGTTTACATTCTACACTTCATCAGCAAATCGCTCATATCTGTAAATTCGGAATCGTCTAATTTTACTCCTGGCGATATAGATAAGGGCGAGGACGGCAAAACAGCCAAAAAATGTGGCGCAAACTATAGCTGCCTTCACAGTTGCTTTGGGCTTATAGGTTTGTGAACCAGCGACACCTTTGATGGAAAATTTATAATAAAGCTTTAAGAAATCACTAATAGATACTGAGAGACTGCGCGCAAAGCCATCGATCTCCTCATCTGACGTAAATGAATCGGCAGACGAAACCAAGATGGCGTCCACCACTCCATAGTCCCGTGACCCGTGCACGCGAATGGTATAAGAATCACTCGAATAAGGAGAAGAGTTTGGCACGGGGTAGTTCGGAGAGGGTACTGTGGCAATGCCGTGCTTCTCCAGTAATCCACCGAGGCCGCGGACTCCGCTGATCAAGTTGCTAAAAGACATTTTCGTCCTCGAAGCTAAGGACTTTATCGAACTATCCTCGGCAATCAGGTCATCTTTGTTTAGGTCATCTGCAGCAGTTATGTAACCCAGTTCAACTCTCTGCAAAGAGAAAAAATCTTGTATTTTGACTATTTCTTCATATATGGTCTATTTTACAACTCCACAGTAACTAACAGACTTTTCTTAATTCTAAACCACGTTCTCAATGATTTAGCGTAAATAATCTACAATATAATGTCTAAACGCTACCGGCCTGAAGCTTATCCAGCTTATATGATCAGCTGCCAGAGAAAGATGTAATGATGAGATGATGAATTTATAGCTACAACACATGAATACAGAAGACACTTCAATGAGACCTGAAGGTTACTATGTTTCCCAGATAGCATTCCAAATCCTTTCAACGTCGGTGCGATGTTGGCGATGTCAAAACGGTTGTACCGATGGCGGTCGACATAGAAACGACGCTGGCCCGATTTGGAATGCTATCTGGGTTAGGCGCAGACCACCATATGCCTGATGGTGCAAGTGCTGTCACAACAATACAACAGGTGGCATTGTTGTTAGGCAACTGTTAAACATCTGCCTTGAGGGCATATGGATTTTCCATTGTTTGTGTTGCTGATTTTTAAATAGTCTATTGGCCAAAGTAGCTGGGACGGGGAATTAGCCTTAATAGTAGAGCATGTGATAGATAGATAGATAGATAGACAGATAGATAGACAAATAGATAGATAAACAGATATATAGACAGATAGACAGATAGATAGATAGATACAGATATATAGAAAGATAGATAGATAGGTAGGTAGGTAGATAGACAGATAGATAGATAGATAGATAGATAGATGGATCAATATATAGATAGATAGGCAGACAAATAGATAGGCAGATAGATAGAAAGGCAGACAGATAGAGATAGATAGATAGATAGATAGATAGATAGATCGAGTAAGATAGTAGTAGTTGTTTTCAATCATGATGAAAACATGGGCATTAGATTTACCGCCAAGGAATGGATGTGGTTCCTGAGGTCAAGCAGCAGACCGGAAGCACTTCCTAGGTCATTCTTGGCATCCTGTATGGCGTGGTGGTAGGCGCTCCAGGCAGTCTTGGCTATGACGTCATCAAAGGTACCCGTTGCTTCGTCAAGGTCAACATCCACCTTAAATATCACAAAACAGAGAAATATATCTAAATTATCAAGAAGGAAACCATCAAGAATGTTGCAATCCACTTAAAATATCACAAGATCTAAAATATCACTAGAAAAGGAATTTGCTTATCACAAGAAAGAAAAAACTAACTTATCAAAATAAAAATAATTCAACTAAAATTGCCAAAGTAACAGAATCGAAATCCAATTGAATTATCAAGAGAAATAGAAAAACAAACTGAAATATACTAATGTAACCCCACAGTTATTGTCCGAGGTGAGCAAGTGTTCCCAATGTTGTCCAACTAATACTAATGGCAGGAAACTGACCTCAGGTGAACTTAGCATGCTTCTGGCATTTTTAAGCATTGTTTGCTATTGCTTGATTGGGAAGACCAGATGGGTGGTCAGTCAAGCATGACAATCTGTGGTGTCACAACCACTGCCAGCTCACTGCATAATCAGCAATGGACTGGACCACTTCCCCACTTCAGACAATAAGACAACTCAGTGGGTTACATGTAGTAAGAAAACATTATCACACATTAAATTTTCCAAAATGGTGCTCTTTATACAATTGATTACTTAATTGTGAAATAATCATTAATATGGCACCAACCTTTATTCTAGAACAATATAATTTTATAATACCTTCGCTGGGGTCAATTTGCTAATGACCACATAAGGCGCGTGTCCGGTGATGTTCACTAAGTTCTCGCGAATCTTCATAGCCAATTCTCGTGCATTCTGGTCTTTTGCTGTGTTTACAGAACACCTGGTGGCAAAAGTAAAAAAGATAAATCATAACTAGATGTCAGAACTCTCTGACAGTACTTTGTCAATATATCAAAGGAACTCTCTGACAGTACTGTGTCAATATATCAAAGGAACTCTCTGACAGCACTGTCAATATATCAAGGCACTCTGTGACAGTACTGTGTCAATATATCAAAGGAACTCTCTGACAGCACTGTCAATATATCAAGGCACTCTGTGACAGTACTGTGTCAATATATCAAAGGAACTCTCTGACAGTACTGTGACGATATCAAGGAACTCCCTGACAGTACTGTGTCAATATATCAAAGGAACTCTCTGACAGCGCTGTCAATATATCCAGGCACTCTGTGACAGTACTGTGTCAATATATCAAAGGAACTCTGACAGTTCTTTGTCAATATATTGAACGAACTCTGACAATACTTTGTTAATATATTCAAGGAACCAGCTAACAGTATGGTGTCAATATATCAAGGAACTCTCTGACAGTACTGTGTCAATATATCAAGGAACCATCTGACAGACAGTACTGTGTCAATATATCAAGGCACTCTGTGACAGTACTGTGTCAATATATCAAAGGAACTCTCTGACAGCACTGTCAATATATCAAGGTACTCTGTGACAGTATTGTGTCAATATATCAAAGGAACTCTCTGACAGTACTGTGTCAATATATCAAAGGAACTCTCTGACAGTACTGTGTCAATATATCAAACAAACTCTCTGACAGTACTTTGTTAATATATTCAAGGAACCATCTAACAGTACTGTGTCAATATATCAAAGAACTCTCTGACAGTACTGTGTCAATATATCAAAGGAACTCTCTGACAGTACTGTGTCAATATATCAAACAAACTCTCTGACAGTACTTTGTTAATATATTCAAGGAACCATCTAACAGTACTGTGTCAATATATCAAAGAACTCTCTGACAGTACTGTGTCAATATATCAAGGAACCATCTGACAGTACTGTGTCAATATATCAAAGAACTCTCTGACAGTACTGTGTCAATATATCAAGGAACCATCTGACAGTACTGTGTCAATATATCAAAGAACTCTCTGACAGTACTGTGTCAATATATCAAGGAACCATCTGACAGTACTGTGTCAATATATCAAAGAACTCTCTGACAGTACTGTGTCAATATATCAAAGAACTCTCTGACAGTACTGTGTCAATATATCAAAGAACCATCTGACAGTACTGTGTCAATATATCAAAGAACTCTCTGACAGTACTGTGTCAATATATCAAAGAACTCTCTGACAGTACTGCGTCAATAACTGGGTAGCATATGTATTATCGGGACAGTACTGTGTCGACAAAACTAATATAAGACAAGTGACACTTGACCTGTGATCTTAAACAGTAAATCTAATGGGTCAGTGATGGCTGACCGATGATCTGGTTGTTTGGTGTCAATAATAGAGCAATATGTGTCTATTGCAACAGTACTGTATCAGCAGACACAATATATTAAACAAATACAAACCCAATGAATCCTAAAATTGTGAGAAAGTCAACTTATCAAGTAATGGTAAAGGGTTTACAATTTGACAAAAAAATTGTTGCTTTTGAGGAGCCCTAATAAACATTAATAATTTGGAGATCCTCCACTCCTCCATGTCACCCTGGCAGACAGAACATCACCTTGATAATTTTCATATCATAGTATATTGCAGTAGGTTAATTCGAGTCATTAAAATAATTGTTTCCTCCTCAAAATTGATGGTCACATAAACATATGATAAAATAGTATTGATGCAACAAACATGCTTGATAGTTGAGTTCATATTGTGACAAAACAATCCAGGACTGTGCATGAAGAACTATAGGAATTTATCAAGTATTGTTTGACATAATTTGAGAAACCCAGAAAGCTAAGTGAATAAATCTTTTCTATTACTATTTTTGGACAGCTGTTGTAAACTTTCGGGATTTGATGGAATTTTGTGCAAATTCATGTCTGATATAACTGGAATTAAAAAGTTCTTAGTAGTCTACTGTTATATCGATGTACTTCGCTACATGGCCAAATGTGCCACGTGCGTTTTCCATGAGGAGGATAAACGCATGGAAAACGCATGGTTTTTAGCTAATATAATGAAGCAAAAACCATGCGTTTACAATGCTTTTTATCCAAATGCATGGAAAACGCATGTGGCACAATTGGCTATGTACCTCTCTGAAAAAGTGAGTTCCTAAAATATACAGGTAGAGGGCCATGTTCCAACTTAAAACAAAATTTCAGCTCTTGCAACACACATATGTCAGCAACTTTAAGAAACTTTTGTTGTTTAAAAATTGGCTCTGTATGAGAATTGTATTTTGCTTTTGACAATAATCCTTACAGCTGGAGTTTGTGCAATTTATGGCTATAAATTCCCCAGGCTAATATTCCATAATTTAAGTATGGCTTAGCTATTGACTTATATAAGGTGGAAAGAATATTTTGTGGTAAAATGTGTTTAAGTTTATTCATTACTCCAACTGTCTTAAATACCTTTAAGTGAACATTATTAATGCGACTTCTCCAGCTCAAATGCTTGTCTATGGTTATGTTAAAAAGTTAAATTCATCCACAAATTCTATTACAGTATAAAACAGCATGCCCTTCGTTTTCTTTATATTTAGAGATCATTTATTTAACTTTAGCCAGTTTGATCTATCATCCAATTCAGAGTTAATAGTATATCTTAATTATGTTGCTAGCATTTCCAAAGTTGTTCAAAGTGGCGCCACACACAGGGTCGTGTCATCAGCATAGACAATTGGATGAAATAAATTGCACATTACTTAAATCGTTACCATATATGATAAATAGCAAAAGCCCTAATATTGATCCTTGGGGAACAAGAGTCTTAATACTCAGAAACTCAGAATTGACATCATCAAAAGTTGTTTTCTACAATTTAGGTTATTTTCGATAACTAAAGTGCAGTATCTGAAATTAAATAATAATTTAGCTAATTTTTTAGTTTGAACAGAAGTATATCATACTCTAGCGTATCGAACGCTTTGGATAAGTCAAGAAATTTGTTAGCAGGTGTATTATTATTATCCATATGATAGATAGCTCTATTTATAAATTTAACTGCAGCAAGTTTGGTTGAGCAATTTTTGCGAAATCCGTACTGGCTTTCATAGAGTAGTCGTAATATGAGAAAGTATTCATTTTTCTGGCTATGTAGGACACGTTCAACAACTTCAGAAATGCTGGGTAAAATAGAGTACTAGCCTATGATAATTAAATAGGTAGTCCTCGTTACTTTTAAATATTGGAATCACTTTGGCTATTTTCAAACAAAGCAGCCTATAGCCTCTGTTGCTTATTTAACTGGTTCTGCCTGGGTCCTGGGCCAGCTCTGGGAGAATATAATTAATATATTGCTGATCAATTTTGAAGTGTTTCATCTTCCTTTAGTCTTTCCACAGTCACAGCTTATCTTATAGATAGATAGATAGATTGATGGATAGATAGATAGATAAATAGATAGATAAATAGATAGATAGATAGATAGATGGATAGATAGATAGATAGATAGATCGATAGATAGCTAGGTAGATAGATAGATAGATAGATATATAGACAGATAGATAGACAGACAGACAGGTAGATAGATAGATAGGTAGATAGATAGATAGATAGATAGATAGCTAGGTAGATAGATAGATAGATAGATAGATAGACAGGTAGATAGATAGATAGGTAGATAGACAGACAGACAGATTGACAGAAAGACAGACAGATAGACAGGTAGGTAGATAGATAGGTCAATAGATAAATAGGTAGATAGATAGATAGATAGATAGATAGTTGAATAGATAGATAGGTAGATAGATAGATAGATAGGTAGACAGATAGATACTCCAAAGTTATGTCATTAATGATTAATGAGTACTAATGACGTTTAATTTCAAATACTTATTCTAGACAATATCAAACTACATATTTATTGTTCATAACAATAGCATACCTTGTGATGTCAGTTTCTCCACAATGGTGTTTGAATACACATGCCCCATTGAAGCAGCCAGCAGTCCTGTCTGGTACAATATCCAGGGTGTCTTTGCCACCATGGGGTACTGCTAAAATCAGTGGCATTGTGCCTTTGAGATATTCTATGTACTGTGTCCCTTGAGTACTGGGATCATCATAAGGTATGGATCCCGGATGTTCCGGTATATACGGACTGTGCATCCGCTCTACCGGGTTCATCCGGTGATCCGGATTCGTGTCCTGTCCGAGCGAATTCGCTATCCAGGATATGAGAGTGGCTTGAAAGAAATATCTGTAAACTGCCATGTTTTTTTCTTTCGATTAAGTCTCAGTGCAATTGGTGTATGACAACAGTGTTGTGGTGTAAATGATAATATATATTACTTAGTATTATGAAGTGTCAATGTACTTGATAATAATTATATAATATTATGATAATAACAGCGATATTGCTTTAATATGTAATTACACGAGGGCTCCAACATTGGTTAAATGTACTAATCCAAGTACATTTATGCACTGTATTTTTCAGAATAGCTGTATTTTCCAAACAGCAGCATATAATTCTGAAAGAACTATTGCATGATAACAATTTTTAATATCCAATATTGATAATATTCCAAATGCCAGTTAATCCACTCATCAGCTCATAAAAGATATTTGTTTGTGATTATGTTATAATATAAATCCACTGTCGTCCTTAAATCCTTAAATTTATGACGTATAAATATGATGTAATATCATAATCCAATGCTGTCGAACTTATTCACATGTCTTGTGATATCATTGATGTAGAATTTAGTCATTGATGCTGTTTTCTCTCGTGATATTTAGCCTTTTAGAGTGATATTTGTCCTGGCTCAAGGCTGTGACCTTTTTGTCTATTTTTCTCCACACTATAATTTCTCAGCGTAGATCAAATGGTCCCTGATTTACTTTTCGCCATCTGTGCACTGTCATATAAAATGATGGCGTCTGCGTATAATTGGCTAATAATAGCCTGATATATACTTTGTGCGTATAGTGTTTACTGCATGGGATTATATGCGATTACAATAAAAATACATATACAATTATACAAAGTGTAGAATGTGCTAATTAATTGCTTAATATAATCCTTCTAGGTGAACTTTATAAATCATATATTTCCACAATTATTTACAGATTAGAATCAAGTCATACATTTAAATAAAGTAGTATATACCATATAGTATGGGCCCACAAATGTCTAATGCAGTTATATCCAGTTATATCCAGTTATTTCCAGTTATATCCAGTTATATCCAGTCATATGTTGGCTATCCTTCATTGTAGAATTATTATGTGGCTAATTTAAGCGTGTAAGCTGTGCATACAAATTACAGTTATATATCTACAGTCACATTCAAATTACCTACAGTTATATATTCAAATAAAGTTGTATAACCCGTGTTATAGAATCCTATCATGTACAATTACAAATTACATAGAGTTATATATCCAAATGGAGTTGTACGTCCTCTGTTGTAGGATCACATATTACGTCGATTTTACTCCATCAGCCATCGATGTTTTTGCCAGGCCAAAGAGTTCCTCGGACCCTGGGGAGTAAGAAAAACACGTCAAATCGATTATCGGAGATACGAGTCGATTATATTGGACTGCTCTTTGGCAAACTGTGTACATTTCTAATCACTCAGGATTTTGATCTCTTTGGAAATTTATCAATGATTATCAACATACCACCCAGTCTGTTTAATGGATAATATTGTCATTTTAATAAAGCTGTCGTGATTTTAATATAAGATCGCATCACTGTTTGGTTTCTAAAATGTGTAGGGTACATATAAAAGTGAAGTTCATATTAAAAAACTGCTCATATTTAATTCAGATGTGATATTCAATACACTGAAGAAAAAAAATGTTGCAATATTCTGTGGAAATACACAGACTTTTCTATCAATTATATGACTTCACAACAGTATTTTTGGCTCTTGGTGTATCAAACATAAAAATGATACTACACCGTATAAAGAAAGTACAGCTAGTATTAGAATGACATTTACAGGTCTTGTAATAGTTTACTAAAAGTCTATTATATATGATGTCTAATGCTACTTGGTCTGAAGCTTATATGACCAAGCTTCCAGAGGCAGACGTAATGATGAGATGATAAGCTTATTATTTCGACGCCAGCACGACCCGCATATAAAGCAATTTCTGAAAACAAGTACTTTTCTAAGTTGACAGAAGCCATAGTTTGCAATATGCATTGCCCCTGGAACCAAACTTGATTCAATAAAACGTGTAAATTCTATTCTATTCTACACTGTTATATTCTATTCTATTCTACTCTGTTATATTCTATTCTATTCTACTCTGTTATATTCTATTCTATTCTACTCTGTTATATTCATTCTATTCTATTCCATTCTACTCTATTCTATTCCATTCTACTCTATTCTATTCCATTCTACTCTATTCTATTCTACTCTACTCTATTCTATTCCATTCTACTCTATTCTATTCTATTCCATTCTACTCTATTCTATTATATTCCATTCTACTCTATTCTATTCCATTCTACTCTATTCTATTCTACTCTACTCTTTTCTATTCCATTCTACTCTATTCTATTCTATTCTACTCTATTCTATTCCATTCTACTCTGTTCTATTCCATTCTACTCTATTCTATTCTATTCCATTCTACTCTATTCTATTCCATTCTACTCTATTATATTCTATTCCATTCTATTCCATTCTACTCTATTATATTCTATTCTATTCTACTCTATTCTATTCCATTCTATTCTATTCCATTCTATTCTATTCTATTCCATTCTACTCTATTCTATTCTATTCCATTCTATTCTATTCTATTTTATTCCATTCTACTCTATTCTATTCTACTCTACTCTATTCTATTCCATTCTACTCTATTCTATTCCATTCTACTCCATTCTATTCTATTCCATTCTACTCTATTCTATTCCATTCTACTCTATTCTATTCCATTCGACTCTATTCTATTCTACTCTACTCTATTCTATTCCGTTCTACTCTATTCTATTCTACTCTATTCTATTCCATTCTACTCTATTCTATTCCATTCTACTCTATTATTATATTCCATTCTACTCTATTCTATTCCATTCTACTCTATTCTATTCTATTCCATTTGATTCTATTCCATTCTACTCTATTCTATTCCATTCGACTCTATTCTATTCTATTCCATTCTTTTATATTATATTCTATTCTACTCTATTCTATTCCATTCTATTCTATTCCATTCCATTCTATTCCATTCCATTCTATTCCATTCTACTCTATTCTATTCCATTCTACTCTATTCCATTCCATTCTATTCCATTCTACTCTATTCCATTCTATTCTATTATATTCTATTCCATTTGATTCTATTCCATTCTACTCTATTCTATCCCATTCTACTCTATTCTATTCTATTCTATTCTATTCTATTCTATTCTATTCTGAAAGTTATTAGATTATTCTTAAATGAACTCATTACATTGCATTGTATTGTATTGTATTGTATTCTGTTATATTATGTTCTATTCTATTCCAAAACTGATATATATTTTGTTTAAAGAATATATTTTGCAAACTTTGTTAAAACAAGATAGATATATGCTAGGGGGGGGGGCTTGTTTTCATATTTTCCCCACTTACATAAAATCCAAGCTTACTTCATTTATTATAGTTTTAGAAGAACAATAAAATGATAAAGTTATTGCAAACAGGCCTACATAATGTTACTGTCCTATATAATCCTACATTATGAGAATATAACATTGCCCCAAAACTACACATTATATACCAATCTGTAAATATAGCACTGCATAGCATAATGCCTACTCACCTATATATTTCACCTGCAAGAGTGGAGCCTATACAATCTATATGCACTCAGCTATACTCCTGTACTCCAAGTGCTTGTGGTAATGAACACATTCCAGTGTGAAATAGTTTCATAGCATCTTACAGGAGCTCTCTATAAGCCACTCCAAGCAATAGGAAATACACTTCCACTAAACCATGGCGTTGCAGCGACTGTTTGAGGCAGATAGATCCACAACAGTGAGCTTGCTAACTAGTATGTTGTCTGAGCACTTTTTCCACTACATGACCTCACGGTCAAAATATAGAATTGGCAGCCATGGTTTCTGCTAGCTTGGATAGAGGATGGATGGGGGGGGGGGGGGGCACTCTAAAATTTCTTAGTTCATATTGTAGTATAATTGCTGTAGTGGATGCTTGCCAATATATATTTTCAGTAATAATTTTAATTTTAATTTAAAATATTGATATTTTACTCTTAAAGTTAGGTGATCAACCATGAATATATTTGTTTGTAACTAAAAAAAATTAAATATGGAATTAGTTAATATAGAAGTTGTGAAATATTCCAGCATTTTGGTGTTAGCATTAAAGTAATAAATATTATTTGTGATATTTTGTATAAATCCATTTTAATTTCACAGTAAACTTCAAATGTATACATTGATAAAGAATATATAATTTTGCAACAATAATATAATATCTAAGCGTACTGATTTGACAATATGGATAGCCATTTTAAACTTATTCAACATTAATTTTGAAGCATAATATATAGAATTTATATCTTCACACTAATATAGTACATGAAATATAATATAATAAATGTTCAGGTATGTAGTAATTTTCAAGCTATATCTGTGAACAGCGTGCAGCCTCAGTGCAACATAGAGTGGCTGACAGCTATTTCCTTTTCATTAAATTGCAGAAGATAAATACAGAAATACTTGGCTATTTAGATCACACTTGCATAAATATGAACTACAGCGGAAGCTTGTATTAAGAACACTATTGGGTTTAATATTCATGAGCCACCACTAGTGAGGTGGTCTTAATAGTGAGGTGGTCTTAATAATAAAGAGATTAAAAAAATATAGAATGAAATCATTAAAACGCACTAATGTAAAAAAACTGTTAAATTCAAGAACAATTATCTTTCATAAGTTTAATTAATGTACTTTACATACATTTGATATATATCTGGTCATAATACATTGCATGTCATCTAGAATTGCATGTACAAAATCATTGAACTCCGTACTGACATGAGTCATACAGAAATATTATTTAATATTTAATATAATAACTATTTTGTGCAGTATTGACCTTAGAATGACCTTGCCTAAACAGAATATCACAGAATATGGAATCACCAACATTTTCATAGTAAATATGTATGGAGGATATGATAAAAATGTATTTATTCATTTATTTATGCAAATAATCTAAACTGAAAATGTTGACCTCAAATGACCCAAAGTGGTCAGGTTCAAGAATAATAGATTCTATGAAGTAATTATATTGACATTTAGTAAAGTCAATCACTGAATCTTTCATTGATTGTTTACTTTAGTTAGTCCATATTATCTTTATTTCTGATTTCTATTTCTATCTATCTATCTATATATCTATCTATCTATCCATCTACCTATATATCTATCTATCTATCTATCTGTCTGTCTGTCTATCTATCTATCTACCTATCTACCTATCTATCTAACTATCTATCTCCATCTATCTCCATCTATCTACCTATCTATCTATCTGTCTATCTGTCTGTCTGTCTATCTATCTATCTATCTGTCTATCTATATACCTAACTACCTATCTATCTATCTATCTATTTGTCTATCTATCTATCTATCTGTCTGTCTAGATAGATAGATAGATAGATAGATAGTGAAATAGATAGATAGATAGATAGATCTATATATTTATCCATCTATCTATCCATCTTTCTATCTATCTATCTATCTATCTGTCTATCTATCTATCTATCTATCTACCTAGATTATCTTATCTATCTATCTATCTAGTTATCTATCTATCTATCTATCCATCCATCAGTTAGTCAGTCAGTCAGTTAGTCAGTCAGACAGTTAGTCAGCAAGTAAATATAACGTAATGCAGTGTATTTTGCAGCTATTTATGTAGGGTATTTACTGAGCTACCCTCTTCGTTTTTTACTCGGGTAACTTTTCTTCGGAAAGTTACCTACTGTTAGTAACAACATACTCAAGAAATATTTAGTGTTTCGCTCTATGGTAGACTAATGATGTTAACTAAAAAGCTCTCACCTCTAGGCCAAAGACCTTGATCTGCCAATGTCCCCTGACTTGGTACAAAACACCACGTTTCAGGAGCAGCAAATCTTTCAATGTTCACTTAATACACTACAAGCTACTCATCGGTTGCCAAGGAAACGGCTTAGATGCCAAGGCAACTCTATGGTTGCTAGGGCAGGTTGCCAAGCTAAGCATCAATAGCTTTTTGGCCTTTTTGTATTTTTGTAATTTTGCCCACGGCCTAAAATGTACTGTAGAATATGACCGTGAAGACCTTTTTATTGAAAAATACTTATTGTATTTAATAATAAAAGTGATGTTACAAATTTACCATTAGAGTATTTTCACTGAGCAGCCCTGAATTCAGCAAGATATAAGTCTTTCCTCTCCTCTTATTACTCATTTTGCTTTTCAGACATAGTATGTCATAACTAACTGATTCCATAAATATAATTTTCTCTGGGAAAAAACAGAAATCAACTAAATGATAAGATGTCAAATATGCATTAAAATGCACTAAAAATACTGCTGCGAGGATGCACTTTGCTTCAGCCAATCACAGCCAAGGGCGGGAACTTGTTCAGCCAATAGAATTGCAGTATTCTGTCGTAGTCACCTGGTGGAAATATAGAGAATCTTCCATGAAAATCAAATAGATTTAGATTGTGTTTTATTTATTTTCAAGTGTACTGTGAGCTCTTAGCCCCTAGATTAGAAATAAAAAAAGTTTAAAATCTCCAGCTCCGAACCTTTTTTTTTTTTTTTGGCCAGAATTTTAGGTCTGTGGGTAAAATACTTGGCTTGTAAAAATGTACTTTTTTGTTAAAAAGTTCTGCGGTTACATATTGCTAAATAAGGAAATATTTCTTATATTAGATGAAATTAAGTTCACAAATCAATTGTATTTACCATATTCTTAAATTCCATACGAGTAAGTTTTACACGTTTTTGGGCCACCTTTGGCACCTTAAGATGTTATGAAATATGTAAATATATTAAAAATGATATTACGTGTTAATTAGAATCTTGTTCAAGAGTGCATCAAAAATTTAGCTAACGCGATAGGCAGGTCGGTGCTGTCTTATCTCCCATGGCTGATTGGCCAAGCACTGAATTTTCTGATTGGCTGTGCTATTTTTAGAAATTAAAAATGTCCATACAGATCATAAGTTGGTCCCCTCCTTCCGCACAAGTGCATAGGAGTCGGTCTTGGCCGCCATTAACCACGTGACTTTCAGTCAGGATCTTGACTGTTTTCTGATTGGCTGATTGTTTTCTGGTGTTTGATTGGCTAATTGTTTAGGGGCGTGTCCAAGTCAACCTACCAGAGAGCACGACGCAATGACCAATCATAGCCCTGCTTATCCTCTGCCAATCTCAAACCACGAAAGAAATGCTAGCGACCAGTCTCACTACAGTGTAGGAGACTGCGGTTCCAGTGCTATACAGATCATAGGTCTGCTTTACTCACCAGGTGGCTTGTGTGTAAACCACCTGACACCTGGTGTGTTACCCAGAACTATATGACGTCTCAAAATAATTGAAAAATCTACATTTTGAAACAGAAAATGAAAACAGCCGCTACAAATGTATCTAAGAATATAAGATATTTTTGATGTGACAATAATTTATTATGCTGTATGTATAGGCAATAATTGTTAGAGCTTATATTAAATTTCATAAAAAAATAATCATTTCTTTGCATTCCACCTTGGTGAACAAATTAATATGCAAAAGTAAACAATATTGATATTATTCCAAAGTAAGAAAAATTTAGTCATTTATAAAGCAACAAAGATGCATGATGCATTTTCTGCTACAGCGAAAATCATTTTATGAGGTCTTAAAATGACTGGCCCCAATGGCGTTCACAGATGTTTTTGACTAACAAGTTATTTAATTAGTCTATATCATGTAAAGTGACACGTTTTTGACTAAGGTGTCAGTCATAATGACTGATAAGTACATGCATAACATGTACTTTGACTAACATGTAAAAAACTAACCAGGATTCCCCAAATAACACAGGCCTATATTTTAAATATCACGAGTGTTTAAATAATATGTAAATGCATTTTGGATTAGATTTGTTTTGGATAAACAGTTAATTTTTGTGAAATAACTGTTTAAGTAACAGGTTTTTAAATCTTTAGTATTTCTACTTCTACATGGCCAAATGTGCCTCGTGCGTTTTCCATGCGTTACTGGATAAACGCATGGAAAACGCATGGTTTTTGCCTCATTATAATTAGCTAAATACCATGCGTTTTCCATGCGTTTATCCTGCTCATGGAAAACGCACGTGGCGCATTTGGCCATATGGGCGCAATTATGAATAAAGAGTGGCAGAACAAATTCGAGATCTGTGTATGATGAGAGACAGATGCATGTTAGATGATACGTTTTTCGAAAAAAATGATATTTATTAATGTTCTTATATGCTATTTATGCACTGAATAATGCTGTTATTAAAGATAACTTATTCTTGTAAATATTGTATATATAATTTAAATACAAAGTGGTATATATTTATATATATATATATATATTTGTCTTTAGCATGAATAAAGTTTATTATAATTTTTCTAAGTTTCCGTACACAGTATCATACAAAATCAAACTTTTTTAGGCAACATATCCTCAATATAGGATAAAACAGTCATAAAATAAACATAAAGTACAGCTGATCTCGAATAGTAAAAATTATTTACATTACATAAAAATGCAGTCGAATTACTGTCAGATACTTCAGAGAACGTGACTGATTTTGTTTGTCACTGTAAATGTAAATAGATGCATCATTGTTTTTCATTTCAGGCCATTTTAAGCACTGCATAAAAAGCAATGCTTTGTCATGATTGATCAAGCCACCACAAGTTAAAAAAATAAAAAATTTCATACTTAAAGTGTTAACAATATTAATTCAATAATTATTATGTTCATTTATTTTGTATCTACTGCTATTATTATTGTTAGAATTTTGAACTTTTGTATTTCATTTAAACTTTATTTACTTAAAGTGGATTATATTTATATTTATAAGATAAAATAGAGTTTTCATATTTAGATTAAACAATTCATAGCTACTTCTAAAATGGATTTCTTTCATCTTGTTTACAAATGGGCAGTTACGAGACATTATTTTGTGTTCGATATGTAATAGAATTTCATTTTAATATCATTCCAATATTTTAGCAATCTACTCAAAAATAACATGAAATCTGCATACAGCCAAAAAAAAAAAAAAAAAAAGTATTCTAAAAAAGAAGTGAGTGACTACATTGACTAGGTGTCTATGCTGAGGCAAGTAAAAGATCCCACCCATGGGGTAAATGTGTAACATGGATGGACTCCTCCTCTCTCTCACCTCATCAATGAACTCTCGATAGCAGCAAGAACTTGCCTTAGAGGGCTGACATTTCCATATCTATCTATCTATCTATCTATCTATCTATCTATCTATCTATCTGACCATCTATCTATCTATCTATCTATCTGACCATCTATCTATCTATCTGACTGTCTATCTATCTATCTGACTGTCTATCTATCTATCTATCTCCGTCTATCTATCTGACTGTCTATCTATTTAAGTCCTACTCTACTTTTTTATTCAATTATCTATTTTTCTTCATTTTCCTTTGTTTTATATAATGAAGGAAAAGTTTCAGTGAAAATAATCAATGGCAACCTAAACTAGTCAGTTGATAACAATAGATTGACCATGAACAAATGATGAACTAATCATTTAAGCATCAATTGACATTATTTGCAAAATAATGTCATTAGCTTTACATAATGTAGTATTAGAACTAGTGTCAGATTCTCCATAATAAATTATGGGTGGGGCTTATTGAACTTGGCTAATCCAGTTCTGTTGCCCATTTTGATATTTGTATATGACAATAGATGTATTCATTTGACACGATATCCAAACCAGTACAAACAAATATATTTGCTAATTGTCATGTCAGCCATCAGTCACAGTGGCGTAGCTGTATTGGCTGGAAAGGGGGCCTATGCAGAAGTTCGTGGGGAAAAGTGCAGTATAGCGGACCCAGATTTATGACCATATTTAACAAGCCTCATTGCCAGGCCTATGACGTAAAAATGCTTGAAATCTATGTATGACATCACAAACTAATGTAGTTATGACGGGGGTTTCATCTTCACGGTAAAGACAGCATTTATTTTTGCTTTTTCAAACCCCCGCTTATCTACACCAAATGTTATTTTAATTGTGCTAGAACTTAAAACTTAAAATATTTGATAAAATTGAATTTTTAATGGCCGCCAAATATGGGCATACATTTGGGTCCGCTATACTGCAACTATCTCTCTGGAACAAATCATTTAAAAATAAGATTCTTATCTTACCAAAGAGGCATTTTGTCTGGGTAAGGTAAATAGGTAATCGAAATTGGTACAGATGTGCCATTATATTTCTTACTATTAGAATATTTTTGTTTATCTTACAACTTTTGTACAATTCATGCTATCATGTAAAATTGCATGTAAAATGAAATTCCATGATCAATACACAACTTGGCCCGGGCCTAAGGGAGCAAAAGGCAGCACTAATGAATGTACCAAACAATATCATAGTTTTTACAGTTTTAGTGACACATTTTCTGTTGTTTTTCATTTATTGACACCAGTTTTAATGACGCCAGATTATAGATGATAGACAATTTGACATAGACCTATATGTATAATATGATATATATATATATATATATATATTATTTTTATTGACAGTATTATATCAAATATGACATATTTGTCGCAAACATCAATACATTAAAATTCAGCAGAAAATGTTTGCAAAACATGAGTACACTGTACATTTTAAAATAAAATAAATAGAAATTCATTAAAAGAAGAGAAAAAATTTAAATAAATTAAGTAATGGTTCCAGCCACCAAGTGAAAGTTATTTACATAGATGATTATAGTTACTGGTCATCATATCAGCAATTCTATGTACTATATAATATTGTTTTACATACATTTATACATGGTATATAATATGAATATTCATTTAAAAAAAAAAAAAGAAAAAAAAAACCCAACCAAAAACAACAAAACCAAGTTATCACCCCTTCCCCAAATCAATCTCCACCCCCCCCCCCCCCCCCCCACCATCTATATATGATGTCTCCCTATTTAGGATACGCCCTTGACAAAGCAAATCAACGATCCAACAGCAAACATGAACACAAACGACAGGTGGCGCTCAGGTAGCTTCAGGTGGCTCAGATGCAGTGTTATGCCATTGATGCTCTTTGTGGGCCAGCCTCTGCATCCCCGCATCTGCTTTTAGCCATTCATAAATGACTCCGAAGTAGCTGATCTGCCAGTTGTCATTTGTCGCCATGGCAGCAGCAAGGTGAGTTGTTTCATTTGGTGTAAAATATAAAATATATATTTATTTATATAAATACTGGCAACAAAATATTCAGATGATAATATTATCACACAAGGAATATTCATGCACTTTGATTTTCGGTTATTTTATTTGTCATAAAAAACATTGGGCAGCACGAAAAGGTCAGCAATGTTATCAAACGAAGCCTATTGCTTTATTTTTATTAATTTTTTTAAATTTTTTTCCTCCACGTGTCATAATTAAAGGTAATTTGCCTGAAGACTTACCTTTTTACACTGACTTTTAATCCAATTTAGACTTTTATACATTTATTTATTTCTTTTTAATAATAATTGTATTCCTTCAAATGTGCAGTGCTTTAGTAATTTCATATATAAATCGTTTTACAAATCTCTTTATAATATTTAATATCAGGACAAAGAGGTTTTAATGGAGTTTAGCAAACAGAAAGTTTGTCTTTACAGAGAAGCTTTTTTGTGTTGAGATTTGTCTTTTAGCATTAATTTACGTCTGCTCAATTCTTAGAAATATGACTCAAAAGTCAGACTCAGAAATTCAATAGCATTTATTAACCCAAAAGAAAGCTGACATTAATTTTTATAATTTTACTGTTGTCAAAATTACTATAACTAGTCATATATGGTATGGTAAATCAGTCTGACTACTCTTTTGTAAAACTGGTTTACAAGTAATTTTTCCTTTTTATTTGCTTAGAGAGCGAGGCACAACAATATACCGAATTTATATAAATGTTCTTTTCAAAACTTTTATCAAAATTAAAGGGGAATTAAACCCTTAAGCACTTTACCTCTCAGATATTAGCTTGGGTCCATTGAATTATATCCACGCTATTCTTAACTTGTATATATGCAATGTTAATGTCATATCCGGCATTGTTAGCTCCGTTTTGTGGACTGGAGGCCGCCATTGCACTCGCCGGAAATACGTCACTGTTGTCCTGGTGTTAATTGCACTTAAGGCATGTCAGTGATGTCAGTAAATTGCCATTAAATAATTTAAGATGCAATTATCAGACAAATAGTTATTTAGATATCAATTAGCCAGCTATACCAAACATTCCGACAACTGAGTACTAATTAAATGAATATTTAGTAATTTTGGGCAGTTTATGTACATTGTATATTAGATAAATCATCAATCAATCAATCAATCAATAAATCAATCAATCTATCAATCTATCTATCTATCTATCTATCTATCTAAATATCTAAATATCTACCCAGCTAACTACCTAGCTATCTAGCTATCTATCTAGCTATCTACCTAGCTATCTATCTAGCTATCTATAGTGAAGGTGTGAAGCTTTGAAAATATGGTATATTGGAAACTGCTCTGTAAAAACTGTGCAAAATAGTTTTTTGATACTTTATTTCTTTTATACAGGTATAAAGGTGATATTTATCATTACTTGAATTTTAGCATCGCCCTCCCACCAAGCTTTACATGTATCTTCCAATTCTACTGACACAATTAAATTTGAAAGCGTCATTTGGTGCTAATCTTGGTGAAGATTACTTTAGGGGGAGGAGGTAATGCCCTTACAAAACCACCCGCTAATGGTATATATATGTACACAAACTAGATACTTCAATGTTTTAACAGGCCATGCCAGGAAGGGCGGGGGGAGACGTTTTGACTAAATTCTGTGTTAGGCATGGGATATACTTTCAATCGCAATTTCATACATAACAGGGTATGCAATATATAAATATTTTAATTATTCATGTATTACCTGATATTGACTGGTACTCCTAACTTGTGATTGGTTGTCAGTAGCTGATCGGAGAATATAGGTGCATGTTTATGCCATTTTGTTCCAGATGCCTCAATCAATAACTTTATTTTCCACATGCGATTGATTAAATAAAGTTGATTTCTGATGCTCAACTGGCCCTTATTTCGATCAGGACAGATTACTATTAGTACCATAATACTTTATACAGTATTAGATACCTTTTATAAGAGTTATCTTTGCATCTGTGTCAATGACATAGATGGATATATTTTTTACATGTGAATCATGTTGAAGTGCCATATTTTGTTAGGTGATTAAGTTATACTTTTGTTTTGAAGTACTTTAACTTGTGAGTAATGTGGATACAGATTGGTTGGTATACATTGCTCATGACTATAGGTGTGAATGAGATTCTGAGCCTGTAAGATAATAATAACTAGACATGGATTGGTTGAATTAGGGATCAGGAGAATACCAGTTAAACTCTTTCACAACATTTGGACTTGCTTTCTGTTTAATTGCACACTGCCCCTGAAGCTTATGTAACATTTGAAAGTAAAACAGTATTCCAATTCTTTTTCAGCAAAAATATGTTCAGAAATAGGCCTATAGTTATACCAGATATAAGCTTAATTTATCTTTAAGTGATACCATCTTGCGTATTATGCCAAAAAATGCTTATTCTAAATAACTTTTTATTTAAACTTCCATGCTTGGGCAAGAACGTCTTACATAATAAAATGTTAGACATGGTACACAAATGATATCTATAGAGGTTTCAGGGTTATTTTCTAATGCAGGGTGCAACTATACATATTCATATTTCTATGAATATTACAAATTGCTCATTGCAATCAACTTACAATTATGCTGGGTTGCAATTAAGTACAATTAACACCTTTTATGTTGTGCTATTTGTTCTTGTCATTAAATGTTCAATGAAGAGTGAAACGAATTGCAACCTTTGAAGGATTGCATTCAGCACTTAGGACATAAGTGACGTCACCAAATTGTGTGCTGTGTGCAATAATGGCGGCCCCCAGCGTTGTGGCGGGTGGCGCAAATTGTACTTTAAATTGTCTCAAAACCACACCAAACCAGACTTTAAGATATTTCCTTTCACAGCAATATATTCTTTTACATATAATTAAACTTTTAAAATCATACAAATGTCCTTTAGTACCCCTTTAATATAGTTACATATTTTGTTAACACGTGCAAGTTGTTAATTCTTAATTTTTTGATAAATTAACTTTAACAAAATTGGCAGAAAATATATGAGAACTATTTTTATTTGAGGTGGATTTTTTTGGCTTATATACAACATATTGGAACTGTGCAAAGTCACTGAATTTACAAAATGTACTGTTAAATTAATCGCATGGCAAAGAGACATTATCATGGAAGTATCAGTCTTGATAGCCGCCCGACGACAACTGCTAATGGCCAACAACATTGCGACAACGTTGACCATATCTGACTTAATGTGTGTCTGTAATTTTACCATGCCACGCTATTTATATATCACATTAAAACATCAGTAGAGTTTGATGAAACTGTTAATTTACCCCAAGTGCTATGATAAGCCCAACGTCGGCATTGGCAACGTAGAACTCATTACAATACAGTGTGACCTGCCTTAGTGGTCACCTCTTTAGAGCAGCCACCTGGCCTAAGTGGTCAGTCTGATTCCCCCCGAACAAAATACTATGTAAATGCACCTTGATTAAGCAGCCACCTCCACTCTGTGGCCAGCGGTCAGCAGATTTCACCCCAAACCTCTATGCTGACCTGTACTTAGTGGTCAGTTGCCCCTATGATTACAGACCAGTGGTGCCATGAAGTCTGGTATTATGTAATATTGCATCACCCATGGGGGTGTAACTAAAGACAACACTTTGAAGCTGGAAGCCTAATCTTAAAGAAGTTTTATCTTTTTACCCCTCATAATGTTTTAGGCTTAGAGTTAATATATAATATTATGACAGTAAACTACATGTACAAACTAAAAGCAGGTTAAAAATGCATATTTTAAATGTATGTGTTGAACTATCAGTATACTTTTTCATTCACAGATTCAAACAATTGGACAAACTGAAGCTCCCTCTTTTGATAATCCTAGTATTTTCAACCAACATTACACCAGGGGTCGCTGTATTGGATCACGTCACTGTCTACCCTGGAACACTACCCATAATTCTCACTTCCACTCATGGAGGCAGCTTAAGGCCTGCAGTGGTATGGATTTGTTTGTTTTTGCTAATCAGTGAAGTCATATCATTTTATGGACCGAATGAATTTGTAAGATGCATAGAAATGTATGATAGTTTAAGTATAACTAGTTTTCCAGGTATTTCCAAAGATTCACTTGTAAAGTTCCAATTATTTCAATTTCGTTTTTGGTCATACGTCACCAGCTGAAGGGCATTAATATGTCCTGTTGGTTTATTATCTGATAACTTTATAACCGTGTCAGCTCCAAGTCAGTCTGGGTTCGCTGTCAGCAGCCAACATTGGTCCAACAATGGTCCAACAATGGTCCAGCAATGGTCCAACAATGGTCCAATAATGGTCCAACAATAGTCCAACAATGGTCCAGCAATGATCCAACAATGGTCCAACAATGGTCCAATAATGGTCCAATAATGGTCCAACAATGGCTCTACATTCCATGCTGACCCTATTTGGAAGGCTATCTGGGAAAGTCTAATATAGAAACATTTATAAATATCAAACAATTCATAGAGAGAAACTAATTGATATTTTATTAACGCAATCTGGGAAAGTCTTATATAGAAACATTTATATCAAACAATTCATAGAGAGAAACTAATTGATATTTTATAAACGCAATCTGGGAAAGTCTAATATAGAAACATTTATATTAAACAATTCATAGAGAAAAACATATTGATATTTTTTTAATAATCGTTTCATTTTGATACAGATTCCAGACAGGGATTCTGGGTGCTGGGATGGAGAGAACTGCATCTATAATCACATCTGTGGCACAAAAGATTCTGACAGGTACACACATGGCAAATCTGAGTAGACCGTTAGTTATCTAACATTTTAGTTGTGCATTGGACTTCCAACCACTGGGTCCCAGGCTCGATTCCTAGTCGAGCCTAAGTCGGATGGCTGTTTCATCCATTATCTCATTGCCATAGTCCCTGCCTGTCCTAATAAGCCCATCAGGTGCAGAAACCCAGGACGTAAAGCTCTAATCCATAGATTTTGATATTTTGACGACCATTTAGACTTTGGCTGTATCTAGTATGAAAGACCAGTTACACTGACAATTGTTGACCATCAAATTGCCTGTAAAGTTCTCAGACAAAAATACTAAGCTACTATTTTTGAAAATAGTTTTTCTATCGCTGCTCAATGACAACCATCGATATCATTGTGAAGTTCTTATTTAAAAATCTTTTTGAGCATTCGTAAATTTTTAGTTGCGTTTAGATTCTCAGCGACAATAGATACGGTCGAATGGCTAATATTTTGGACAAGTCTTCGATATGAGCATTTTTTGTATCTTGTCATTTTTCTTTAGATGCATTCACACAGCATCAATTAATGAAATCACCATAAATATGAGCATTTTGTTTCTTCCTTTGTCATATTCCTTCAGATGCTCAGTTACAACAGTGAAAGACCTCAGCACGAAGGAACTGACATTGTTACTGAGAGAAAGGTTGTTCGAGATTTATGGCGAATACCCACCAACAGTAGTAAATGAATTGCACCGCAGGAAATTGGATGCCAATCGCTTGATTGATGAAGCTGCTTTTGGGATAAAGGAGGCTGAAGATGCTTGGATGAAGGTGGGTTGCCAGGGTTATCAAATGCCAAAAAAAAGTTCTTTTATTGTCATTTTATTACTTAAATGATGGAAAGAAAAGAAGGTCTAAAGGTATGATGGGATATTTAAAACTAGTACTCTGTGTCTATGTAAGTAACATTAAGAAAATGTGTACTTTGGTGTGGACTCCCAGCCTTATCATCTCATCATTACGTCTGCCTCTGACAGCTAGTCGTACATGACATATAAGCTGACTGAGCTTCAGAAAGATTAAATAATATTGAGTGTTTAGTCTTTTAAAATCAAGAGTATCTATTTATGTTGATGAATTAATCAAATAATTTTCTGAGATATTTTAATTAAATTAATCAAACAACAAAATAAGTTGCATAGATGACTTCAATTAAATGCATTTTCCCTGTTCTTAATATCTCAATGCTACTCGTATGCTGGCATGAGATGATAAGGCTTGGAGTCCACACCATGTACCACATTAACCCCATAGGTGGGGTATTTTTCTTGCCTTACTACACCTTTAGATGTCAAGCTTATCTTTTTACATATTTTTCATCTGTTTCAGTTTCATGGTTTTATAAATGAGAGTAAAGTATTAAAGGAACGTTCTTTGCTGCTAGACATACATGGCCATGGTCACAAAATGCAGGTATGTAGAAGCAACTTTAGTAAAATTATAAATTATGGTTTTATATAGCCTGTTCTACAATATAAAATACATCTTCATATGCTTGGCAAAGGGAAACTGACTTGAAATTTAATTTTTACATTTATAGGTAGTTAATATACAATTGGACTTAAAATCATTGAATACAATT
Source organism: Alitta virens (assembly GCA_932294295.1). Lineage (NCBI taxonomy): Eukaryota > Metazoa > Annelida > Polychaeta > Phyllodocida > Nereididae > Alitta > Alitta virens. The sequence goes on along the minus strand of OW028584.1, from coordinate 6,200,845 downwards.
TTATTCAACCCAAATAGATAAAAAATTTAATGTTTTAAAAATTTATAAGCAAGTTAATTCCTTCTTGAAGAAATCGTAGGCCGAGCCATTTTTGCTGGTTGAACTTGGCTAAATCTTTGGGGTAGGATGGTGGGTGTCCATTTTGTCCAGAGTTTTTTTTATAGATCACGTTGTGGGATGCTTTTGTACAGAGAGTTAGCATAGTCCAATTGAGATATGACAAGTCCCAAAACAGGGGGTGGGGGCCTAGCTCAGTGGTAGCGCGCTGGGCTTCCAACCACTGGGTCCTGGGTTCAATTCCTGGTCGAGCCTATGTTGGATGGCTGTTTCATCCTTCGTCTCATTGCCATAGTCCCTACCTGTCCTAATTAGCCCATCAGGTGCAGAAATACTGGAGGTAAAGCCTTAATCCACCACCACAAGTCCCAAAACAAGAGTTGCACAGGCATCTTGGGTGAGCACACTCCGCAACGTTTAATTTGTTACAGCTGCCATATTGCAGTTTTACACTTAGTTGAGATGTGTGGTTTAAAGCCCCATTCACACTATCACGAGTAAGAGATACGAGTGACCACCATCAAAGACTGACTATACGTGCTGACTCGTCCTCCCTCGTGCCTTTCGTTAATCACATACAAATTATTTCTACGAGCATTCGCTGGGCATCTGTCAAATGCTCGGCGGACGTTCATCAGCTGCTTGGTGAGTGATCCAGACATCTGAAGGAGGAAAAGGTTACGGATTGACACTGATGGGCACAGTGCCAGCGCGGATGGTCGACGGAAGTATAAGATGTGAAATATTCATTAAAATGCACTAAAAATACTGCTGGTAGGATGCACTTTGCTTCAACCAATCAGAGTCAAGGGCGGGAACTTTTTCAGCCAATAGAATTGCAGTATTTTGTCGTAGCCACCTGGTGGAAATACAGAGAACCTTCTGTGAAAATCCACTATTAACAAATGTTTCAATTCTTCTAATATATTTTTGATATAATTCTTTTTTTCTTACTAAATAGTGGGCTGAACTTGGTTACTTGATCAACGACACTCTCCTGGAGAGCGGCGACTTCAATGCGAGAAACAGCTCCATTCGCCACCTGGCAGAAAGTTCGGCATTAGCATTCGAAGAGTTACTTAGGGGTAACCTAAGTTTTGGAAGTCTTTTAGAGAAAGAGGGTTATGAAGCTGTACCCTCTCCCAGTAAACCCCACCCCGATGGGAATAGATATTTCAGGTAAACCTATTTTTTGTTTATTATTTAAAAAATTTCTGACTGAAGAACTATAGAATGATTAAAACATTGTTATTTTTTGGTATCGGTATCCGAATCTATAGGTATTCCTTATCAGTATCAGTATCTGAATCTATTGGTATTCATTATCAGTATCAGTATCTGAATCTATAGGTATTCCTTATCAGTATCAGAATCTATTGCTA